>CAJQZJ010031819.1:4650400-4664949 GCA_907164525.1 Lophiomys imhausi
AAAAAAAAGAAGGGAAGAGGATGGGGGGGTTGAGGGGGAGGAGGGTGGAAGGGTTGGACTGGAGGGGGGAGTAGGGAGGGGATTATGATTGAGATGTAACTTGAAGAAATAAAAAATAAATTATTAAAAAAAATGTTCCTTCTTTAGTGAGAGCTGGATTCTAAATTGAAGTCTGCTTCTATTGTCTTCCCAGATGTCTATTGTCTGGCTTCATTATTCTAAACTGGGTTTTATTGTATATGCAAGCAACTCATTCTTTTTTTTTTTCCTTTTATTGAAAATAGATTCTTTTCTCATACATTATATCCCCATGGTACTTTCCCTTTACTCTACTCCTCCCAGTTCCCCCTTCCCTCTCCTCCCCTCCAGATCCACTCTCTTTCTGTCTTTTGTTAGAAAAGAACAGGCTTCTAAGAGATAACAACCAAGCATTAGAAAATATAATGTAATAAGATAAAGCAAAAACCATCATATCAAAGTTGGCCATGCAACCAAACAAGAAGGAATGAGACTCAGGAGCAGACACACCAGTCAGACTCCCTCTCATTCTCAAATTCTGGAGTTTCAGGCAAACACTAAGCTAAAAACGGCACTAGACCTCCTGGTCTAGACCCATGATGCAGGCCCTTTGCTTGCTGCTTCAGTCTCTGTGTTCATATGTGCCTTGCCTAGTTGATTTGACGGGCCTTGTTCTCCTGGCATCCTCCATTTCCTTCTGGCTCTTCAATTCTTTTTGCTTCCTCATCTGAAGGTGTTCTGTGAACTCTGAGAGGAGGGATTTGTTGGAGTTATCCCAATTGGAGTTATGTGTTTCAAGGTCTCTCTCTCTGCATAATGTCTGGCTGTGGGTTTTTGGATCTGTTTGCATCTGCTGCCAGAGGAAGCTTCTCTGATGATGATCTATGAGTATAGCATGGTATTAATAGGAGTCATTTTATTGAGAGTTTTGTTTTTTGTTTGTTTTTTTTTTTTTAGATCAGTAGTGTTTACTTTTACCTTAGGGTTTTGGACTATCTGGGCTCTGGTTCTTGCTCACCCTAGCAATGTCAGGTACAGGTTCCATCGTATGGAGTGGGCCTTGAGGCAGATCAGACTTCGATTGAATACTCCCACAAGTTCAGTGCCAGCATTGCTCTAGCATATTTTGCATTCTGCACAGATTAGGGGTCAAAGGTTTTAAGGCTGGGTTGGTGTTTGTTTTTCTTTTGGTAGCATGCAGAGAACTTTCTTGCACCAAAGATACTTATTTTTGGTTAGTGACATTAACGGCCTCTGGGTGGCTGTTTCCTCCAAGACTGCTGGGATATCCTGTCACCTGCCCTTTGTACCTGAGGCTGGGCCTGCTCGTGCTACCTATTCCCATGTTTTCTGGTCAGCTTGCGAAGACCTCCTTTCTCCTCACATCACACGTCAGGTGTTCCATTCCAATGTCATTGTCACCTGTAAACGTACCTTTTGAACTATATTTATTAATAATTATAAACACCTACCGCCCCACCAACCCTAAGAACTTCTGAAGGATACCAGTCCTCAAGTGGAGGTCTGTTGAGGGCAGCTAGTCAGCAGTCTGTCTGAAGGAACACCACAATAGCAGTAAGTAGTTCAGTGGTCATTTGGCTAACCTGCCGGCCACTGCCTCCCTTCAGCTTGGGCTTGAGGCCTCCTCAGTCAGCTTAGAGTCACAACCTTGTCGGGCCTTCTCTGCTTCACTGGGCCTCATGGAATAGAGGCTGCACTCCTGCCTGCTTCCTGGTCCCCTCAGGCTCCTCAGGCTCAGGGCATAGCATCACTGCTGTCTTCCAGCTTGTGCAGCCAGCCTGCCTCAGCTGCTCAGCTTGGAGTCGGATTCCTCAGTCAACCAAGGCCTTTTCTCTGAGAAAGTTCTATGTCATATACCTCCTTGGCCAGCCCAACCTTGCTCTTTAGAGGTGCCACTTCCCATGACTTTTCTCAGCTTTACCAGGCTTGCCCCTAGCAGACGCCTTTCTCTTGGAGTCTGCCTCTCAGTATATGTTCAAGACTATCTGCCTGCTTCTTACCACCTCAGGGCCAAGGCTGTTCTCAAGGTGTCAGAGCTCTGCGTGAGGTCCACTTTTCAGTCAGCATGGCCTTGGATCCTGCAGATGGTGCACATCCGTTTCGCATCTCTGTCTATCATGCCTTGTGTACTTCATGGGCTCTGCCACCACACCCTTTTTTTGGCATTGCTCTCGAGGTAACTGTTGAGAGCTTCTCGAGGTTATGGTCTCTGGCCATCCACAGGTGCTTTGCTCTCGGTTTCTGAGGCTTTGCAGCCACACCCCTCACCAGGGCGCTGTCTGCGCGTCTGTCCCTGGTTGTGGTCCTCCAACTGGCCTCTGCCCATCATCGACTAGCTGAGCAGTATTCAGGAGCTAAAAGCAATGCCAAACCAAAAATCCTTTCCAGTTTCCCAGGCTTTAGTAATTATGCATATAGACTGCCTTCTTATTGGTCCTTCTGACATACATCTGTACATCTGTTCTCCAGGACAATGTGTGCTGTGCCAGGTGTATTCCACAAGTTATATGCCTCCTTTCAAGAGACTGCGCTTCAGAAGCCCCTACATGTTCACTACTATCACCCATACTGACTGGAATGGTGAGGCATGGTCAAGAAGGTGCCCTCCCCAACCATTTTTTTTTCTGTTTTTCCATTTGAAGCTCCATCGAATTGGTATTTGAAAGTTATTAATACAAATAGGACATTCTGAAAGACCTGGGATATGATGATGACTGAGTGCCATCCTTGAGAAACTCTTTCTGGCTATGTAAATGTACAACTTCACTGACTGGTGATACCTGGAGAATTCCTGACTCCCAAAACTGTCTTGAAGTCTTAACTTGTTTTAAACTCACAATTATTAAAGTGAAACAGAGTGTACACTATAAAATGTAGGAGTGATTGAGGCTTCGTATGTTCAGTACTAATTTTACTAAGACTCTTTTTTTAGCCTTCTGCTTGTTCTTTACTTATGGGTTTCCCTGAGTATTCCCGAAAAATGTGTTTAGGGAACAGATGTTGAACTGATTTTGCAGGACAGGAATGCTAGTATAGGAGGCTACTCTATATACTGTCCCTGTAACTGAGCCATCCCTAGAATTACTTTGCAATATTTGATTCAGCTTAACATACATTCAATTTGACATCTGTTTGCAGGGAAAAATTTCAATTCAGTTGGGAAGCTTCTTTGTAAAGGGAAATACTTTGTCCCTTGATCTGTAAGACCTATTTTTATCTCTTTTTCACTTATTGCTCTAGCACAGTGGTTCTCAGTTCTGGGTCCTGACTCCTTTTGGGACTGAATGACTGACCCTTTAACAGGGCATGACTAAGACCATCAGAAAACACAGATATTTACATTACAGTTCATAATAGTATCAAAATTACAGTTATGAAGTAGCAACAAAAAATAATTTTATGATTGTGGGTCACCCCAACATGAGGAGCTGTATTAAAGGGTCACAGCATTAGGAAGGCTGAGAACCACTGATCTAGCAACTGAGAGAAACCAGTCCTAACTATTGGTTCCATTTTCATATCTTTTCATCAGAGATAATGTTTACTTGGTCAAGTACATGAGCTTACTGTGAGAGTTATCCTAGAACTAGACATTTGTACAGGATAGTAGACATCCCTTGAGGTGGTCCTGCTGTGCAGTTGCTTTGTAACATGCCAGCATTGTTTTAGTGAGACATAACCCTAGCCCTCTACCATGTCTGCACATGTGGCATTATCTAGTGATTGATGTGCATTCTCATTGTTGATACCAGAAAATGTAGTCTTTTAGATGGTGTTGCATTAGACTTAGAATTCTTTTTCTTTATTTTAAGGATCACAATTTTTTTTAACGTTTATTTACTTTTTCAAGTTACATCTCAATCATAATACACTCCCTCTACCCCTCCTGGTCTCACCCTCCTATCTTCTTCTTTTTCTTTTTAATTTAAGGTATATCTTTTCCCCCCTAGCAGCTCCCCGTTTTAGTCCAATAAATGACTCTTTTTCTTATAACAATAAGTACAATACAAAACAATGAGAATAGCTAGGCCACAATTATGAAAGTTAAGAGCCCGGATAGCTCAATGTGTAGAGCATTAAATTTAGAATTCGTATGTGTACTATTTTCTCCTTTAGTTTTATTCTTAGATGAAGAACATGTAAAAACAACATTTAAGCTAAACAGGTCAAGTAAGTGTTTTTAACAATAAAAGGAGAAGTAAAGGGAGAAAATAGCAAAGAATTCTGGAAGTTTTAATAGGAAACAAATTTTATGTGCAGGTTGTCCATTTTTGATGGTCTGTGATGGAAAGAGGGAGAAAAATAATGATCCAAAGCATCTCTGAGTTTCTGCTTTAGTTGTATTCAATTTGTAATTACTTTAGAATGACCTCATTTAGTTTAAGTGACAAAGGAATAATTAACAGTCCTTCAGAAACACAACTGTTACAAATGCGTCTTTGAGGCTTTCTTACACAAATACGGTGTATCTGATTGTATTCACTCCCTCCTGCTCCAGCTCTTCTCAGACCTTCCTCATCACACCCTCCCAACTTCGTACTGTCCTCCTCATTTATGTTTTTTCTCTTCCTTTTTAAATAATTATTTTTATTATTTTTGATTCTGTGTGTATGTGTGTGCCTGTGTGCAGGTATGTGCACATTAATGCAGGACCCATGGAGGCTAGAGGTGGAAGAGGGTGGGATAGAAAGTCACGGAGGGGACAAGAACTCCACAAGAAGACCAACAGAGGCAACTAACTTAGGCCCATGGGGGCTCACAGAGACTGAAACACCAATAAAAGTGTGAATGAACTGGACCTAGACTTCCAACACATATGTAACCAATGGGCAGCTTGGTCATCCCGTGAGTTCCCTAGCAAGTGGAGCGGGGGTGTCTCTAACATGGATTCTGATGCCTGCTTTTTGACCACTTCCCCCTATCAGGGCTGTGGTGCATGGCCTCAGTGGAAGGGCATGTGCTAAGTCCTATATCGACTCAATGTGCTGGGGTGAGAGGGTATGGGTAGTTCCCTTTTTCTGAGGAGAAGGAGGGGGTAGAGGGAAGGGGGCGGGAGGGCAGAACCTAGTGGGGAGGGAAGGGGTTATGAGTTGGATGTAAAATGAATAAAGTTAATAAACTTAAAAAAGAGTAACTATTTAGAAGGCAGCTTGAGATTATATGCGATTTTAATTAGTCACTGATGTTAGAGGAAGGCCCAGCCCATTGTGGGTAGTACCATCCCAAGGCAAGTAAGTGATCCTGGGGTGTAGAAGATGTCAGGCTGAGCAAGCTATTAGGAGTAAGTTGCAGCGCTCCTCCAGGCATTCTGCATCCAGGTTCCTGCCCTGACTTCCCTCAGCGATGGAGTGTGACCTGGGAGTTTAGAAGAAATAAGCTCTCTCCTCCTCATTTGCTTTTGATTATGGTTTATCACAGCTTAGAAACCTGATCTAAGACACCCATCATGTAACTGAGCTTCTGGTCCCAGGAACAACTGATAAGGCCGTAGTGGTCTACCTTTCTTTACCCTAATAATGCGTGCTTTGTGAGGGCAGCTGGCTATAACGGGAAAAGCTTACCCTTTTGTAGGGTACTAGATTGAATGGAAGGTTATTTTAGGGTTCATTGATGGATAAAAGCAAATATTTGTTGTTTTTCTTACTAGAAATAGCTACACAGCAGTAGTGAGGAAAGTAGCTATTTGGTGTGGCCAAGGTTAGCACGTTCACTTAGCTGCATGTGGCTGGACTTCACGTAGGCCACAGTGGGACAGATTTGTTTGCTTATATTGGATAAACTGTGTTTCATACAACTCTGTCTCCTGGGTGAATTCCTGGATAATGTAGACTTCCTTCTACAGAGCCGAGCATGAGACTCTCAAGTGGGAAGGGATCTGCCAGAATTCACTGCTGATCAGTTTCCAGAGCTCACACTGAAACGTTGAATGTTTTCTGGGAACTGATGTACCTACAGTAAGGCCATCGCATTTCTGCATATTGCTTAAGCAACATCATGTTTCCTACAGTAAGGATACCAAAATTGCATATAGATTTAGTAGAAAGTTTGTACTGTACAGCCATTCAAAGTATACAAATTAGGAAAATCCACCTAGCTCTAGTCATACAAGATTTTTCCTGTACTTTTTAATGTGTTACTTGGATTTTACATGGCTGTACTTCTCAGTATGCCATTCTAATGCATTTCAATTGTGATGCTTTGCTGATTGTTCTCTTTCACAAACTATATGCAATTTTCATGGAGAATGTTGTATTGCCTTGTCAATCGTAGGCATGCAACTGAAAATTTGGAATGGTGAAACTAATCAAATGTTCTGGCTATTCTGGTTTCCCCCTTACTTATACTTACTCTCTTTTGGATATGTGTTGTCTTTCTGTTCCATGTTAGTTACAAAGAGCTAGCTCTATGTTGTCTCTGATTTCTGCTTCTCTCCCCTCATAGTCATAGCTGAGTATCCAGCCTTCGTTGAAAATAAAGAACTATCTAACACTCACATGGGGAGCTGCAGAGATGACTCAGCAGTTAAGAGCGTTTGTGCAGATCATTAAAGGCTCCTAATGACTGCAACTTCCAGTGTAGAACCTTCGATCTAAGTCACTCGTGAGTTAACAAGACCTGTCTAGAAGAGATACTTAATAGAAAATATCTAATTGTAAGAAATTATTAATTAGATGATGCCAACACTAATAATAGGCTTTACTGAATTGCTTCTTGTTAAATGACAAGTATTTTCTTGTCCTTCCTATGGCATAATTTATTTTATTTTACTAAAATGTCCCCATTTTTAAAATAAAATTTATTTTGTGGATATTAAGGTCATTATTTCCAGTTAAATCTTGGTATTTTGATGCATGGATACATGGTATAATGCTTAAACCAGAGTAAACTCATGTCTAAATATTTATCAAAATCCTTTTAGTCTATGAAAATATTCATCCTGTTGCCTCTTTATATGGAGTTCTACTCTTCCGTAGTGCACCAGAACCTCTTATTCCTGGTCCCTAGAACTTGGTACTCAATAAACGACATTCCCCAGATGAGAAACAAAGATATTAAAGAATTTGCTTAAGGTTTGTAGCTGATGAGTAAGCAGTATATGAATCCTGATCTGTGTTGCTACAAAGCTGATGTGTTGTCTTCCTTGGAATTAGTGCTGTGAAGTACTCCACAAAATTCAGTGTGTCCTGTCCATGCTGCCACCCTTGCTGTTTCCCTTTTGACCTTAGCATGCTGACTGGAACCCATCTTTGTGATGTCTGCTTCTCTCCTCTCATAATAATAGCTGCATTTCCAGCCTTTGTTGAGAATAGAGAGCTATCAAGATCCATATGTGGAGCTGGAGAGATGGCCTGGCAGTTAAGAACACTAGGTACTCTTTGTACCCACAAGGGAGCTCACAACTATCTGTCACTTCACTCCCAGGAGATCCAAAGCTCTCATTCGCCTACATAGGCAGAGCATACCTACCTTGGTATATACAGACTATATCCAGGCAATGCACCCATCCATATAAAAATAAATAAAATTTTAAATATTCATCCATTATTTGAGTACCAATAAGATGAAAAAGTTTTTCTTCCTCAAAAAAAAAAAAAAACCCACCAAAAAACAGACAAAAATAAGAAAAAAGCCTCACTCAGTTGCCATTATCCCTTTAAAGAACTTCGTGCATCCCCTCAGGTTTTATACTGTAGTCTTATGGTCATATTGGGAAACACAGGCTGGTTTCTTTGTAATTACTGCAGGGCTACATGTAGACTTTATTACTAGAGTATGGTTATATGATTCTAGTCTTGTCCAACACCTGTAAGTTGGTCTGATCTGTATGGACCCTAATCATGAAGCTGAGTGGACTCTAGGAAGGTGCCCATGACCTTGGGGTATCATCTACCTATGTTTCCTGTCCATGACCATGACCAAGACCAGTTTCTGAGATATGATGATATGTCAGACTAAGCTTGTGGGAATCTCAAGGCTTGCTCATTTGTTTCTTACCTAACTTTATTTTACATATTCCAGGGTTACTGGAAACTAGTATAGATTCTGACACTTATCACAATGAAATGATTTGTTTTACAGTTTTGAGGAAAATTTTTTAGAGATATTTCCCTTTGTCTACTTTTTTATGATCTGTATCTGCAATAAAGTTGGAAATTTTTAGTATTGGTTATTTATTTTTAATGAAATAAAATTATTAATAATAATAGGGGAAAACATGATGACCAAATATGTACTTCCAGAAGAGAAGTGAAATTGTACAGTCTGACTCAGGATAAACAAATCTTGTCGGAACTAGAACTTAAAGTTTTTTATTATACAAAGCCAACAACGCAATAGGGTTTTCCCCCCACTGGTAAGTTGGGTTGGATGTGATCTTTTGGGTTTTAATGAGTACCACTGGGTTTATTCTACAGAGGTTTAAGGAGATGAGTGGCTTTTCTTTCTAGCTGCCAAACCATATGAGGCCATAAATGTTGCAGGGTCAGGGCTCAGAGAGGGAAATTGATGGGCGGAGCTTCTTTCTGGATACATGAACTCAAAGTAGGATAAATAGATTGTTATTACTTGGATAATTTTAGAGGAAAAATGCTTTGAAAAACTTTTGTATGTTACTGCTTATATAATGCTATACTCTTTTGAGGATGCCCTGTGGCTAACAATAGTCTCTTGTTTTCTAGATGATGTGACTGTCTATCAGAGTAAGATGAGTAGCTTTAAAATGATGATTTATACTGCTTAAGAACTTACTGATGGTTGCTTCTCTCATATCACAGATGAGGAAACCTATGTTTACACTTACGTGTTACCAGAATATTCAATTAGAGAACTGTAGAGCTGGTCCTGGTTACCCCTTCTGCTTCCTTGTGCAGTGTGTATTCACTGAACCAGAACCAGTGTCCTACAGTAAGTATACTACAGAACTGTGTGACAGCTTTGTCTTTTTATGAAAACAAAAAATGAAATTTTATGTTTATTGAAAATTGAACATTTTAAAGCAGAGGTGCTTCTACTTTAGTGATTTTTATGATAGAATAATTTAGTTATTTTAAATTCAAATATTCCTGGATTGTTATAAAGTAAATCAACCATATAAAATGTAATTGTCTCTAAGGAATACAGGGAAGACAATGGCATTTAGGAGAATGCTTTTTCAATTGTGGCTAGTTTGATTACCAAGGCCTGTTGAAGTTCATGAGTATACACATTTGCTGATGTGATTACAAGGTCCTTGGATATGTCTTGTTTGTAGTGTGATGAGAACTTTGTGAACAGTGCGTTAGCCGTGATGAGCGCCAGCTCCCTTTCCTCACTGAGCTCTGTTTCCTCCAGTGTGGTGCTTGTATCCGTGCAGTGGTTCCCTCAGCAATGTAGGGTGGTGACTCTTTTCCTTTCCTTTTTATTATTCTGAAGCTTCCAAAACTACCATCAGCTGTAGAACTAAGGGGCAGGAACAGGAGAAATGTTAGGAGACAAGCATCTGAAGCTAAATTGGTGACCAGCAGGAGAGTGATAATGTGCTCAGGACCCTCGATTGTTTGTCATTGCAAACTGTTTTATAACAGTGATTCAAAGAGGTGTGCTTCCACATGTACCTGGTATGTACACATACCTGATACTTGTGCACATGTGTATTCACATGTGGTGTTGGTTTTAGGCATTTAATATTGTGGAGCCTAATTCAGGTTCCTGAGTGATCTGTTTATCTCAATGAGCACTGTCCCATTTGTTGAGACCTAATTATTATCTAGAACACTGTTAACCCCCAAAGCTACTTTTATAATGAAATTATGCTGATCCTACAAAATAGTACCCATCAGTCCTGTGTAACAGTTTAGCACTGGAAACATTGCTCATTGAACTGAGACCTCAGTTTTAAGAATTTGGTTATTATTAACTCAGGCTGAAATAGGTACTTGTGACTAGTGTAGTGTGAGAAAATATTGTGTCCCTACGTTATAAGTAGAGTAAGTAGTACTTCAATAGAGCATTCAGCTTTTGGTCTTCAGATGAGCTCTTGCCTAATATGTCTGCCCAGTGTTGGGCCATGGACATTATACATCAGTTGCAGTGCTGAAGAGGCCTCGTGGCTACTGGATGGACTGTAGAAGGCAGAGCTCAGCATCAGTTTGCTGATCTTCCGATGGAACTCATCTCAAAATGTGTGTGTTCCTCGAGGAGCCATCAGATGCTGTTTTTACTGGAGACTCTATTTCTGTGAGGATGTTTGTCTGCATTTTCTGAGAATAGAGAGGATCTAAAATGTAACTTTCACAGGGTAGTTTTTGTTTGTTACTACTCCCAAAAGATTTAGGTTTCACAGTGATTCTGATCCAGAAAGTTGATTTATGTAACAAAGAAAGTTTATGGAGTTGTGTTTAAACTCATAAGGGCAACATGAATTACTCATGGAAAGTTATTTCTTTCAAAAAATGTCACCAGCATGAGTAACAGTCTTCTATCCCCTGGTGCTTGCCAGAGTTTCCACTGCTGCTCTGAGCCCCAGTCATTTTCCCTGTCAGATGGAAATTCCTGACTCAGTGTTTTCTCCTTGAATATCTTACCCAGTTACTCTGTGGTCTTGATAATGAAGTGGATGGCTTGTGATATTAAAGTAGTACTTCTGATTTGATGACTTGAATCATCTCAGCATTTTCAGAACTGTTGGTCTGTAATCTGCTGTGTCTGTGGTTAGCTGTAGTCCTGCTTGCCAACCGAGTGGCTTAAGTTACTGGTTTTACACTTAGCTTTGAATTTGGGGGAAAATACCAAGTACTCAGAAATTTACTTTGATAAATTGCATGAGAATAAAAATATAGGGATTAGTTTTACTTTTTAAAATGTCTCTTCTGTGCTCAGCCTTGTGGTATAAGTTGTGTCTATGTGTGTGTGGTGTATGTGTGTGTGTATCTGGGTATGTATGTCTGTGTGTGAGGTGGTTGTGTGTGTGTGTGTGTGTGTGTGTGTGTGTGTGTATATATATATATATATATATATATATATACACCCATATATATACATATATATATCTGGGTATATGTGTCTGTGTGTGCCATGTGGTGTGTTGTTTTTGGGTATGTGTGTCTATGAGGTATGGTGTATGTATGCGTACATATGTCTCTGTGTGTATACTCAGGATTGGGTAGGGTGTAGTGTGTGTATGTGCATGCATCTTTCTGAGGTGTGTATACATGCTTGTGTGCCTGTGTGAGTGCATATGGGGGTTGGGGGTATATAGTGTGTTTGTGCATATGCCTGTATGTGTGGAGGGGTGTGGTGCCTATGTGTGCACATGGCATGTACATGATTAAACTCATAGACATTATTTTTCCATTCTACACATTTGTGCTTTTATGTAAGTTCTAACATTAATTTACTTCCGTTTTTATGCTAATAAACAGTTCTTCCAAGTGAAGAATTGGCATTAATTTTCTGATAATATGGAACTACTGTTAGTATTTTATCTGCTGTTTCAGAAAAACCAGACAAATTTATGATTTTATTTTTACTTGCATTGTTTGCCATAAAAGCTATAATAGGACAGTATAAATGAATCAATAAAACTTTCTCCTCAAACCAGTTCTTTTCATAATGAGTATTTGTTGCCTTACTGTTTGGATGTTTAAACTACAGTAAAACCACATCTGTTTTTATTACAACATTTTTTCAAAGTATTATAAGTATTCCCTTTATGAAAAATAATTGTTAAATAGAAATATTCCAAAAGGAAAGGAATTTTAGTTACATTGTGATCCTACAGTTTGTTATTAGGATTTTTATGCATATTCTTTCTGGAACATTCTAAAAATTCAACTCAAGTTGAAAAGTCAAATATTTCTGTTGTAGTGAGGGTGTTCTTTAAGGCTCCCTGACACTACTGTTGGCTCTACTTGTGCCATGGAGAACACTAGGCGTGTGCATTAGCCCATAAGATACCCCACACAAATGGACATGTTGTATAAAACAGTGGGCTTCATAGAGCCAGTGCTTCCATGTGTCTTTCAAGGAATGTGGATGCCCCAGGCTTAAGACCGCACTGTACAGGGTACCCACTGTAGGTCACGAGCTGTGTTGTTCTGAAGCCTGTTTTACTTATTTACTTAATGGGTTGGTTTGAGAGGAAGAAGGCTTCATGCTACAGAAGTATTTAAGAGGATAGAAATCGTTACTGGGATCGGACAGGGTAAGGCTAGATTTGAAAATTACTGAAACCTTTTGTGACTATCACTGCTAATTAAAATTTGGATCAGGTGATAAGTTCTTCACCTTTTCTGTGAACAGTGACTGAATTTAGAAATATTGCAGTGAAGTCTGTCATCTAATACCCTTGTTCTTGACACTTCCTTGGGATTAAAGGTTTCTGATGCTGGTGCTGTAACTGAGATAGTGACTCTTGTCAGCCACACATTCAGAAAGAACGCAGAGAGAATGCCAAGTTACCCTGTTGTAAAACATTTTAATATAAAAGTCATTTTCTATCTTTTGTCTGTATTGCAGGACTATTGACTTTGAAATGTCTTTTCCTTATTAGATTTTTAAAAGTTTTTTTTTCCTTTCTGTTTTTGTCTTGTCAACTTTGATTTTTTTTAATTCAATTTACTTAATATATTAGTGTTTTCTAACTTTAAGAGTACTTGGCAACCAGCAAATTCTGAGGTCATAGGATGGATTTTTTTTAAACCAGTGACTCAAGAAACTGGCTTCAAAATCTACAAATTCCTGTTAGTTTTTTAGCATATATTACAGTCTCTGCTTCAAAGTGCCACATTCATCCTAAGTCTTCTTGCTGCTTGCCTCAACAAACTTTCCTGTGAAATCCATTTTTACATGTTAACTTAGAGTTATTTGGTTTGTACACAGAAGTGGTAGCTGAGAGTCTTCAGTGATATTCATAGTGCCTGTACACATTCTTTTCTGTTTGGTTTGGGTTGGTTTTGGTTTGTTTTCAACTCAAGATTTCTCTGTGTAACAGCCCTGTCTGTCCTGGACTCTATTTGCAGACCAGGCTGGCCTCAAACTCACAGAGATCTTCCTGTCTCTGCCTCCTAAGTGCAGGATTAAAGGCGAGTGCCACCACGCCCGGCTACTGGCCCACTTATTGACTGGTTACTCTTTTTTTAATAGTTTGCTTGTTTGTTTAGACATGGTCTTATGTAGCGCAGGATTGCTTCAAACTCAAGGTGACCTTGAACTTTGTGATCATCCTGCCTCCATTGCTGGATTGCAGTTGTATGCTGTGGATAGAATCCAGGGCCTTGTGCACTACCAGGGAATTATACCCCTAGCCTTTTTGTGTTTATTATTTGCCACTCTCTGTATATCCTGGATGTTAACCCCTTGTCTGAGAATAAAAATATCCTTACTTTTGTGGTCAGGGTTATATCCTTAAGTGTTTTCTGTAGTTTGCTCTTTTTACTTTGTCACAACTGCCTGCCTCGGGCACTATTTCACTCTGTGGCTGTCGCTGGTTATATTCAGGTGTCTGACTTCAGGGTGTACCTTGTTCTCATGTCCCCAGGTCTCAAGATGGTAGCTAATTGTGGATCTTGAAGTCACAGAGTGTGACAGAATAGGATTCCTCTCTGCTGCTGACTCCTCACTCAATAAGAATCACTGTATTTGTGGATTTGAGGGTTGTGCCTGCTATCAGCTGTTAAGAGTCTGGTCTCTTCATGGCACATACTTTGGATGAGGCTCTTATGTCCCTTAGTCCCTATGCTGCATAGGTGTGTGGCTTGGCCTCCTTTCATTGTGCTGACTTTCTTATTCCCCCACATTTCAGCTGCTATAGCTCTCACTGCCTGTGTGAGTGTTGGATGCTCTTCCTCTTCCATCTTTGGAACACTGATTGTTATTAGTGGATCACTCAGAGCGCCTTGTAGCCAGCTATGCGTTCCAGAACTGTAAACATTCTATTTGATCAGCACCCTTCAGCCCTTCTGCGTGCACACTGTGTAGAGAAGGTGCAGAGGTGACCTCAGAGTCCTCACCCTCAAGCTGTTGCAGCTTGTGGAAATACCTGCTGAGTGAACATGACTGTGGCAGTGAAGAAAAGCTTGAGAACTGATGGTAAAGCTCGGCTTCCAGTGCTTCGTCATAAATGTGCCTTAAAATGAGCTAGACTGTTAATACTGCTCACTTCACATGGAGTAGTTTAGAGAGGGATCACAGGTTTCATCCATCTTCTGAACTTGGCCTGCCTACGAAGTGTTTTCAGCAGTGTCATTCTGGTTAGTGCTTTACAGAGATACCAGGATTTGTAACTGTCTCATCTTGCGTTAGAGCAGTGATGCAGTGGACTCAGAGGAAGGCCTTGAGTACAAATATAGGAGATGCGTATGAATGTACATCAGACTCAGACTAAGAATAGTTCTATCTAAGTGAGATTATGTATTTGAGAGCTGTTTGGAAACTCAGTGAACTTTGGAGTTCATATCAACCAGCATGCTTGACAGCATTCCTTCAGTGTGTGTGTGTGTGTGTGTGTGTGTGTGTGTGTGTGTGTGTGTGTG
>CAJQZJ010031819.1:4664959-4731332 GCA_907164525.1 Lophiomys imhausi
TGTGTGTGTGTGTGTGTGTGTGTGTGTGTGTGTGTGTGTGTGTGTGTATACAGGCACTTTGCGCGATCTTGTTTCTCAGCAAAGGCCCTAATCATACTTCATAGATGCCAGTTCAGCCTCTGCAGTAAAGACTGAAAGCCAATTCTCAATAATTGAATATGCTTTGGTCTAGCCATTTTGATATTTTTAAAAGTCATTAAAAAGAAATATTCAGGTGATTTGTAATCCTTAGAACTGTTATATACCTAAGCATGTGTAGGAAAATGCTAGTTAAGTTATTTAACAGTATTTAAGTTATATTTAATTGGTTGGCAGCTGTTAATTCTTAACCCGCCACTATAAATGAATACACACAGACACTGGATGAATTTTAACAAGCCTTGGCCTGAATTGTGCAATCCTAGCCCATCTAAACTAGCTCATAATTCTATTACCCAGATATGACCCCATAAATACATACGTCCCTTTGGACTGCTATTCTCCACACTATGCTGATGTTCCAGGCTACATCAATGATCTTCTTTAATCTACTCCATGGCGTGTGTCCTACTTCTTCCTACTGCTGGCTTCTTTTTCCCAAGATGCTCTCTGTCTCAGAAGCCTGCGCACCTTAGTCCTGCCTACCTCCGTCTGTGCCCAATCTCCAGGCCTCAGCACTTATTTGACCAATCAGAGACAATGTAAGTACAGACAGCAAGCAGGACCAATTAATTAACATTTAGAATCCTTAATATCACCCCATCAATTCCCTCCTTTTGTCTAATAAAAAGGCTAAATTTTTAAGTCATATAGTAAAAACAGGAAGACTATGAAACATTCAAGAAAACCATATATAAAAGTTACATACATAATGTTTAGCCTATTTGTATCAGGAAATACTGAAGAAAAAAAATCATGTCTCTAAAGTTCTGAACCTAAATATTTTCTATCATATCCTGTATTTCCTTTTAAATCCTAAATAACTCAATTTTAATTGAAAATTTATGTCTATTCTGCCTTCAGCCCCATCAAAGACATAAGAAGGGATAAAGTTACTATTTAAGTGAGTAGGAAACATAGTAGAGTAGCTTCCAGAATGGAAAAATGACAGTTTGTTGTCTAGACAGTCTCAAATATCTCTCAATACCATTGGAGCATCATCTTCAGCCTTCTGGCCAAGCATATCTCACAGACATAATTGTGCAGAAGGAAATAAGAAGGATTTTCCCACTCTGTCTCTGCAGAATCAGGCCATTGACTTACCTGCTTTTAAGCTCTGGAGTCCATCTTTGTACTATATATAGTCTGTTGAGAGAGCAGGGACATTTTTGCCCAGTAGGAATTATCTCCTGATGCAGATTTCTTTTTGATGCTTATTGTCTTCTTCCAGGTCAAATTGGAGCTTGTCAGGAGCTCACTGTCTTAAGTCAAACAATTCTTAAAATAATAAAAACATCTTTAAATGCCATTTTCTGTATGCCTCTCAGTGTTTTGAAGACATTTATTGATTTATAAATCTATCTATTATCTATCTTTGAACAAGCAATCTGTATATTTTTAACCATTTATTATATGTTTAACCTATTAAACCTATTTTGTGATAAGTTAAGACTAGTGTTTGACATGACCAGGAGCTTGACTGGTCAGCCATCAACCTGTATTATTCAGACTCCTAAATAGATTACAATAACAACCCATAAAAGGATTGGAAGTAAACCTGTACATTTAAGTGAGTTGTATAGGCAAAAGACCTTATATAAGAATTGAAATATACATAATGTGTCAAAATATAAAATTCTATACCAATTAATCAAAATTAATCTTTTTTATCAATATATAAAATTCTATACCAGTATGTCAAAAGATAACCTTATTTTGAGAATAACAATAGCTCTAAGTTTCAGAACAGATTCAATAATATACCCTTATATCTTATCATTTCTATACTATATAAACGTATTCCCCCTCTTTTTCTTTTTAAGTCTTTTCACACTATATAAGAGAGAAAGAAGAGTAGAGAAAAGAAAAAGAGAAAAATCCCTTGAATCTAATCTATACCTTGTTTAACAAGAGCATTTCACAACTTGTAACCAGTCCCCTAAACAACATCTATAACCCATTAAATGACCAAAAAAAAAAAAAAATCACCCACCCCACCGTTTGGGAATGGGACATCACTCTCTTAAGATTGCTTCCTGCTGAATTGGTACCCAGAAAACCTGTTTGGGGGTCCCAATAATGGAAAGATGTTTAAGAAAGTTAATTGTAACATTTGTTGTCCAGTCTCAATGTGCTCAGCAATTTGACTGTCCTGAACAGTTTTTAGTCCGAAGGTGGACTTTGGGTGGGAAAGTTCAGGGCTTTATTGAAGTCCTGGCTTGAACAGTCTGTGAGGCTGGACCATCTGAGCTACTTGCCTTGTCTTCTTTGGTGTTTGGTTCCTTTGTTCTGAAAATATATAATTTCTCTCAAGTAACATCTCTCTCTCTCTCCCCTTCCTCTCTCCCTCTTCCTCTCTCCCTCCCCCCTCCCTCCCCCCCTCCCTCCCCCCCTCTTTCTCTCCAAAGGATTTCTCTGTGTATTCTTGTCCTAGATTCACTTTGTAGATAAGGCTGAACTTGGTGAAGGTCGGGGATCCACCTGTCTTTGTCTTTCAAGTTTTGGGATTAAAGGCGTGCACCACCATGCCCATTTATTAACATATCTCCTTCAGGGGCAAAAATGTCTTTTGAAACCAGTACTGTGTGAGCCTCACATCTAAGGAGACTGGATTGTGACCCCTTTCTCTTTACATCTTCAGAAATCTCTTATATTAGCATTGCTAAACAACAAAAATATCCTTTTTACTTCCCGCTGATATCTGAACAAAAATCAAGCAAAGAAACATTCCAAAAGCCTTGGTCTAACTGTGCCATCCCATGTTGTAATTAAAGCTCTATTCATTATTCCCTGGAATGCAGCTTCAGCTGTATATCCTTGGTGGGCCTTTCCTAGATACTCTTGACAAATATCTAGTAGCCAGGGACCTGTGAGCTTCAGCTGCCATCAGTTTCTTATCTATCAGGAAGGGCCTCCTTCCTTCCCCCATTATCATTGTCAGCAACTTGGCATTCCATCTGTAAGCTCTCTCCCTTAAGCCTATCTTAGTCAGAGCTTTGTCAAAAAGTATACATAGAACCACAATTGTCAGTGTACAAATCATCTGAATCCTAAGAGAAACATACTCAATTAGAATCCAAATGTATTGAGACATTATGAATTCTTCCATTTTTAATCTAGGCAGTTAATTCCATTCCCTAGTTTGTCTAGAAGGCTGCTGGTTTTTAAGGACAGCCTTAGTTGTCCACCTTTGTTGCAAGGGAGTAGCTTTAATTAAGGGAGCTGCTCCTTTGAAATGTATTCGGGTTTGGCTCCCCACTCCTTGGCTAGGAAGCTACTTTTCACCTGGGCCTTCTCAGGCTGAAGCATGGTTTCTGTTGGGCACCATATGTAGAAAAGTGCTAATTAAGTTATTTAACCAGTATTTAAGTTATATTTAATTGGTCGGCAGCTGTTAATCCTTAACCCTCCATTATAAATGAATACACACAGACACTGGATGGATTTTAACAAACCTTGGCCTGAATTGTGCAGTCCTAGCCTATCTAAGCTAGGTCATAATACTGTTACCCAGATATGACCCCATATATACATACGTCCCTTTGGACTGCTATTCTCCACACTATGCTGATGTTCCAGGCTACATCAATGATCTTCTTTAATCTACCCCATGGCGTGTGTCCTACTTCTTCCTACTGCTGGCTTCTTTTTCCCAAGATGCTCTCTGTCTCAGAAGCCTGTTCACCTTAGTCCTGCCTACCTCCCTCTTTGCCTAATCTCTAGGCCTCAGCATTTATTTAACCAATCAGAGACAATGTAAGTAACATACAGCAAGCAGGACCAATTAACATCAAGCATGTCTTCATTTGTGAAGGTTAGCAGTATATACTATTGATGAAATAAGTGGATTTAAAATGTATATTTACAGAGTCTGAAATTAAATATATAAAGTATAAGAAATACATTACAAAAAGTTTAAGAAATATAGAAACCAGGAAGCTGGTACATATAATTTAGATACATTCATATTTATTTATATTTGTATCTGTAATATTGAAAACTAATTTCTCTAAAGCATAGTTCCATGTACTATGTATTATATACTGTTGTTTTCTATTAATTATTACTACTGCTTTTATATGGAATCTCACTGTATAGCCCATGCTGAGCTGAACTTGCAACCTGTCGTCATTAGCCCCCTAATGCTGGGATTACAAATATGCCATTCTTCCTGTACCTACTGTTTTCTCTTCCAAATCCTTTCCTCAAATGTATTAGTCATAAGCATAATGTTAAAACTTGACCTATTATGTTAGTGTCAATGTTTCCATTAATACTGTAGTAGGGGTGCTTCAGTTAATAAGGCATTGCGTTTGGTTTTATTCATCATTGGCAATACATTATGAATACTTGTTTCCTATAAATTGAAAGCACACATGGATTAACCATTAAAAATTCTGTATTAGTAGAAATGTTTTAGAGACTCCATGTTGGACAATACAGAAATTTTTTCATAGTCTTTTCTCCTAAGGTTTATTGGAATTTATTGGCTGTCAAATTGTCTGGAAAAGAATGAGTTCTTACTGATTAATATTGATTTTAATCCCAGTCTTGCCACCAGTGACCACATACATAGCTCTAATGTGGTCATTCTGTCTGTCATTTGGGTTTCTCACCTGTTAAATGAAGATATTAATTATCATACTTTGAAATCACGTTCATTCTGTGAGCTAAAGAGAGACTCAAACTGGGACTCAAGATTTTAGATTTTCTGAGGTTATACCTGATAAGAAGAACACAGATTTCAGTTTGAATTGCTAGTTTTACATTTGAAAAGAGATTAAGCAGGTTATATTCAGTTTGATATACTCATTGGGCAGGAATGATTCTTGTGCTGTAAAACCATTTCAGAATTATTGTGAGATCTCCAAGACCTCTGTACATGTTTTCACATGATCCATGGCTGCTAAATTAGGAGTAGATCCATGGTCTCAGGGATTCCCATTCGTCTTTGGATTACAGATTCTTAGGGAGCAGCTCTAGGTTTACACAAAAGTAGAGATTCAGATTTAACTTATGTGTACAGCCATTAAGGCATATTAGTATCCTCAGAGTAGAGATCTGCTCCTACTCCATGATTTAAAATTCCCTCTGCCCCACAGTGATAGGCACATGTCTCCAGAAGAGCATCCCTGAACTATATAGGTTGAGGTGTAGTAAGGTGCAGTAACTCTTTGAACCTCACCCGAAACCAGCTTCCCTTACCAATGTGCAATGCATTGTAGAGTGATTATTTTAACAGCACCTTAGAGAGGTGAATGGGAATCTGTAGACCTGTAGGTTCTAAGGCTATGCTTAATATTTCTACCCAGGCAAGGGAAGAGGGATAACTATTGTTTTGTGACACAGTTGACATTCAGGAGGCACTATGGGTTTTTATTTTATGATTTATTTATTTTTGTTTTATGTGCATGAGTGTTTGTCTGCATTCATGTATGTGCAATGCATGGGTGCCTGGTGCCTGTGGAGGCCAAAAGCGTCTGTTGGATCCACTGTTGTAAGCTGATGTAGATGCTCAAATCCAAACCGAGGTCCTTCGCCAGGGCAGTGATTGTTCTTAACCAAGGAGCCATTTCTCCAGCCCCAATATTAGGGACTTTTGTGAATGATGAAGTCATACTTTACTAGACATTTTATGCATTGCAAATTATTTAAACTAATAAACTAAAAAAGTTGAAATTGTTCTAAGTACACAAAATTCTTTTATGTTCAAGTGCAGTAATGCTAATTAGTTCTCCATTCTGCTTTTCCTCCTCTACAGTATGTCGAGATTTTGCTGTCCTAGAGGACCACACCCTGGCTCATAGCCTGCAGGAACAAGAGAGTAAGTAACAGCTCTAACTCATGAGCCTGCAGCTTTCTCTTTAGTGGCAGTTTGAGTCTGGTTTCCTCCTGTGAGGTAAAGAGAAAGTCACTAATTATACATTATATCTTCCCTGAAGGACAACGGGTCTAGGCAAATGTCAAGGGTAAATAATGAATTCTGCATATTTTGAAGTGAGAGTCAGAGATAAGTAGAGTGCTCACTATCTTGGGGAAAGGGACAGAATTTTCTCCTCGCTTCCTTAGGAGGGAGACAGTGGTTGTTAGGGGTTGGAAGTGTAGTATGTCAGAGGTTTCCCCATGGAAGAGAGACAGGGACATTTTTCACAGGGAATAGTAGTATCTACATTAAATCACATTGTGAATTTGTTTGTTGTTTAAGATAGGGTCTTGCCTTTAATCCCAGCACTTGGGAGGCAGAGGCAGGTAGATCTTTGTGAGTTCGAGGCCAGCCTGGTCTACAAAGTGAGTCCAGGACAGCCAGGGCTACACAGAGAAACCCTGTCTTGAAAAAAACCAGAAAAAAAAAAAAAAGAGAGATAGGGTCTCATATAGCCCAGGCTGAACTGAAACCCCCCGTATAGTACAAGATGATTTTACAAGTCTGATCCTTTTGTCTGTATGCTACAAGTGCTGGCATTACAGGCATGTACCACCACACTTAGTTGATGCTGTGCTGAGGATGGAACCCCAGTGATTCCTGCATGCACGTTGCCAACTAAAGGATAATCCCAACCCCACAGTGTACATTTTCTGAGTACTTATTTAGTGTTTTGGTTGTAAGTAAAATCCAATTAGATAGCAATTTATGTGTTCATGATTTGTGAGTTCTGAGAAAAGCAACAGAAGTAGAAAGAACAGGGGCCATCTTAGAGTGTCTGTGTAAACCTCCTGGCACTGCTATCTTTATGTCAGGTGAAAAAAAGCAAACAACTTACTCCTTTTAGTATTCTTTCTATTCAGTGGAGTAATTGCTGTAGTGCTTTTATCTATTATAAAGAGCATGGGTGGAGTGGTGGATGTATAGATCTTTTTAATGATGAGACTCTTCTTAAATTAATTGTGAGATTTTTATTAATCAGTCAGCACATTATAACTCCTCTTTTAATGGTTCTGTCCAGTTGAGCATCATTTGGCATCCAACATTCAGCGGAACCGTCTGGTCCAGCATGATCTGCAGGTGGCTAAGCAGCTCCAAGAAGAAGACCTCAGAGCACAAGCTCAGCTCCAAAAGCGCCATAAAGACCTGTGAGATTGGGGAATGGCGTTGACCTGAGGCATGCCTGGGGACCAGCGTCTAGACGGGGAAGGGCCCTCCTATCTCAGTTTCTTTTCTGTCTGGAATTACAGACTGTATGGGAACTGTCTAGTAATTTTCTTTGAAAAATGTCTTTGTTATTGAAATATGCATTGGGAAATGTTAGTCATGATAGGCACACTCTTATCTTTATGACTTGGAACTGGTTTGTCTCTTTCAATTTATTGTTCCCATGTCATAAAGAAAATAGTCTCTTCTAACTGTAAGTTTGTTTGGGGAAAACATTGGAATAACAGTCACCAATTCTTTATGTACTGTTAACGAGTTCCTTTAGTTTTTCTTAGCTATATTTACTGCTCTGTCTTTCTCTGATTTCCTTGCTTTTCAAGAAGCACAATGTTCTAGAAAGCACTGAGTTGAGAGTGATAGGTTATAAGAGCTAAATGTGAGAAATGTGGCAATTCTTCATAGGACACCAAGGTCAGGGGCTCCTAGGGAGCTAGAAATGGCAGCTTTCAGCCTTCTCTCCCAGGCAGTCTGGCTAGCTGGCACAGCAGGAATTTTAATTAATGGTACCTATTACTCCAATCATGACCTTTAACTGCTATCAAGCCAGGGTGACCAGCTCTGACTGCTCTTTGCTCAGGTAGCCTTCCTGCCTCAGGGTTTTGCATATTTATATTTAGCCAACTGAGCTACAACTAGCCCTGCCTGGAAGCAGGCTTTGACATCAGGAAGCCCAGCCTAAGCTCGGTTTCCCATCCTCTGGGTCTCTTGTGACCTTTGGAATGTTGTTGTGCTATTGACATTATGCTTCTGCTTTCTGCCTCGTCATTAGTGCCTTCTTTAAGCTTATTTCTGTTTCTCTGTATTAATGAGCAAGATCTTAACTCACTTGACCTGCAGCATAAGATCATTCAGCCTAAACCATTATTTATACCTTATTTAGTGGCATGACAAGTCATAGCTTATGACAGAGCAAAATCAGGTCCATAGACTTTTCATTTAGAGTTGTTACATTCTTACTGCATCTTTAAACAAAATATGATGTGAGCTCTTCTATTTTCTTTTTTTGTTTTTTACTACTTGTATCTGGATACCCATTAGTATGTATGGACACACATCTACTTTTAGATACACCTACCAATTTCCAAGAATATTGAGCCACCACTTCCTGATACAAATGAAAATGATTTTTATCTCCACCAGTTAGAATACTTGGGTTTCAGTTGCCCCAGAGAAGTTAAGGTTCTTCTGAAAGTACTTTCTAATGTAACATGGCTTATCCTCAACATGGAGTATATAACCATGTCTGAAACTCCAAGGTCCAGGGATCTGATGTCATCTTCTAGTTTCCTTGGGTATCAGAAGTGTATGTTGTACCTACACACACATGCAGACTCTCAACACATACGCACAAAACAAACAAATACATATTTTTGTTTGTTTATTTATTACTTCAGTTTACATCTCCATCACAGTCCACTCCCTCCACCCCTTCCAAGGCCCACTCTCCTACCCTCCCCTCTCTCCCTTCTCCTACCTATTCTACTCCTCTGGTGTGGGGTTCCCTACATATCAGCCCCCTTCAGTTCATCCGCCATATGAGGGCTAAGAGCTTCCTCTTGAACTGAGGGGCTACATGGCAGCTCCATTAGGGCAAAGTGTCCCACTAACAAGTAACAAAGTCTTTGTTCCTATTCCTTTCAGTCTGCTGGTTGTAGGATAGCTATTCTGTAATAAATAGCTAAAATCCAGTTATAAGTGAACAGATGCCATGCATACCTTTCTCGGTGTGGGTTAGCTCACTCAGGTTGAGCTTTTCTAGTTCCATCCATTTGGCAGCAAATTGCATGATTTCCTTGTTTTTGATGGCTGAATAGTATTCCATTGTGTAAATATACCACAGTTTTTTAATCCATTCTTCGGATGAGGGACATCTGGGTTGTTTCCAGTTTCTAGCTATCGCAAATAAAGCTGCTATGAACATAGTTGAGGAGATGTCCTTGTGGGTTGGTGAGGAATCGTTTGGATGTATACTCAGGAGTGGTATGGCTGGGTCTTGAGGTGGAGCTATTCCAAGTTTTCTAATATATCGCCAGACTGATTTCCACAGAGGTTGTACAAGTTTGCCCTCCCACCAGCAATGGAGGAGAGTTCCCCTTTCTCCACAACTTCACCATCATTTGTTGTCATTTGAGTTTTTTGATCTTAGCCATTCTGACAGATATGAGGTGGAATCTCAGAGTGGTCTTGAGTTACATTTCTTTGATAATTAAGGATGTTGAACATTTCTTCAAGTGTCTCTTGGCCATTAGTGATCGTGTGTGAATTCTCGTTATAGCTCTATTCCCCATGTTTTGATTGGAGTATTTGGTTTCTTGGCATTTAATTTCTTGAATTCTTTATAAATTTTGGATATTAGCCCTCTGTTGGATGTGGGGTTGGTAAAGATCTTTTCCCAATCTGCAGGCTGCCGTTTTGTTCTAGTGACAGTGTTCTTTGCCTTACAGAAACTTTTCAGTTTCATGAGGTCCCATTTATTTATCGTTAGTCTTAGAGCCTGAGCTATTGGTGTTTTTCTGTTCAGGAAGTTGTCCCCTGTGCCAGTGAATTTGAGGCTTTTCCCTACTTTCTCTTCTATTAGATTAATGTGTTGGGCTTTATGTTAAGCTTTGATCCACTTAGACTTAAGTTTGTGCAAGGTGATAAATATGGGTCTATTTGCATTCTTTTACATGGTGACATCCAGTTAGACCAGCACCATTTGTTGAAGATGCTGCTGTCCTTTTTCCATCCTTCGGTTTTGGTTTCTTTGTCAAAAACTAAATGACAGTAGATGTGTGGGTCTCTTTCTGGGTCTTCAGTTCAATTCCATTGATCAACTGGTCTATTTCTCTACCAGTACTATGCTGTTTTTATTACTATTGCTCTGTAGTACAGCTTGAGATCAGGGATGGGGATACTTCCAGATGTATTTTTATTGTACAGGATTGATTTAGCTATTCTGGGTTTTTGTTGTTCATATGAAATTGAGAATTGCTTTTTCCAGGTCTATGAAGAATTGTGTTGGTATTTTGATAGGAATTGCATTGAATCTTTATATTGCTTTTGGTAGAATAGCCATTTTTATTATGTTGATCCTACCTATCCATGAGCATGGGAGATGTCTTCTTCAATTTTTTTTCAAGGACTCAAAGTTCTTGTCATACAGGTCTTTCACTTGCTTGTTTAGAGTTACCGCAGGTATTTTATATTGTTTGTGGCTATTGTGAAGGGAGTTGTTTCCCTGATTTCTTTTTTTGCCCATTTATCTTTTGTATAAAGAAGGGCTACCTCTTTTTTTTTTAATTAATTTTGTATCCAGCCACCTTGCTAAAGGTGTCTATCAGTTGTAGGAGTTCTCTGGTAGAATTTTTGGGGTCACTTATGTATACTATCATATCATCTGCAAAGACTCAGCCATTAAAGGCTAGGCTCACAACAAATACATCTTAAAGATACTATTTTTAGGATTCTTTTTTCTCTTACCAAAATGATTGCCCTGATTTCTCCAATTAGAATGTGTGAAAGACTTCCTTTTCTTATTTCCTTTGTGTTAAGCATCATGCTGGATCTATAGTAGTTGTTGCTTAAATTTCTGTTTTATCCATTAATATGAAAATCAGACAAATAAGCAGAAAACTAAAAACAAGAAACTGTGGGAACAACAATGTTTCTAATGTCTAAAGCAATGAGAAAACTGGCATTTTCCAATGAAGCCTCTACTGGAAACCACAGTTAAGGAATAATGAAAGTTCCTTTTGTCCTTTTAAATTTTAACACATCTTTTAGTTTTCATTTCTAAATTTAAAAATAATATAGATCATATTTTATTTATAAAATACTTCAAAAAACTTCTATTCATTCTGATCACAAAATTATTGATGTTTTTATGAACTTGCTCACATTTTTTCTGTGTGCTCTGTATTTGGATATTGGTGGGTTTTGATCTGCTGAGCTATGCAGCTTCTGCAGAGTTCTGGTGGACCTCATGTCTTATTGTAGAGTGGCCCCCAGTTGGAAGTGATGTAGCATTCATTACAGTGACTGAAGAAGATACCAGTTTTCCTACACAGTCACTTTATGATCTAATTTTCTCTCTGTTCAGTTGGACATTGTTCCTCTTTGTCACTGTCATGCAGATATATGACAGTTTACAGCGAGTATTCAATAAACTGCTCTGTTTAAGAAAAGCAGAACAAACAGAAAAAACTTCTGTTCTTAGTTTATATCACCTTTGCCTTTGTTTCATAGTGAACAGCACGATTGTGAGATTGCTCAGGAAATTCAGGAGAAGCTGACGATTGAGGCTGAGAGACGGCGCATTCAGGAGAAGAAGGATGAGGTATGACTTGGTTAAGGTCCCTCGTCCGTGGGAGAGGGTTTGCTCAGTGAGACCTTTTTGAATGGCAGCATGGTTCCTCATCTTGAGTGCAGTCGAGCCTGGAAGTTGTTTTCTGTGGATCACTGTTAGTTGCCTATTGATAGCTTGTGTTGTAACTGGACTTTTACTAATTTGTAGGTTCTTCTTTCTTCCACCCTTCTCCACCCTTTCTACCTCCTAACACTAGATATGAGATAAAAAAAAAAGGATAGAGAGGAATGAAAAGAGATCCCTGAATAAAGTCAGGGGTAAGAAAGGGGGCACCATTTATTGTTAGACTACTTCCAGCTGACTGCTTGGAGCTCCTTGGGGCAAATTTGATCTTCACTGTCAGGATATCTAATCCCTTCTTGTTTCTTCTTTTCACATGACTGCTTAATAAACCACAACCATCAACCAACCAACACTTCCCCCTGACCCCGGCCCCTGCACCTCTTGGTGCCCTAACACTTGAATAGCATCTGAAAAGTCCCCAAAATTCCAAGTGTCACACAATCGTAGGAGCTATCTGCAGCTGGCCAAATCATGCTATAGTGAAAGCATGAGGTGAGGCAGTCAGTCAGCTGCTGTGGACAATCTGAAGCAGTCCCATATCCCACACCTGGGATTAAAATGAAAACATATTCTTGTATTTATGCCTTTTTTTTTTTTTTTTTTGGTTTTTCGAGACAGGGTTTCTCTGTTTAACAGCTCTGGCTGTCCTGGACTCACTTTGTAGACCAGGCTGGCCTCGAACTCGCAAAGATCCGCCTGTCTCTGCCTCCCAAGTGCTGGGATTAAAGGCGTGCGCCACCACCGCCCGGCTTATATTTATGCCTTTTTAAAAGAAACCAAAACTCCAGAATTCTTACTACATTGTATCCTGGGGAAGTCTTGGCAGGAAAGGTGAGTTAGTTATCTCTGGTGTGATGGGTTCACAGCCCAGGAGGGTATTCACAGAGGCAGGAAGACTAAGTCAGGAGTTGGCACCTTCTCCGGAAGCTGTGCCCAGCTGCCCACATAAGCCTCCATCTTCTTTGTCATATAGAGGAAATTCATGATGTTTCAAGGACTCTGTCTTAGCTATGTGACCTTAAATAATCATATCCTCCAAGGCCTCAAATGAAACTGGGTTCTGAGGCCCTGAGTAAGTGAATTTCTGGGTGCATTCTTCTGCTGCTAAAGGTCTTTGCATCTGGGTGGCAGCTTTTGAGAGCAGGCCTCGAGTGGAACCCAGACTCGAGTAAGGGATTAGTTCTTGTGAGTTCTCAGGAGCCAGAATTAGTCTCACTGTCCCTACATGCTGGCCTAATGTATTTGAATCTTCTGTCCCTTTTAAGGTTTGTTTTAAAGCTGAAATGAATGTAGTTAGCAAGAGTACTTAGATTGTGAGAACATGAATTTGCAGATGTTTTCTGTTGTGTTGTGTATTTTCAATACTCTATACTGAGAATTCCATTTGTCTACTGTCTTAAGTAGGGTTTCTATAACTGTGAAGAGACACCATGACCATGTTAACCCTTATAAAGAAAAACATTTAGTTGTGGGTGTCTTACAGTTTCAGAGGTTCAATCCATTATTATCTGTAACAGTAAATTTTTATTTTTACTTATATATTTATTAATACTTAACAATTACCTATAAAGTTCCTAAATCCTAAAACCCAACCCTAACTCTAAAACCTAATATCTAAAACACCCTAATACCTATAAAAAAACCCAAAACACTTAACACTAACCTAAAGTTTCTTAAAAGGATATTTTTTCAGATTCATTCTCTGGACATGGATCCGAATGGATGGATGGTCTCAGCAACCTTTCAGTCTTAAAGTCTATGAGTTTTGTTTGTCAGATCTTAAGGCAGTTTATAAATTTAATGTGTTTCAAACATTGAAATGAGGATTGCCTCTGCAGTCATAGGGCCGAATTATTTGCAAGATGAAAAGTTTCTTAGGTTCACCATTCAGATGCTTTGGGCCTCCATGGGTTCTGCTCCAGTGCTTTGTCCAGTCTGATGATTTTGGGCTCCAAGGGGAGAAAATTCTCCATTTGTATGTTCTAAAGCACCAGGGAGGATCTGCCTTTGGATTTGCAGCAGGTCGGTGCAAGATGGTGCCAAGCAGCAGAGTGCGGTGAAGCCTCTTGGCAAGATGAGGAGGAAGGCCCATGAGGCCGCGTGGGCTTGTGATTGAAATCCTTTGTGTCATAAAGAGTTTCAGCGAGGATTCCAGGCTCTCATTGCTTGGTTCCTGGCGGGCTTTTTCAGGGAACGCCCCTGTCCATAGTCCCATGATCAAAGACGTCATCTGCTTATCGCAGGCTTTCAAGGCATGCCTTTCAATGGTAAACATGGCTATAATTGGATACTCCCATCTTTTTCCTGGAGATGCCAAATTCCAAAATCCTGTGTTGGCAAATGCTACACTACTTCACTAACTCTACCACAGTTATCATCATGGGAAGCAGGCAGACTTGGTGCTGGAGGAGCCAAGAGTTCTATATCTTGATTTGAAGGCAGCAAGGAGGAGACTGTCTTCTGCAGGCCACAGGAGAAGACTGAAACTCTGCACTGGGTGGAACTTTAGCATAGGAAACCTCAAAGCCCATCCCACAGTGACACACTTCCTCCAATAAGGCCACACCTACTCCAACAAGGCCAGTTCTCCTAAGAGTGCCATTCCCTGTGGCCCACACATAAACACATGAGTGTATAGGTGCCAAACCTATTCACAGAAGGCACCACATCTTCCTTCTTCCCATTTTAGACTTTTGGTGTTCATTGTATTGATTTATAGCGCTGAAGAAAATTTATAGACTGGGCAATTTTAATGGTAGGCAGACAGTCTGATTTGTGGTTTATCCAGAAACACCTTTGATAGCTAGCTACTGGTGGTGATGCTAATTATCATAAAAAGTGGGACAGTTCTGTGTTAATTGGTATGTATATCACTCTTAGAGAAGTCAGGGTTTTTAGTAAATTAGCCACCTTTGCTCCTGATGTTTAGTCATCAGTGAGTGTGAGATATCTGAGTATATTTAGCTGCTTGTTAACAGAATAAATCATGATTATCTGACAATTATAGCTACAAGTAAGAATTGAAATTGGCTTCTGATCCTCCTGCTTTAGTATCACAAGAGACCTTTGCTTACCGCAGGGTATCTTGCCTCTTTGTAGTAAATGGTTTCCTTTGGGATGAAGCCAGGCTGAAATAAGTAATTGTACTCAATGGGCAGGAAGCTGCTGTTTGTAAATTAAGATGGATTGACTCTTGTAAGTGGTAATTGTATTCTCTGACCCTACTTCAGTTCAGGAAACATAGGGAGAAAGGAAACCAAACACGTGATTTTAGGTATGTGGGTTCAAGTAAGCAAGGTAGTAATTAATTCCATTTTGCAGAATAAGAAAGTAAGTCCTAAATAGTGTCTTGTTTCAAATTGTAGTAAGATACTAGAAGAATGTCTGTACTGTTTAGTTCTGACTTAGATGTATTATGGCCCAATATACAAGTGTGCATGTTTTAGAGTAGGGATGATCAGGCCTAAATTTTACCTCTTTAGCTGTTTACTGATTGATTTTTACCTTTTCAGTTAAGTATGTCTTAATTTCCAACACGGCCAGGCATGCTAGTTGCCTATACGTCTGCAACTGAGAGGCTGTGGTAGGGTTTCAGTGATATGGTGCTTATGTAGTTGATAATTGCCTTGGCTGGTTGGTTTTTCCACTTCTGTCCCTTATTACAATATGGATTTCTTCTCTAGAGTTCATATGCAAAATTAGGGGAAGATTAAATAACTTGAATGTGTTCCAATATGGTGTGATTTGAAGTTCATCTTTTCTGGCCTTCTACTTGCTTGCCCTCTACTATGTGTTGAACTACCTGTCCCCCTTTCCTAATAGAATTGAGAAGTGAACTGAGAAATACAGTTTCAGTTGGCTGTATTTGGTTGTAATTGGCCCGTAAAGACTTTATTCATATTTTTTTGTCTGCTCAAACTCATGCCTTAGATCAAGATGGCTGCTGTGCAAGATGCTCTGTGTCCGTGAGGAAGTGTGACTTTAGTGGGCGCTGTGTCACCTGCAGGGATGACCACAGTTCCATCATCGACACTGAGGGACAGGGCAGTGCTCCTCACAACAGAACCAGGGCTCCAGGTCTCTGGTCTGATATGGCAAAGCCTTCCCAGTTACCAATGGGCTGTTCTGTTTTCTCTCCCTCCCCACCCTCTATGTTTTTCCTGTGGACTCCGGGAGTCTCCTATGTGAGTTAATTTTTTCCATAGTGTAGCTGTGGAAGACTCATCTTTGGATGTTCACCTAAATCTTTGGAGAATCTATGTCACCTTTCCTGAGTAGTTTATCCCCCACCTTCTTGAAAACAAATCAAAGCCTCTTTGCTCTTGGGTCAGAGAGTTTTGTAAATAGTGTTGTTCGTGAGACAGCTTTGGGTAGGTGGGTGGACATTTTCAGTTAATGCGGTGCTCCCTGCAGTTTTTATTGTAGGTGTTCACAGATCAGATGCAAGGAAAGTAGGAGCACTGGGCAGCGAGACAGATGTAGAAAGAAGGCACAGGAAGGTTGTCTGGCTAGCATTATGAACCTCTTACAGTCTCCATTTCCCTACCTCTTTCCTTCCTTTCCTCCCTCCCTAGACCTCCTCCTCCCCTTCCTCCTCCTCTTCTCCTCACACTTCCTCTCCCCAGAGCCCTCCTATTTCATTCCTTGTTTAAAAAGAAACAATACTCTTTTATGTATTGTCTTAAATGTACACTAGTTAAAATTTTCTCTAGATGCCCCATTGAGGAGGCTTGTAGTCTCTGGTTGTACTGTACTAGTAGCTTTTGAGATTAAGACTTGTGGGCTGATGCCATTTTGGTGTGTATCTCTTTGGTCATAATATAAGCGTTTGTTAGTGTTTTAAAAATAAATCCAAAGAATGTATATTTAGCTGATTTAACTTAGCAATCCTTTTAGCTCTGTATGTGTCTGACATGTATGTTTGTTCCTCTGTGTGTGTGTGTGTGTGTGTGTGTGTGTGTGTGTGTGTGTGTGTGTGTGTGTGTGTACAGGTATACTCTATTTTGTATATTTAAAACTTGGTCCAGATACAAGTGATATATATCTATTTTAGGAATTTTTTTTCTTATGTAAATATTAGTGTGGCCAACCTTGTCATGCAAGATTATGATTCTGGTCTAACAGTTTGAAGCCATCTGTACTACGCACTGTTCAGAGATAAACTTAGGAATTGATTTAGAGTCCAATGAATCCAGTGTGAGTTGTGGTTATTCAGAGAACTCCCTGGGTATCAAGATTCCAAAACAGTTCATTTATTTAAGTTTGTTATTTTGAGACCAGCTCAAATAGCAGTAAATTGGGTTAGTACAGCTTTTGCTGTGTCTTGAACTGTGAACTACTTATATACATGTGCCGCAGTGAGACAGAGGGAGGGAGGCTTCTAGCTAAGAAAACCCTGCTCTTCGTATTTTTTAATTTAATAAAACAACTGTTATAAAACAAAACTGACAAATCTTAAGTTGCAGAAATTTAACAGGTTTCTTTTATTCAGTCTTAAAAAATGTTAACATGGTTTATTTATTTTATTTTGGGGAGCAATACTGGTGATTGAACTCAGAGCCTTGGGTATGCTTGGAATACTTTTACACTGAGCTCTATATACCCTCAGTCTTCAGTGTGTATTTTAAAGAGTAAACTACAGTACATGTTTTGGACTGAGTGCTTTATTTAGATTTGTATGGAGGATCTGCTGAGACAGTGTGCTCTGTTCTGGGCTATGTGTTAACGGGAGGGGAGCTGAGGATCATTTGTTCATATCAAAGGTGAGACTAGTTGATTGGCTGCATCCAGCTCAGTGAATTTAGCTGTTTCAGAGGAAAGCACTTTGTCGTTAGTCAACACGGGACTGCGTCAGGCCTCAGTGGAGCTGGGGAGCAGGCGGAGGACTCCTTCTGGGGCCTGTGACCTGCGGTGGAGTGCAGCTCCCATTTGGTCTGCGTCCTTCTCTTTTCCAACTCTAGAGCACCATTTCTCCTGGACCACCTAGACCCACTGAGCACTTAGAAGAAAAGAAGTCATTGGTACTTAAGAACCTCACATATGTTCTCCTTTCTTACTGGATTGGCCAGCCAGTGCAATTGTCATGATTCTTTTTCTTCTTTTCTTCAAGGAGTGTACCTTGGCTACAGTATCACAAGGACTGAACAGCAAAGCAATGAAAACTTTCCAGAGGGTAGTTAAACAATATTTCCTGGCAGTTGGGCCTATCAGTTTCTTTTGCATTCTTTTCTTCAGTTTTTAGAGGCAACATATGCTTACTGTGAAGCACAGCACTTAGGAAAATAATGTACAGAGTGCTTAGGAAATAGTGCAACTCAAGAGCCATTTGTCTTTCTTTCTTGTTCTGTAATCACAGTATAGGAGCTTGGAGAGATGTGTATATGGCATGAGAGTTTGTGGGGTGCGAAGTACCCTCTGCTCCCTCTTCTTGAGTGTTACTTAGTAAGAGCTCAGGGCAGTGATTCTGGAACACTGGTACCTGTGGAAAGCATGCAGATTTACTGAGATGATTAAGTTGTCAGAAACATTGACTTTAAGTCTGAATAGATAATAATTTTCATTATACTGAGCTTAATTGAAACCTTAAAAAATGTGTCTGAGTAGTTGCTATTCATCCTATAACGTCCCCTTTAGAACATCTGGATTGAACTGGGTGGAGAACAGAGTCACCCAAGGTACAGTTTTCTATCAGTACACTAGAAATTCTGTTTCCTGTATGGAAAAGCATAAAGTGGGATTCTACCCTTCTTTGCCACTCTGAGCTGTGGCATTTTGTGAGTACCTGCCCAGGTGTCTGCATTGTATAGTCTGAGAGTCTAAATAAATTATAAACTTCTCTCAGGGCTGTGAGTTTTGAAAGCCAAGTTACCCATAATGTCCTACCTCGTTGGGTGCCACCTGAAACCCAACCTTTTAAATTATCACCTACAACCCCTGTGAATGCCTACAACCCCTATAAATTCCTAAGATCTAACCACTAAACCTATTGATAACTATTACAACTATTTTCATAAGGATACAGTCTCTGGGGCAGGTCCTCAGTCGCCAGGAAATCAGTCTCGGGGATAGTCCCTTTAATGCACTTAGCAGTTTTTATTCTGGAATATCTCAGATGCAGGTTCCTCAGGGTAAATGACTATCGAAGTCTCACCTTAAATAAGGCTTGAGGCTTTCTTCTCTCTGGGAGGCCTCAGCTGTCTGTAGGGCAACATATTTCCTTCGTATCAGCAACTCTGCCGCTCTGCCTCAGTCTTTAAAGCTGGCCACAGTTCTGTTCAGGCCACTGTTCGGACAGGTCAAACCCCTCTAGGCAAAAGCTGAGCCACAGGGTTTAGTCCTTGTCCTTTTGCTGTCTTGCTGAGGCTTTATCTGCTCACTAGCTTCCTTCTTTCTGCCTCAGGGAGATCTGGCCATTGGTCTACCAGCACTTTCTCCAGCAGTACTCTCAGAGCTCTCTAGTATCTGGGGCCCTTAGCACGCAGCTCTCCGGGCTCATCCACTTGTCCTTAAATAGGATCTCTCCTTGTTCTACCTGCTTCAGCTTAATTTGGGCTCTGCCCACTTAGCAGGTGAAAACAATGCCAGGTCATAAAATCTTTCCTTGTTTCACCTGGCTTCAACCTTGTTTTTTAGTCCATAGAGACTCCCCTCGTTTCACCTGACTTCATCCATAAGCTGATAAGCTAATTGCTCACAGCGAAGTTGATCTTCATGCCCCGAATTAAAAGACTGTATCAGAAACCTAGATATTCACTAAATCTAACTTATATATAATCTCTAAACCCCTACATGTGAGTGTGTGTTTTATCTGTATAAGTTGGTTGAAAACCATGTGTTAATAACATTTTAAAATTTGAAACTGGTTATTGACATCTGTATTATCTGATTTACAAAACTTTATCCATGTGTGATAAAAATACCTGTGTTAGCAGTCATTTCTGATTTTATTTCCTGGTGTTCTGACTTGCTGTTTTAAAAATTTTTAAATATTTTTAATGTGTGAAACAATTCTGATTCCTTTGAGGGAGTTATTTCAAGGTGTTTTACAGCCTTTCTCTATATTCTTTTGGATACCTTCAGAAAATTTCAGAAAGAAAAAAGGTACTTTTTTGCTTTAAATGTGCACCACTAAGATCTGAACACTCTGTTTATCCCATATTATAAAGAACTATCTCAAATTACCCATGTTTTTCCATCACTTGTGTGAGTTTTCTTGCCTTAGCTGTCTTAACCTTTAAGAACATGATGGGGTTATGGAACTTCTGTCCAGAAGATACACCCAATGCACAAAAGTCTTCACGCCCAAATGGGGCAGTCATGGGCAGAATCCTGACCTTCTCACCCCAAGCTCAGGGCTGTTAGTAAACATTCATCACTTTTTGTAGTATAGACCGCAGGAGTGCCTGTGAACCACTCACTTACTGTTTGCTGCAGTATTTTATATCTTGTGTTCTTTAAGCTTTTGGCCATTCCTCTGTTATAAATAAAACCCTGACACAACCTTCTTGTGTTCTGTTGTGCACTTTTCCTGTTGAAATTCCATTCTCTGTGTGAAGCCTAACAGTGGAGAGTTGCACTAACTCCTGTAAGCATAAGTCGTATACCTTCTTTGCTGTCTCTATAGGTATTCCATTGTCTTCCTGATACTGTGGTTGTTTGTATGCATCTTCGCTGTCTTCAGAGGACCCTAATATGTGGGAGAAAATTAGAATCCATAGCAGCTGCTCAAAATGGGCCTTTGGGCACCAGGCAGGGGCTGTTCTTCTCTTTTCTGTTAACACAGCAGTATTTCTGTGAAAACTAACTCAGAATCACCACATCGTTTTTATAAATTTTACAATTAAATTATAAGACAGTTTATTAAGTTTTGTAGCTTGCTATTTCCTTGCCAATCCAAATCATCTATTTGGATGAAAGACTTCAAAGTACATATTTTAAATTTTATGTTGGAATTAGCTGTAGACAAAACTACTTTGACTCTCTTCATAGATTTAGCTAGCTTTATGTTTTAACTAGAGAAAAAGTAAAGCCAAGCTTGCTTTTCTAAATGATGTTTCTCTTACTGAGCAGTCATATAGACATTTGAATGACATTTGATGAAATCATAGAAGGCTGAAGAGCCTTAGACGGCAGAGGAAAGCTGACAGGAGGAAGTATAATTCCACTATGTCAACCTTGTTTATTCTCTGGTGATATTGTTTTTTCCTCCTTTTTCTTTTTATAGGACATAGCACGACTTTTGCAAGAAAAGGAACTACAAGAAGAAAAACAGAGAAAGAAACACATTCCAGAGTTTTCTGGGGGCAGTGTGTTTGGAGATAGCTACTGTTATGAAGATGAAGGTAACATCCATTGTCTGAATCATGATCTATTCTGTCCTTAGCCTCAGCTACAAAACCCTCTTTTCACTTGGTCCCTAAAGTCAGTTGAGGGATTCTGACACCTCTCTCTTATCCTCAGGCCCTGGGTATATTTAGATTTGTAGCAGTGTTCTATATGATTTTTTTAATTTATCTTCTATTTTATTTTAACACATGATTGTATTTTGTATTTATACGACAGCCATCTTTTGGCTTAGAACTTGAAAATGGCTCTTTGTAACACTTACGTACTGCACTCTTGTATGCTGTAGCCATTGGAGTGCTGTACTACTTTCTAAGCATGAACTATGTGGTGTGGAAAATGGTGGGTGTGGCTCTGAGCTTAACATTTTCCTCAGAGACATGTGAGCAGTGCTGCTTGGGTAAAGAAGGTGCAATGTGCATTAGCCACTGGGTAAAAGGTCTTTGCCCTACCTTCCTTTCTGATGACCTGTAGTTCTAAACTGTGAAATTTACTGTTTGTTCATGGTCTTGATGATTGCTCTGCTGCTGGATTGCCACAGAAAATAATTTGTGAGGGGAAGAAATCCCTCTAGAGTCCCATGTGTCTAGTGCTTGCTTTTTACTGTGGTGGTGGTGACGGTGTGGCAGTGCGGATTATCTCAAACGTGTGTTGGGAATAGAACATTTGCAAACAAAAAACTTAGTTCAACTCTTTCAGAAACTTGTCAAATGAAGGAAATTTCTTCTAGTTTCCCAGTTATGGTTACTGATTTTTGAGGTTTGATTTCAAGACAGTACTTCCAGGGATACCAGTACACAAAACTAAAGATGGCCTAGACATTAAAAATTTTCACAATTATCATCCTAGAGGGCCTTGAAAACCAGTTACCAGCTGCTTTTAAAAAATTCTATCACATAAAAGTAAGTGTGCCTTTGCCTTTAATGAGCAATGGGAATATATGTATGTGTATATACATTCAGTCAGCTCTCTGGCCTGTTTGGGAAGTGGCTTGACTCCTTCCTCTATAAGCTTAACTCTTTTTAAATAGCTATTTTCATTATGCTCATTTTTTCTTCTTAAATTATATATTATATCTTACACAAAGAATGAAAAATTCTTATCAATGTGTGATATAGTAGAAACGAGAAGGTATAGAGTTATTTGTTATTTTTTCGTGTCAAATAAAATCTAAGCAATACAGAATTTGGGTGGTGGTAGGTTTTGTTTGTTTAATCTTTAAATTTGTTCTTGAAGCATGTTCACTATAATTAAAATAACTTAAGTTTTAAAATTTTATTTTATGTGTGTGGGTGTTTTGCTTTTAGTTATCTCTGTGCACTGCATGTATCCATGGAGGCCAGAAAAGGGCGTTGGAGCTGGAACAGGAGTTACAGATGGTTGTGAGTCACCATGTGGGTGCTGGGAATCAAACTTGGGACCTCTGGAGAAGCAGCCGATGCTTGTTACCACCTGAGCCATCTGTTCAGTCCATCCATTTTACAATTTTAAGTCTGAAAAGCGTTAGGACAGCAGAACAGTCAACTCCAATTCCCATTTTAGGTACTTGTGTTGGAACCCTAACAGTAGCTTGAGCTGCTTCTCAAACCTGTGCGTTTGAATTACAGTAGTGCTATCCTGATGAACCTTTATGGTAGGAGGCTATTTACATAGTTTATAAACTTGTAGAGTGGAGTAAAGTCTTGTTTCAAGGGATTGAGAGAATATTAGGGAATAAGAAACATTGGCTACTCAGAGCTTGTATACACACTGGTATTTCTTTTGCCTTGGCTATAATGTTTGTTGTTGACTATATAGTTCTCATTAATATGCCTTTGAGTTAGACCATGTTGGATTCCATAGGGAGTATGCTATCCAGCTTGTCTTTACAAAGCAGTCCTTATGCTCTATGTAAGAATTCTTTCCCAACACACATGGCCAGTTCTTGGATTCTGCTTCTTTATCTTTGTATTTGATTTTTTCTTAATTATATAATAATCATAGTGTATCAATATGCTTGCACTGTCACCTTTTGCTGTACATAAGCTCTAATAATGTTAAAAAGGATCATCTATAGACTATACATTTAAAATTATCCAAAATATTTGTGAAATGTTTGTAGAAAATGGTTTGTAGAAAATTCACAAATTATTCATTGTGAATCCATGTTTTTCTTCAGAGCGGCTTGTCTTGTATCATGTTCACATTTGTGACTGTCACCTTTGAAGACTGTCATTTCAGTTTCTTAGGACAATTTGTAGTTTCACAAAGTTATTTACTCTGACTATTCTATGACATTTTTCTTATCTGTAAAATGAAATTATAAAAATGTATTCCTCATAAAGATTTTGAAAAGATCAAATAATATGATTTTGGTTAATGCTTTGTAAACTTTGAAGTTTATTCAAGTATATATGTCTATATATGTATGTGTGTACATACATATATATATGCATTTTGTTTAAGCAAAATCTTACTTTGAATAACAAACATGGAGACACACACTTAAATGTAGGTACATTCATATATGTATGTATGCCATATACGCCACACATAGATTGCCCGGGAAGGCATTAATTATATTTGCCAAATAACTTGCTCTCAAGAACATCCAAGTCTCTTTCTGCAGCCAGAAGGGGTTGGGAAGGATTCAAGTAGAATCCCCCACTCTGGTGTCTTCTACGCCAGATTGTAAGATGCCATCATAGGTAAACTATAGAAAATAAAACTACCATCAATTAACTGTTTAGGAGGAATTTAAAAAAATATAGTCTCATAAATTCATGTCCAAACAAAAACTTTTGTGTTTGCTCTGAGCTTAATGGTGGTGAACTCCACTCATACAACTCCATGAAGACACTAGTGTAGACGCTGTAAATCGCCCCTCTGAATGTGGTCATCATTTAATAACTGATCAGTATATTAATTCTTTGCAGTAGCCAATTAATTATCTATTGTGAAGACTGAGTTAATGAGAATTAAAAGAGCAGGTGTCTTTATTATAGAAACTGCTATGTTTCACTTTTATTTTTATCTCAAATACAAATTTGACCATGAACTGTGGATAAAATCCTTTTATATATACCTGTTGAGGAGAATAGATTTTCCTTTAGAACAGCTTTGAAGGAAATTTCCTTTTCTTTAGGAAATGTGAAAGGGAACTGAGGTTGTGTGGTACTATTTTAGCAGTGTTGAATTTAGTACATACTTTCTTTCTATTCATACAGTACTTCCACAGACTTTACGTTAGAGTTAAACAACTCAACCCAACTAAAGCTCCCCACATCTGCCTACTCATGGAAGCTGTTTCAGAGTTAGGCAAATGATTGCTTATAGAAAGGAACAGCTTAGTTATCTGAACATGTTTTTATGGAATAAGAATTTGTTTTTCCTATTTCTAAAGTATAATAAGATGCATTAGATATATTACAGTTACTGTGGCCTTGCAAACTACTTATGAATTTGCTTTCTTGTTTATATAATATGCTTGGGCCTGATAAGATCCTATAGAAGCACCTATGTATGTGGCGTGTTTTTTTTTTTAACTAGGGAATTTGTATTCATAGCTAGGTTATACTTTATTTTTATGCACAGAAGACCGTGTGCATACTTTGGCAATATATTTGGAAGATGACCCCTGCTAATGTATTCCATATGGCATTCCTTTCTTAATGTTTTCCTTGCCAAGCTTCAAATAAAATAAGGAACAGAATTACCTCAGTGTAGAAGTCATTTACTGCTTACCATTGTCCTCCACTCTGTCAACCTTCTACATTGAACTAGAACCTAGACTTTTTCAGAAAGATCTGGGCATGGTTGTTTTGGACACATGGGAGGATATCTACCAGCCATTTTGAACTAAGCAGAAGTCAGGAACATTGTACTGTATCTTTACTATCACTTGAGCAAGAATGCTTATAAATCTATGAAATCTCATCATTTAAAAAAAATAACTGTTTTATAAAACTTTACAGCCTCTAATTGTTAGCACCTATTCCAGCTTTGTAAAATAGGATCTGATGATAGTTGTCTATCAATTTGTTATTGGCAAATATGACTATGCTAAGCTCTTCCTGTTCATGGTCAGATGCTTTCAGATTCAAATGATTTTTCTTACATTTTGCTTTTTACCTTTTGGCTATGTATTCGTGGGCCATTCTGGTCAGTATTCATCTCTACATCTCAATTTGTGAAATTTCAAAGTAATTTGATCCACCTAAAATTATCTTAGTATTGGGCCCCAATTCCCTGTGTAGTGAATGTGTCCTTTCATTAAGTCATCCGTTTTTATTTTTGTGCCCTCTACCTCCACTCAGACCAGCCAAGGTCAAGGAGGGCCAGGGAATTGGGTTCTGGAAATTCAAGGTTTTATAGTCTTCAAAATGAAGGGAAGACTGCGAAGCAGAAGATAGAGAGACCAAGGCATCGACTAGAGAACTTGGAAGAGCTGGAAGAACACTGTACTTCAGAGAGATCCCTGCCTCATTCTGGCCGGAGCAGAGGGAGCGATGATGTCCACACTGCCTGTGAGCAGCATAAAAGAAAGCAGGCTGGTCAAGAGAGGCTCTGGAAATCTCCACTTCCGAAGTTCAGTGGGGAGGTGTTTCTGAGTACCAAATCTGACGACTGGGAGGCTAACAGTAGCCCTCGAACTCAAAGTTGGGAAAAACAGTCCCGACATCATGACAGACGTTCACCCAAGTCTTCACAGAAAACGGGGGTTCTCTGTAAGGAAATTGTGTATGGGAGGGACCTTGGGCAAGGTGATCACAGAGAAAGAAGATATAGGCCCAGGACTCCTCCCTTCTCAGAGGATGAAGAACTGCATCACCACCGTGATACAGGTAATGAATTCCCCTGTGGGAAGTCCTGTATGGAAAGCCAGTCAGTTGAATATGCATCTTAAGCAACCTTTATCTCTATCCAGTTTGAACTCCTGTCCTTCTGATGAATATTGGAGTCAGACACTACAGAGGTATCTGATTGGTCTTAGGTCTGGAGGAGGAAGGAAGTTTCTGTATTATTCTCCTGTAAGAGTATACTGTGTTCTCCAGGGCCAGGGTGTGAGAGCAGATACTAGTCATAGTTTTCCTGGCCTTGCCTCAGATACTCTCATTCTACATGTTGGAACCTCTTGGATATTTTGTTTTCATTTAAACGAGCCAAGAAGATCTGTAATTGTAATTAAGTCAATTGTAATTGACTTAAGTCTGTCTGCCAGCAGGACTAGAATACTTTGTCCTCTAGATCTCGTCTTTCTCACCTGTGAGACATCAGACAGGAAGTCTTTTTGGAGTGGTTTCAAAGTATAAATATTCAGATCATCTTGAGTAAGAGGTAGGGCAGGATAATTTCTGGGTTGATTTAGAGTATTTTAAACCTATAAGTGATATTTACGTAAATACTTAAAAATCATTGTTTGAAGTTACCTTTCATGTTTGAATATGCAACTTTTAACTGGGGTTGTTGTAAGTGCCAAAATGCACAAGTTCTCAATACCTGTAAAGAAATAAGGAAGGTGAGGGCTGGCGAGAAGGCTGAGTGGGTGAATCTCTTAAATGGTATGAGATCAATCTCTGGAACCCATACAAAATCAGGTTCCGTGAGCAGCTAGCTGCCTGTAATCTCCATACTCAGGAGACAAAGACAGGATCCCTGGATCAAGCTTGATAGCTACCCTAGCTAGGAATGGTTAGTTCTGAATTCAGCAAGAAACCTAGCTTCACTGTACAAAACTGAGGGAGCAAGAAAAACACTGGGTAACCACACTGGTCATGCATACATATACCAACATGGCACACATCTGTGCACATGTGTACTTTTATGCCTTTTTTATACATACAAAAAGTAAACTTACACACAAAATTAGAAAAGAAGAAACTAGTTGTATATAGGAAATAACTTAAGTTTTGGACTCCTCCAAAGCTTAGCCCTGTAGTTCATCATGGACACAGTAGAGGCACTCTGTGTTGTCTGGGACCTACGGAGGGAAGATTTTCCTTATGACTATACCATGATATGTGTAATTTTAGTAGATATCATATTCATCATTCTGGTTTCAGTCAGTGTTTACTAAGTTTTGCAGAGATGGAAAGGTTATTGTAAGAGAAGTATCAAGGAAGACCTACTGTGGTCTAATCCAACTTTGCTTGTGATTGCAAAACTAGTTCCTAGGTTGCAGAGTCATTCTGACTCTGTTGGCTGTCTTATCATAGCTCACATTAAAAGGACTTGGTTATAAGGAAAATTAAGTTTTTGTTTAGAAAGCTGTATTGAACACACATGTATTGTTGCTTTCAGCCTTATGCCAGGATCTAAGCTTCAGAGGCAGATGGGTGTGTAAACACTTTCATATTTATACACCATATTAGGAAGACATGAGCAAAGAACTGGGAGAACAGAGAAGAGCATGCTGGAGTTCGTTAAGTAGGATCATGAGGAAGTTATACATAGCTAGATTAAACATGTTGGAGTTCTATGCGGAAGGGGAGGAGACTTGGTAATTCCATTGACCTCTCCATTTGGATTCTGTGAACCTGATATGAATGTGCTCAAAAGGCCCTGACCTTTAGGTCATTTAGTAATGTGTCAGGGTTTAAACAGATTTGGGGACCTGAAACTAAGCACTGACTTAGAGCCTCCAGCACTGAAGTTGTAGGTAATGCTTGCTCTGTGCACACAAGGTTTTTTAAAGCAGTGTAGCTGTAGCTACTAAAGCGATTATTGTGTGAACTGCACAGTGCTTATCATTTTATACTCACCTTGTTTTAGACTGTTAGCATTCCCACTTCCTACTGGTGTTCAATTTTCAACCTTCTTGGCATGGTCAGGAGATTGTATTAAGAAATAGTGATTAGTTACTAGTGCCAGCTCTTGCTGTTGAAAACAGTTATAATCCTTAAAGACGTGGTATATGGCAGATTCTATCTCATTTAATGCTGAATAAACTAGATGCCTGACGACACTGGCTCCAAGAGTATGGTGGCACAAGATGTCAGCTGAGGCTGAAATTAGAGTTAGAATGGGTGACTTTCCATAGAGTAGCTCAACTGGGTGAAACTTTGAGAGGAACTACCTGTGCAGTCCATCTATGATTGCATACTGGAAACACAAGCTAACTTGTCTTCTTCCAGGACCTTAAGTACTGTACTTACTGTTGTAAATTCTGGCTCCATACACTGTGGCATGTTCTAATTCTCAAATGGCTCCTTATAAAATATGCATACATACACGGCACCAAAGTAACCCATTAGTTACCCTATGTTTTAATTCATACTTAGTGTAAATTTCTCTTCAGTGCTAGCATTTTAGTTTCTCCTTGCGGATAGTGGCACACACCTCTATTCCCAACACTCGGGAAACAGAAAAAGGAGGATCTCTGTGACTGGAAGGCCATCCTGGTCTACATTGTGAGTTCTAGGACAACCAGGGCTACATAGCAAGACCCTGTCTAGTGTGCTTTCCACTCCCATTTATCTTACTATTTCAAAAATTATTTAAAGAGAATAATTCATTTATATTTCTTTGGGGACGTCTTTATGTTCTCCAACTGTAGGATGTAAGCCAAAAAAGATTAGAAACATGTTAACTGTATAGAAATGGGAGGTGTTTGTTGCTCAGGGTAGAGCACTTACCTAGCATGGTCACCTGCAGACCACCCAAAAAGTATGAGGGACGGAGGATGGATATGGAGAGAGAGAAGGGAGCAGCTGAGGCGTGGCTCATCTACCTAAAGCAGGTTCCAGATTCTGCTCAGAGTGCCCAGATGTGCACTCATCTCTGTCTTTACACTGACAGTTTTCCAGGGCACTGTGTACTGACAGTTTCTCATCGCTGCCAAACTGGAGGGCACCATAGCTGGAGAGGCAGCCCTGCCTGTCTAGAAGTTCATGGTCTTAGTCTGTGAAAGCTTCTGCGCAATGGGAATTGCACATGGCAGTGGTGTGCAAGGGTCTGAATGAGTCCTTTCATCATCTGTGTAGGTGAGCCTGAGAGAGCCACTGCTTTAAATCCTGACTTCTGTTCGTGGAATTAGAGTCCTTTTAAACTGAATGTAGTTATAATCTTCCCATCCTGTCAGCTTAATCAGACTGTTCATTGACTATATCTTCATTAGCATTTAAAGTGAAGTACTTCCATAGTTAATTTTGTTGCATAGGCTAGAAGAACCCACTAGTGGAAACTGCTGGATGTTTTGAAAGTGAGCATATCCACCCATAACGTTTCATTAAGTAGAGACTCAGAGGCTCATCCTCAGCAAGCCTTTAGGTTGTCCACTGTGCTTGTCTCTTTCCTGTAGATTGGAGTATGGTACAGTTATCCGTTCACTGACTTTACCCAGTGTCTAGTTCTCAACTTAAGTTTAGTAGTTTTCTTTAAAAACTGCCTTTCTAAATATGGTGATACAAATCAAAATTCAGAGAAGTGTGTTTATCCAATTGCATATGACTTATTCTTGGGAATATCCCAAACCAGTCAGAAATCTATTGTAAACTAGACCAGAGCAGCAGAGGATCCACTAGAGGTGATTTGTGGTTATCTGTGTAGTTATGTCCTGGGAAGTGTAAGTTAAGAAAGACAAGCTTTCTCACCATTTTTATGATGTGATACATACACGTGAGTCTGTATTATAAATTTTCCACAATGTTAGATAGAATATCTACAAAAATAGATTGGATAAGATAAGTCAAATTCTCTAAATTTAGTGTTATTTTCATATATATATATATATATATATATGCATTAACAACATGTGAATCCAGTGTATTGAGTTATTTTGCTAGCTGTTGTTTTAATATGTGCTTATCTTGATGGCACAATGCACTGAGAGTGATTTCATGTTTCCTGAAGATAAGAATCCATTGGAAAGACTTAAAATAGATGCCCAAGGCAAGAGATCACCTGGGCTACTCAAATTAGAATATATAGTATTAGGGACAGTATCTTACTTATTGATCAAATACTGACAAGTGATTCTGTTAGGTAAGGGTGGCTCTTGACCAGTAGTGCAGAGAGAGTTCATCAGAGGAAACTGGTCTCCAGTTGGTGTTAAGTTGCTGATAGTTATGCTAAGTGCCTGATCTATGGATTCCATTAAAAGGTTTTGTTATTTCTGAGGGCAATATATTCATTCTTTGACTAACTGAAATTATGAAGGTATGTAAGTGGAAGTATTTCACAATTTTGAAATAACATTAACTTTTGCCTTATTTGAAATTTATAGAAGGGTATGTGCAATCTATAACATTGCAAAGTAACAGAACATAAGTGTCAGCCAGATCTCTTTGTTGCTTTTTCTCCAGAGGAACACAGTTCTAAGGTGGTTGCATTTTCTGATATTTCCTCTATGTTGTGTTTTCACTAAAACTTTGTGATATCATTAACAGAGGGATCAAAGCTGTAGGAAAGATCTAGAACACATAGCTTTGTGTCTCAGACAGTGTAGACAGTGGCCAATTTTGACATGTTTTACCTAACTTGTAGATGACCCTGTCCTACAGTGAGATTCACAGGATACAGGACATGAGAGGAAGCTTTTCTCTTTGTTGTCATAGCCACATTAAAACTCTGTAGCTGGACCTTCTTTTCTGTGAATTCTTATTTTCAGTGGCTTCATTTTTCTTCTTCTTGATTCCTATTTTGAAAACTCACTTTTGATCTAGTATCTTGCATGACTTTCTGCTGCTGAAGAAACTATATGAGAAATGTTTCTTCCAGGCATATTTTGAAAAGTAACTTTGTTCAAATGTTTGAATTGTGTTACTATTTGATGCCCAGGACAGATTCATTTCAAATGTACCCTACACTGAAATCTACAATGGAGGAAGTCTCGCCAGTGTTAAATAGTGAAGGAGAATGTTTTTTTCTAATATTTTCATCTTTTTAGAGAACAGCCCCAGTTACTTCATTGAATGAGTATTTTTCTAGGAATGAAACCAAGAGGAGTAAAAGAAGCCGCCTCTGCTCCAGCACGAATGAGCCACAGGGACCAGGAATGCTATGATGCTGAAATCGCCCGAAAGTTGCAAGAGGAAGAACTTTTGGTGAGTACATTTAAGGTAAAAGTTCAAGCAAAGTAGTAGGGCTGTGTGTGCAAGCTGGTTCATAATTTAATTACATTACAAACTTCACGGAGTCCACAGTGTCATCATGGGTCTGTCAGCTGGAAAACTGGTATCTTTTCTAGGGGTGGGGAAATTCAAGACAGTGGAACTAGAGCAGAATATATTCGCCCTTACCCATAGTTTACTTTCTGTAGTTTTGTTTTTTTGTGATTAAAAATAAATACTTTGAGTACAGTGTTACTAAAAATACTGTCTTCCATCATGGGGAATATTAATCTATTCCTGCAGTTATTAAACCATTTTGAGTTTGTATGTATTGGAAAAAGAGTCTTCGTGGGGTTTGCCACTATCTGCAGTTTCAGGCATTCACTTAACTGATAGGAATGTATCTTATGGATATGTATGGATACATACATCTTATGGATAAGAAAGCCTTTTATATCCATCTGCAAGGATTGATACGCATATTCCATCTATCTGCAAGGATTGGTACGCATTTGTAACAGAACTGCGTATCTTGATTTCTGCATTATTAAGTTTTGGTGGTTCTCTAAAAATATTTTGTTGAGTGGGTTGTAAAGTCATTCCATTCTGACTGGTGAAAGTGTACCTGACCTTATTATCAGGGATTCAGCTACAACTAGTTTCAAGTTCCAATTTATTTTGTGTAAGAAGTATTAAATGGACAGCACAGATTCCAGTTATTTGTTGTGTTTCTGATTCACAGGCTACCCATGTGGACATGAGAGCAGCTCAGGTTGCCCAGGATGAGGTCAGTTCATATTAATGGGATTTCCTAGATTGTGAGAAACAGCCTCAAGTCTGTAGTTTAATGATATTACACACGTCTTGCTTAGGAAATTGCTCGACTTCTGATGGCTGAAGAAAAGAAGGCTTACAAGAAAGCCAAAGAGCGAGAAAGGTCGTCTTTGGACAAACGGAAGCATGACCCTGAGTGCAAGGTAGTGCAAGGCCTGTTTGTTTACTTCACTTCTAAATCGGAAATGCAGTGAGAGATGGAAGACTGCTTCTAGGATGAGTGCTGAAAATCCATTCTAGATACGTAAAATACCCGCATTACATACATATCATGGTTGGTTCACAATGAAAAACAATCATTGACTTCATACTGCTAAGATTGCAAAACCCGTTTTGGTCCTTTTCCGACTGAGACTCGGGTTCAGGGATCTGATTTTATACACTCACATTGCAAAAGAATGCAGTATTTTCATCTGCTTTCAAACCTGCTGGGGTGACCTGAATTTGCTCTGCTTTCGCACTGTGTCTGCATTGTCCTTCTTATCCTTCAGACAGCTCTCCTTTTGTCTTGATAGATAAGTAGACTGACAAGTAAGTCTATCCCTAGCAACTGTCGCTTATTAGTGGGACCTGAGACCATTGTCTTTCTCTCATTAATCATAAGTAGTTGCATGTCATCATTCTACTATGAATTAATCTAATTGTTTTGTACCCTGGTTCCAAGTTAAATTTTACAATCAGTATTTGTGTCCAAGGTACCACTCAGGCCAGTGTGGAAACACAAAGGTATCTTTTCCTGACAGAGGAAGAGAGCCGGTTGTGTTGGTGGTTTATTGTGGGATGTGCTGAAGGGGCAGAGGCAGGAGGGCCACTGGAGTAAGAAAAATGACATTCAGCTCACAAATGCAAAGCCAAATATGTAGAAGACCATACAAGAAAAAAAGAGAATCAATGAAGTAAGGCTCTCGGGAGCAGAGTTGTACTAGCTTGGGAACATGCAGCATGGAATATGTACTCCTGGCACGCCTAATCTCTGCACTGCTCTGTCCATAATCATCTCCTAGGTCTATGGTCTTGTCTCATAGTTTCAGTGATTATTGTGTGGCAAAATACAGTGTTACTGCACTGATAATATCACTTATCCCTTTCTCTCTGCTTAGATACTAAGTATGAGTCTTAAAACAAATGGAAGTATTATTTCCATATTGGTTGTATCTCTTTAGCCTATCCATGCTTAGTAACCCAAGATGTGTTCTAATGTTTTTTATTTTAGTTAAGCATCCCAAGTGTGTGTGTTATATAAAAGAAGCCACAGAAGCTCAGATACTTTAACCAAGAAAAGATAGTTTACTTTGTGTGTACAATCAGAGAGCAATAGCGACCTTGCTAGTAAGTATCCTGCCTTTTGCAGTTTCCAGATTCTGTAACTGCCATGGTACAAATTCTTTCTTAGACAATTAGACCTGAAATGTGCTTTGGTGACTAGCAGGAAACCTTCACCCTAAGTCAGATAGATATACAGAGAGAGCTTAAGAACTCATATCCAGATTCCAGCACCTCAGTCTTCTACATCTCATCAGCCATGCAGCTCTTTTGTTACTTATTGTGGCTGTTCATGTTTGTGAGGATCACTGCGTGTGCGTGCGTGCGTGCATGTGTGTGCATGGGCACATGTGCCCATTCAGGTCTGTGTGTGCGTAGGTGTGCCCATTCAGGTCTGTGTGTGCGTAGGTGTGCCCATTCAGGTCTGTGTGTGCATAGGTGGGTGTATGTGCAGTTGTGTAGATGAGTGTGTAGGTGTTTGTGTGTATGTGTGTGCATGTGTGGGCATGGACAGTATGGGACCCACTCATGTGGTTACTGAGGCAGATTGAACCAGACTAGTGTGTCTATCAATTTTTGACTTGAATAACTGTGTATAAAAATATTCTGTTATTCAGCTAAATGTAGCCAGAAATTCCTAAAGGAAAGCTTGTTGGGGTATAGATGTTTTCTAAACTTCTTTCCTTTTGTTTGGTGTTTTGTTTTTCTGTCCACAGTCAAAAGCAAGGTCAACACATTCAAAGTCAAAAGAGAGTGATGAAACACAGCGTTCCAAGATTGACAGGCCATCACGGTAAGATGACACCTATAAAGGAAAAAGAGGAAGTTAGCTTTGGATCAGGAAAGGTATGTTAATTATCTGAGAAGACTGTCCTTCCAGTAGAGAGCAAAAGAGCTGCAGTTGTGAGGTAGTTTCAAGCATCACAGGGTTATTATGAAACCCTATTCAGAGTCCTATGTTGGACTGCATAAATCATGTAAGGAATATTTATAATAGACACTAGGATATAAAAGGAGAGGTTTTTTTTTCCTTTTTCTTTTTTGATTAGAACTGCTTCTTGGCATTTAAGGAGTTTGTGCTGTCAGCTGTAGAGAGATGAGATTAATTAATTTCTAAATTAAAATCTCAGATTTGAAACTGTTATTGGGGCTGAAAGATAGCTCACTGTATAAGAGCATTTGTGTGTGTGTCTGTGTGTCTATGTGTGTGTATGCAGTTAATTGCCATGTTGCAGATTCAGTCTTACTGTAGCAAGTAGCTGACTGTGCTCTATGTTGTCACACAGGGACAACATAGAGGAACTTTTCACCTTCCTTAGTCACCAGCTAAGTCTGGAGAAACAGGTTCTTTCTTTTTTGTTAGTTTATATTGTCTTTTTTAGAAAGTTTGATTACAATATGAAGAGAAACCTTAGATACAGAAGGTTGATGTGCATGAAACAGGGGAGAAGGATAGGGGAGTTTTGATCCAAGGAAATTAATGTGTACTTCAATAGGAACAAGAAGCTTTGGTGTGTAGCAGGAGAGAGACTATAAATAAGTCATTATGTCTACATTTCAAGACCCTAGATGAAAGTATATTGAAAGATTTCACTGTAAAGAATGGATAGGGGCTGGAGAAGATGGCTCACAGAGAACCTGGCTTCAGTTCCCCACATCTGTGTGCTGGCTCACTATTATCTGTAACTTCAGTTCCTGGGAAACTGTTTTAGCCTTTGTGGGAACCCAGTATGCAAATGGTGCACATACATTGTAGCCTATGTTTGCTACTTTGTGGGTTCCTTTCTCTCTTCCTCCCTTCTCTACCCTTATTAACCCCCAACACTAGATTGGAGAGAAAAAAGGATAGAAGGGAAAGGGAGCAAAGTTATCATTTGACTACTTCCTGCTGATTAGGGGTGTAGAGTTCCTTGGGGCAAGTTTGATCTGCGCTGGCAGGATATCTAGTTTCTTCTCATTTCTTTGTATAGGACTACTTGACAAACCACAACGAACAGCATCCAACCACCAACAAGCTGACAACAACCCCGCCTCTCAGGGCCCTAGCATTTTAATATCCTCCAAAAAGTTCTTGGAATTCCAAGCATCACACACTCACAGAAACTATCTGTAGCTGGCAAAGCCATGTCCCTGCTCGAGCAGGAGGCAAATCCTGGTCAGCTGCCATGATGCTGCCCCATATTCCGCACCTGGGATTAAAATGAAAAATATTCTTACAACATTTCTATCCATTTTAAAGAAACCAAAAATTACACAATTCTCACTACATACATACTTGTATGCAAGCACTCATATACATAGATAAAAATAAATACACCTTTTATAAAAAAGACATGATGGGGCTGGAATAGTGGCTCAGCTGTAAGAGCCCTGGCTACTTGAAGCACCAAGGCTTAATCCCTAGCACCACATGACAGCTTAACCATGTATAACTCCACTCCCAGGGGATCCAACATTGTACACATATTTCATAGACATACATGCAAGCAAAATACCCATTTACACAGACAGTGACGTACAATAAAAAGACATAATAAAAGAGGAGATAGGTATGTTCAATCATTTGAATGTTACACAACATGCATGTGTATTGAATTATGGTACCTTGTAAATATGTTCTATTTTTATGTTTTTATGTATCCATTTAATTTAGTTTAAATGAACAGATAGATAGTGGCTGGGTCTATAGCTCCGTTTGCAGAAGTGTTTACCTAGCGTGAGAGAAGCCTTTGGTTTGATCCCAACCCTGCATCAACTGGCCATGGTGGTGCCTGTGTGTTGATCTTAGAGAAGTAGAGAAAGATCAGAAAACCAAGGTCACTCTTGTCTGTATAGCGTGTTCAGGGCCAGGAGTCAAGAAACCAGGTCTCAAGGAAGGACTAAAAATGGAAAGAAAGAAAATACACTAAATGTAATATTTCAAAAGCCCTGAATCAATAAACCTTGGCTATTAATCTTTAGATAACATGTATTAAGATCACTGGGCTATAGAGATGGCCTACCTCACAGACAGGAGCTAGAGCTCTGATCCCCAAACTCAGCCAAAACTTGTCTGTCATTCTTGGTGAGCACTTGTAATCCTTGCATTTAGGAGGCAGATACGGCATCATCAGTGCAAGCTGGTTGGCTCGAGTAGCTAGTGAGGCCCTGGGTTCAGTGAGACCCTCTGCCTCAGTAAAGAAACTCGAAAGCTTTGGAGGAGACACCCAGCATTAACATTAAGGCTCCTCATGCAGATATGTTTACCAACACAAGTTTGAACACATGCACATTCAACATATATAATATGTAAAAATTATTTTTAAAATGTATTTTTAAGCTTATGTCTTTTAAACGATACGTATCTTTCAATATTGGGTTTGCATTGCTCTGAGGACAGTAGTAATCTAATTTGTGTAAAATCTGCTGCTCTTTAGTTTTTGCTAAGCATGTATAGAATGTTTACATTTATAATTCTGTACATTCTTATAATATCCAAGCAAAGGAAGGGTCTTGGAATGTAAATATATGGTTTTTACTTAGTCAAATGGGTTCAGTTCATTTTTAGGGGTATTTTTGTTCAGCCTCCAAAGTCCTTTGCCTCTTTTGAATACTAATATCCTTGACAGCAGTTAAAACAGAGCACTGGGATGGCTGTTTTTAAAGGTTTGCTAAAATTAAAGCAAGTTCACAGAATATAAATGGGTCCTCCAAAGACTCCTGGGCATATTGAAAGTGAACAATCAGATGCTCTTTTAAAGCGACTGTTAGGAATTAGTGTGGAATGGCACAGACATAGAACATTGTGTCTTCTTTATGCTGAAAGGATCACTTGTTCTAAACATTATTTGCTAAAATATTGTGTATATGAGAAAACAAATGAACAAGGATTTATGAAACATTATTTCATAATTAACACTTTAGTTACTTGACAGACTTGTGTGTGTGTGCTTGATGCATGGTGTCTGGCTCCTTTTTCACATTTAATCGTGATGGAAAGGTTGGGTAATTGTTTGCATAGAGTTAGTTCAAAGGATAGCAGATCATGAGTTCCGACAGTCCTCCTGTGTAATGCTTCAGCTTAGCAGTGGCGTCACTTCCAAAAAAGAACAAAAACAAACTCATGTAAAGCTTAGAATATTCACTGTTGAAGTTCCAGTTTCTTTTTTATTCCAAGTTTTCTCCTCTTGCTTGTGGGAATTAAGAATGAAACAGTATAGTGTGGATTAAATTTAAGTCAGGAGCTTTAGAGTGGTTTGGTTGTGTATATATACAACCCAATGAGCTGATGTGGGAGGGGCTTGTATACTAAGTCACTTGGGAGAAAACTTATCTAAGGAAAGAAAAACAAAACAAGTTTCAACTCCAAGGTTTTATACAGAAAAGTCAGTTGCTATTTTAGTTTTTACCATAGAAAAGTATAAACTTTTTATCAGTCTCCTTCATTTTCAATCACATTCATATGAATGTTATATTTTTCTACACTTGATCATCCTCTGATGATCCTGATACTTAGACAGAGCTAAGATAAGCACCATCTCTAAGAATGAACATTCCTTTGCTCTTTCAAAGTTTATAATCTAACGGGTGATCACCCAGGTCAGTATGATGATTTTGCTAAGTGACTTGGGTGAAAACACTGGGTTTGAGAAGCCAAGGAGCCACTTATCCTTGCTGGAGTGCAGGCAACCAGAAGAAGAATTTTGAAGTGAACTCTGAATATCATTTGGCAAATCTTAACTACTTAAAAATACAATTTCATGAGAAGGAAGCAGGTAACACAATAACAACAGAATAAACACCTGATTACTAAAAGTTTTCCCATCTTTACCCGTAAATATCACTAACTTTGAAACAATCATCTCCACTGCAACGTAGTAATTGTGTAGGAAAGCCACACAATAGGAATATGTTGCTTGCACAGCTTCAAGGAAGTCTTCTGTGAGATGGTCTGTTTTAAAAATGGCCGCATAAGCAAGATCTGAACAATAGCATCATCAATGGCTATGTTAATGTGGAAGGGGGAAACTTTTCTGGATTCCATCCATAAAGAACTATAGGCAGCTACTGACTGCTGGGAGAAGGACCAGCCTCTGCCAGGGGTGAACCCCCTTGTTGGCTGCCCAGTGCAGAGTGGACAGCTGAAACCACATTCACAGAACAACACAAATGGACTCAGCAGGTTGTATTTTATATGTGTATGTGCATGCACATACATGTGTTACGTATATATGTAACAAATATAATCAAAGAAAAAGTAGCAACCTGAGAGAGGGAAGGAGCATGTCAGAGACTGAAGGAATGAAAGAGAAGGGAAAAGTGATACTCTGTTTCTATTAAAGATGAATATATAATATGAGAAAACAACTGAACAGAGCAAGAGAACTGAGGGAATCTTAGGGTGAATTGCTTGTCCCTGCATGGTTGTCTAGTGCTTCTGTCTTCAGATTCGTGTGTCCCTGGTAAGATTTATGCAAAAGTAAAGAGAGCTCTCTGTTGCAATGACAAGCATACACTTTTCTTACACTTTTCTTGAACTTGACACTTATCTTTAGCCACTTCCGACGATGCTAGGTCCTGAAGTCACCTGTTTTGTATCAGTTCTTCCTAATAAGTCTTATGCTAACTTTCTAAGGTGTTAAGGATGTCAGTGGACATTGACAAAACGAACCAAGACAGCATTAATACTTACCTGTAGGCATATAATTTAGGGTGAAGTATTACCAACACTGTACTTAAAGTGTTTTTATGCAGATAGCATGAACAAAAAATTAAAATATAAAACTAAAAATGTATTTACAAATGACATTTAAATGTGTGAGATACAAGGATAAACAGCATTTTTTTAAATAATTTATTTTTTATTTCTTCAAGTTACATCTCAATCACAATCCCCTCCCTACTCCCCCCTCCAGTCCCACCCTTCCACCCTCCTCCCCCTCAGCCCCACCATCCTCTTCCCTTCTTCTTTTTTTTTTTTTTTTTTAGTTTAAGGTATTTATTTTTCCCCCCAATAGCTCTCCCTTTCAGTCCAAATAATGGTTCTTTTTCTTATAACTATAAATACAATACAAAACAACAGAAATAAATAGGCCACGATTATAAGAGTTATATGGCTTAGCATACATTCCCAATGTCCAGTCCATATGATAAACAGCATTTTAACAGACCTTTTTATTCTCATACTGTGTTGTTCTATTTGGTTTGGGGCTATACAAAGTATAGGTTTTGACTTACTGCTTCCATTTGACAATATACAGACACGCATGTCATATATGTAGGCACTGCTGTTCCCACGGATAAACACAAATGTATAACTCTGTGTTGATCAGAGCAGCGTTTATGGAGTCTGCTTGATTCTGTTAACATCTGTGATGTTTGTGTGCTTAAGTATGCTCTGGAATTAAATTGAGAATTCTGAAGCATTGTGGCCTTTTGCAGAAAAGCTTTTGCAAGGTGCTCAGTGAGAGATGGAACTGTAGTAAACATTTTAGATTCTTGAAATTCTGTTTACAGGCCACCACCACCTACAGTGATGGGCCCTGAGGACCTGGATCCCACCCATTTTACAAACCAGCATATTGCTACACGTCATTTTTCTAAATCAGAGGCCTCACAGAAAGGTAAGGAGCATCTGTGTGATCAATCTGAAATCTTTGTAAGCCTTGTGTTATAATAGGAAGTGAAAGACTGTCTCCATTATGGGAGTGGGAAAAAATAAGCTATCGTCCTCTCAGCAGTTATTGAAACACAAACAAGTCAAAAGTAAATAACTTGAAAGTAAATGCCAAGTTTCCTACAGACTCACACTTTTTATCCAAAGAGAAGCTGCTGCTCTTTCATCACATTGTTGAAGGAAATTAAAGCCCCCACTTAGATTGGATGCTTTATCTGTGCCCTTTAAACTACTGGAATCTGAAGCTGAAGGTTTTCAATACTGACATACTCTTTAGTTTCAGATATTTGGAGCATTTGAGATGTAGGCTTTTTAGACTAGGGGTAAATTAACTGCCATTCTGTAATTGTATGATTATGTGTGAGACATTCAAGATAGTCTACGCATATGCTTCAAAGAAAAGTTTCAAAAGCTAAAATAGTTTTGCTTCAAGCATATTGGATGATATACATCCATGCTTAAAGGTAGGAATTAGATTTACAATGCACATGAATACCACACAGCTTCTCATAGATAAAAGGTGTAGTAAAGGAGATGATTGAATTAGTGGCAAGCCTATCTCTTGGCAAGAAAAACCCCTTGCTCCAACTGTAGACAGAATGCTGTCCAAAAAGGACAAAACTTGGAAGCAGGTAAGTCAACAGCCTAGCTCTGCCAAGACAGGGTAGGCAAATCCTTCATAATTCCTGCTCTACAATCAATGTCTGTCAGAGAAACGGGGCCAAACTACTGAAGATAGATGCTGTAATGTATGGAGAGAAAATGGGAACTGTCCAGGCAGCCACTGGTATGCCATTTCTTAGTTTTGGAAGCTGCAGGCCCTGCACTTCCTATATAATCAGATATATTTATCCCTCTCAGGTCTCTGAGGTGGTTGAAGAATAGATAGCTAGCATCTCATAATTAAATTTTGAGTTGTTTAGGAGTGTTCTGGATCTGAGAAGATGTTTTTAAAATTGCGATGCAAGTTAGTATGAAAACCGAGTTAAATATAGAACTTTAAACTCATGGAGATGGTTAGATAGTAGAATATTAAAGTCAGGTGCCAAATACATATGGACTGGACATTGGGAATGTATGCTAAGCCATATAACTCATAATTGTGGCCTAATTACCTCTGTTGTTTTGTGTTGTATTTATTATTATAAGACGAAGAGCCATTTGTTGGACTGAAAGGGGGAGCTGTTGGGGGGAAAAGATATACCTTAAACTTAAAAAAAAAAGGAAGGGGATGGGTGGGTTGAGGCGGAAGAGGGTGGGAGGATGGGACTGGAGGGGGGACTAGGGAGGGGATTGTGATTGAGATGTAACTTGAAGAAATAAAAAAGAAAACGAAGGAAGAAATGGAGAGCTCTAGTGGATTGATAGTTTTACAGTGGAAGGATAGTTGGACAAATTTGCTCTTCCAGTTTATGCATACACACACACACACACACACACACACACACACATTTGTCCAAGTTATACAATGAGATAAAGAGTTCCCTTAGCAGTAGTGAAATAATTAGTCCGGAATGTAAAGCAAGCACTGGAGAAGAAGGCTGTGTGTGCTGTACTACAGTTCCAGCCCTCCTGAAGCAAAGGGAGAAATACTGGAAATGCCAGGTCAACATGAACCGTATAGTGAGAGCTTGGAAGGTACAAAAGGAAAGGAAAGTGATTTCAGAACAAGTCACCAACATTAGGTCTTAAGATTTGATTGAACTTATTTGAAGACTTCTTGGGTGATATTTTATCATTCTTTCTCATGTACTGATATTTTCAACATTTCTGATGTAGCAGGAAGTTGCTTGTGGGTTTGTTTCTTCTCAAGCCAAGTGTGTATCTTTTGGGAACAAGGTGTGTCTGTCTGCCCTCAACATACATTTTCTGAAAAGTATTAAAATGACAAATCATTTCTGTACATGAGTTTTTTGTAAGCAGAAGTTTAAAAAATGTAAGCAGGAACAATTTGGAGTGCATAGAATGACAATAAATCTTGAGAGGGGAGACAATGAATTTCAAATTTTTTATCTTTTTAACTTAAAACCTTATTATAAAGAACTTGCAAATGAAAAAAATTACACACCAGAATTAACCAGGCGCAGGCATATGTATCTCAATGAAATAATAAAGAGTTATAAAGATGTGCAGCTTCACACTGGGGTTCATGCTTTGACTGTCAAGGGTTTACTTTGTACCTTAGCACCATCAAAAAATGTAAAATGTGTGATGACGAAATTAAAACTGCAAAGACACTTGTGTTTTCTTTTCTGATTCAAGTGTCCATTACCTGGATTTTAATTGTTTTTCTCCTTTCCCTAGGCTTCCATAATAAGCAGTAAAACAAAACAAACAAGAAAAGGAATCTGCCTTGAAAATGGACTTGGTGAAGCACATATCACTGAATGCTACAAAATGCATTCCACGCTGGCTGTTCTCCTTCTGTGTGCCATTCCTGGGAGTTACTTTCAAGTGTTTTCTTAATTATAAAAAATTTCACTTCATTTCAAATGTTTTGGTTATTATGGTCACTTGGGCAGTATAAGAAAATGTAGCTTCTGAGTATTGGCCATGTCTTTTATAAATATATTTCCTGGGATGTCATAGGAACTCTATGAAATGACACTTGCTAGTTATGGGATATTGGCATCTAGGAATTACAGTTTATTTAGCAATTAGAAGTGTACAGAGATTCATTATCAAGTAAAGCATAACATTTGGATACAATGAAGTATAGGAAAGTATATAAAATGGCTGTTTTGCTGTTTATTAGTATGATATTTTGAAGGATTCAACCTTTGGTTTTTATCCTCGTCAGAAAAGGTAAAATCACAACAATAAAATGTAGGAAGATATACTCAGAGCAGTGGAAGTCTGTGATTCTGAGTGTAAGGACTGATAGATGCTCCGATGGCCATATGATCCCCATTCTTCAGAAGTGTGTACCCCTCTTTCCTTAGGATCAAGTTTTTCTGAAGCCCTTAGGCAATGTGTCACGTGCTAATATTTATTTATAAAAGCCTTACTTGTCTGATACTTTCACTCAGGTCCATGAAGAGTCAACTGAAGAGTAAAGAAAAAAATAGCATTTCATAGTCATGATTTTCTAATTTATTTATGGAGCCAAAGGAAATAGAACAATTTTCATAAGAGTTCATGCCTGCCGTCAGTCTTACTGGCTGTGTAAATCAAACTTTTTGCTCCCAGGATACAGCAGTTTTTGTTGGAAACCTCACAGTGATGTTTTATGCACCTGTAATAATTAGACCAGTTCAACATGAAGTTGAATTTGATAAAGTGAATCATTATCCAGGTGTATAGATCGATGGTGATGGTCCTTTTATTCCTTTCCACAAAACCTTTGAGCTCCTCTTTAAAACTTCAGTCTTTGTTTAGCTGCTAATTTACAGAAGTGTTTATTTGCCAATACCACTTACTTAATGTAAATGGCAATCAAACTACATCTATATATGATTGACATTTCCCAGCTTTACTTGCTGTTCTTTTCATTGTATGGATATGATGGGTTTTGTGATTTCAATATGCTATTTATTTAGGAAAGAAGAAAAGAGGTTGCTGAGGGAGAAATAATTTAGGGAATGCCTGCCCTCAAGTTTGCCTTGTCTCTGGGGACTGTCTTAATGTTGAGGGGGATTCTAGAAGGCTGTTCCCAACAGATTTTGATCTCTGGTTTTGAGAACAATCTTTTGTTTCATAGTTACATATAATAGAAATTTGAGTGAAAAGTGCCTAAGAGTGAAACTGTGGGCAAAATGTAATCTGGAAAGAAACAGATGAGGCAGTGAAGTCGCTTGGGAAAAGCGGAGGAGAGGGAAATTACAGGCAAGTGTCAGCCATGAAATACATATAGGAAGATCCTCCTTCAGGGAAGGAGACACATGAAAAGGTAGCCTAAATCAGAGTCTACACAATGGTTTCAGTAGCAAAGCTTAGTCTTATTGGCTTTTGGTAATGCTATATCTTTCTTTATCTGCCCTGTGATTTTTACTTCATATTTTTAAAAGATATTTTGAAATGATAACTTTAAAGAAAAAATATAGTTACATTTTTATTTGATAATTAGGCAAAATAGGCGATACCTTTTGCCATATTTTTGCTTTATAAATGTTTATTTTTCTATCTCATGATCACTTTTACTTTAAAAGCTGCATTTCTTTTGCGTTTCATGGACTTCATAGTCATATTTATTGTTGTAAAATGGTCATATTTTAGACTTTAAAATGCCAAGCCACCTAACCAGAATGCTGGCGCCTCACCTGTCGCAGCGAATGGTCCAAAGCAGTGCTGCCCAATGATAGCCAGGTCAACATCAGTATTGGACATTTATTATTTTTTACGTTTCTTAAAAAGTAGAATTTTAAAATATTTGGTTGGCTTTATTTTATTTTTGTAAAGTGAACAGTTTTTAAAAGTATTAGTCATTATTTACTTATAACTAAGAAGATAGAAAAATGTTCTTAATTATTATATATCTGTGAGATAAAAGAAACAACTAACAGCTCTTAATGAACTGTCACTCTTCACTGTGCTTTCTGCTTTGTAATTGTTCATGCTTATATAAAAAGGTAAACATTTATTATGTTCTTTCTGTTATTGAAGCACATGCAGTCTAATTACTAGGTCCATATTATATTATGTTTTGCTCTCAACATATAGACTAATTCCTCTAGCCTTGAGAACTCTTTAGTTTCTAAATTTGTTTTCGCTTCAGGTTATGCCCTGTTAGCACCAGTATTACTGAATGATACAGTACGTTAAGGAGCCTCATCACATAAGACTGTCTGACACGACACTGTCCATCCTTTCCTAAGGTCTTTTCAGCTCTTGCCTAGGAAAGAGGCTACATAGAAGTCAGATTAAATATGCTAGTCTGAAAGAAAATTAATTCTAGTATTCAAGTTACTGTTGGTCATAATTGCTTTGTTGGAAAATAGAAAAAGTGCTTCTTTTCTCAAATAATACTGAAAATTTTTGGGAGTGGCTTCGCATACCATTGAAATGCCATGGGTCAAGTGATTTTTTTATGACAAATTTCCGTGTAGTAATGAGCTCACAACCAAAACAGCAACAACTGAGCTGTAGATTTCTGGCCTTTAAGAAACATAAATTAGGAAGAGAGATGTGCATAGATATGCACCCAAAGAAAACCTTTTCATAGTGGCATTGGCCACATGGACCTAGGAAACCATTCTAAAATAAGTGTGTGACCTGTGTTCCTTTGGAATCATTAATCCTGTCATAGCTTCTCTAAATCTGTTTGTGCCAAACTGGAAAAAAACAAACCTACTATAATATGGTGCATTCTGTTTACCACATAAGTGGTTAATATTTTACAGCCTTGAATTTTAATGAGTATATAATGCTTTTGTATAAAACTCACTTTAGGAAATAAAAAGATCTGTTGTTATGTGATACTTTTTAAAGATAACTTCTGATTGCCTGAGATCATCAGCCTAATGAGGGGATGAGACCATATAGAAATAATTCGCAGGACTGAGACAGAACAGAGCTTGAGGTAAACAACTTTTTCCATTTGAGGAGGACAGTGTTTGTGGAGGGAGCACTGACATCAAAAGGAACGAGACATTGATCACCTTGAGTTTACTGTGTATGGTGTGCCATGTTCTTGTAGCAGGATTTTTTAGAGCAGTCTTTAGAAACCTCAAAATCTGATCTTTCAGAAAACAAAGATTTTTCAAGTATGAAATGTGTCTATCATACGCTGGTCATAGCAGAGAAGTGACTGGAGTCCTCCATGCTCTCTTCCTCTTTCACAGTCAGAGAAATGACCCTACAGTGTCACCCCATCTCTCTCCCTATCTGGTGCCTGTTTGCTTTAGAGCCATATCTGTGTGTATGACTGGTGACAGGATGGTTATTTCTTCCTGCCCTGTGATAGGGCAGTATAGTCAGAAGCCTATTATGGAGTGTCCTGTTGATGGTACATGGAGCAAGAATTATTCAAATATGTGGTGAAAGTTGTTTTTGTTTGTTTGGTTGGTTGGTTAGTTTTTATCATCATGATATAGAAGATAGTAAAGGGAAGAATCAAAGGCCTTTGTTGCTGTGCTAGGTAACTCATCAGAAATTCTCAAATTTAATTGTAGCTTCTCCAAGAAGGCAGAGCAAGCTAGGAAAACAATAGCAACAGTCACTTTTCTGATGAGTCCTGAACTTTCTGTTAGCAATGTCTTTGAATATCAGTTTCGCCTTAAGTTAGTTTGAATTTAGCTGAGGCCATTGTGTTTGGTACATATGAACTCTTGTCAGCTCTCCATTGGCATGCAGTTTGTATAAAAGCCTCAAACATCATAATCAGGAGCTTGGAGTTCCACCCATTGTGCTGTGGTTGATTGTGATGTTACAGATGTATCTTCCCTGTTCCCTGAGTAGTAGAGGTGTGGCTAGAAGCACTGCTAGGAGAGAGAGTTCCTGGCTAGGATAGTCACACACAGTGATAACTTCCTGAACAATTGAGAGCTTCCTGTTTTTTTTTTTTTTTTTTTTTTAATGGTGACTGCAAAAGACATTTCTAAGGGTTCTGTGGTACAGAAATAATTTCTAAGAATTTTATTAATTACCTTTGTGCATTGAAATGCTTATTTACCATTAGCAAATGTAGGAGAAAACAAAAAATGGAGATACTTACTTGAAATGGCGATGTGAAGAGTGCCGACGTTTATTATTTTAAAAGAAAATAAAGCAGGACACATTTGGGTATGGCAGAGAAGACGGAAGAGCAGTGTTATAGGCTGTATTTAGATGAGCACAGTCATCCACTAATCATGCTGATTCACATAAGTGGTTGCCACTATAAGCCATTTTCTTTCCGTTATAAATGAAGCACTACTACTACCATACTTGTCATAGATTAACATGCCTCTCTGTATTTTAGGTGACATGGGAAGTGGTTTTTCAAGTTGCTTTTCATGGCATGCTGATTTCAGAATGTTAGGTCAGGGTAGAACTAATTATGTAACTGTGTCACTGTGTCACTCTGATCTTTGTTGGTGAGGTTCAAATATGAAGCAGAGAAAAAAAATCAAAGGGATTTGAGTAACAAATCAGCGAGGATTGCAAACAGTAAAGAGAAGGCATTGAGAGGATATTCTGTGATGAGTTATATTTTTTGAATATATTCTGCTACACTGAATCCAGACTATAATTGCCGAAATCGATGCTAGCTAAAAATTTGATAGTTGGATGCTAGAAGTTTTGTACTTCTGAATGAGTTTTCTCTAAATTTCCACAAGCTTAGCCCTTGCTGAAATCCAAAAGCCAGATGTCCTTTCTCAGGGGCAGCTATACTTTCCATGTGTATTTTGATGAACATCCAGACATTTACTTCATGAAATAATGTAAATATTAGAAAGTAAAATGGGGAAATGGCATATAAAAGTGACATTCCAAAATGAAAAGTCTCAGTAATGCTAGGTGTCTGCTAAGAGCAATCTTTCCCTGCACAACATTTGAAAGGAGCTGGATTTGAAAGTACAAGAGTTTGTTACATAAATCAAGTTTCTCAGGTGATACTGTTGTTTATCTTATTTGTGAAGATAGTTTCTTAGTTAAGCTATGCAGGAACCACACACTTTATTTGATAAGAGCCCTTTAGGTATGGTGACATAGATATGATATGCTATAAAAACCGATGAGCTGGAATCCAAAGTGCTGGTCAGTGTATAGTCAAGCATTCCGCCAGGGAGGGAGCAGTGAAATACATATTTCATGGAGCTGAACAGAATGAACCTCAATAGAATATCGTCTCTTTTTCGAGGAAAGAGACCACCTCAAACCACATGCCTATCTAGAGATGGAGTAAAACTGTGAGGGGCCACTGTGTGAATGCCTTAAGGTGACTGATGTGGTGCTGGTGGGTGTGTTTGCAGCCATCTGAATTAGCTGCAGGAAACAGTATTGCAATTCATCTTTATACAGCCCGAGACATGCCTGTCCATAGACTTGTTGAGGAAGATGGGAACTATGGTGCTGCTTACTTTCATGTGTCGGGGAGGCTGACGTCATTGGTTAACATCATTAAGGCACTGTCCAGTGGTCAAGCCTTCCTTCAATACCACTCATGCGTCTACATCCGTTCATCTATGCAAGCTTGTGTTTTTGTGGTTTGTATTTACACCTGAGCGTCAGGTTTAACATTGGTGTTCTAAATACTTTTTAAACCAAAGTATTGTATGAATAAGTCTGTGTGCTTTGTTTTTGTGAATGGCTTGAGGTAAATACCTATCTTGTCTTCTCTGAATAAAGTCATCTGTTTATTAAGTCAATGACAGCCTCCTGTTTTTGTTACTGCACTCAAAGTCTGAAGTGTGAGAAAGTTGCAGCGTTTTATAAAAAAGCTCCACTGGATCTATTTAAATACTAATAAAATTTTACCACTTTGGTGTTCTTTGAGCTTATATAATATGATACTGTTACACTGTACAGTGAAAATTTCAGCATATACTCCAAAAATGTAAATCATAAAAGTACCCCTATTTTGTGTGTGATGTTTGTTGGCAGAATTGATATATTTTTATGAGGGGGTGGGACAGAAATGCAGGCTGAAGTTCACACAGTAGTCCTCATGACTAAACTTGTGTTAAGTACAACTCACCCTGTCTGGTAGAACACATAAGTGAATTTTGAGGAAATAGAATAATTAGCATCTATTATTCTATGTTTATGAGTATGTTCTTTGATCTTATTGTTCCAGTAACTTTGATGTAAAAAAAATCTGCGTAAATCTCTTTAAAAAATATACTGCTCTTTTCAATTACTACCGACTTTACTGTTACTATGGAGTTCAATTTCTTCTCCAGTAAATACAATAGGGAATTGTATTGGTTAACTTTTTGTCAACTTGACACAAACTACTGCAGTCAGCTAAGAAGAGGAACCACAACTGAGGAAATGTCCCATCAGCTTACCTGGTAGGCAGGCCACTGACTGGGGCATTTTTTTTTAATTGATTATTGTTGTGGGAGGGCCCAGCTCACTCTGTGTGGTCCTTGTCTTCTCTTGGCAGGTGGTCTTGGGGTGTATAACAGGGCAAACACTCTCCTGTCTTGTCTTTAAATATTTACTAATTCAAGTTCCATATCCATTACAGCCCCCTCCCTCCACCAACTCCCAGTCCCACTCTCCAACCCACTACCACCTCTCCCACCTATTCTACTCCAGTGTGGGGTACCTTCACTCCACATATCAGCCCCCCTCAGTTCATCAGTTACATGAGAGCTAAGAGCTTCCTCTTGCACAGGGGACATACATGGCAGTTCCACTAGGGTGGAGTGTCCCACTAACTGGTAACCAAGTCCATGTTCCTGTTCTTTGGGGTCTATTGATTGTAGGATAGTTAATCCTGTACCATATGAGTGAAATCCAGTTACAAGTGAATAGATGCCATGTGCATCTTTCTGAGTCTGGGTTAGCTCATTCATGATGAGCTTTTCTAGTTCCACCCATTTGGCAGCAAATTGCACGATTTCCTTGTTTCTGATAGCTGAGTAGTATTTCATTGTGTAAATCTACCACTTTTTTTTTTAATCCATTCTTCATATATAAAATCAGAGATGACCTCAGGTTTTCTTTGCTAAATGACTGAGAACATCACAGCAGTATTTTTTCCTTTTTCATAAAATAGCAACAATAGATACTTTAAAAATAGTAGAATTGTATCACTCTCACTAATAGATGCTTTCAAAAATACTAGTCGAATTTTATCACTTCTACCAATAGAAATTTTTAATAATACTTGAAGAATTTTATCACTTCCATGCTTTTTGGTTAAACATGTATAATGTGCTGTACAGGGAAATTTTCAACAGGTAGTTCAAAATGTAAATTATAAAAGTACCTCTGTTTTGTGTGTGTAGTTGCCCCACGCCTGAAACATTTGCAGAACTCTGAACTTCCAAAATAGGATTAAGTTTTTGAAGTTACTTCACCTTCATGAGGCAGTCACAGTAGTTATTTCCTCTCCACATTGTATCTGGGTCTCATGCTTTCACATGGAAACAAAAACAAAACAAAAGCAGTGTGCTACAGAAATGTGCCACGCTTAAGTCTGTTTAGTGTTACACGTGACTCCTATACATACGGCTGGCTTTAGGGTTGGCCACTTGATACTGTGTAACCAATCTGGGGGCTCATTTCATTTGGTAGTTTCTAGAGTTATGCTGTTAATTCTGACAGACTCATGTTTTTCTGTCTCTTTCTGAGGGCCAGAACTCACAAAGTAGCTGCCCGACTGCTGACACTAATTTTTTTTTATTAATTTGTTTTAAGAGAGATGTGTTATTTCATGGGTTCAAGGCTGAAAATCTGTTTTATTGCTTTACATTAAAAACTAAGGAATTAATAAACTATCAAATACTCTTTCGCCATTAAGAGTAGTGAGGAATATTTCAGCTGCAGAGTGATCTGCAGGATATACTGGAAACACAAATGGAGTTTTTAACCATGTCTCTATGAAAGCTGAACAAAAGGGTGATGCTGTTACATACATGTAATTGCTTATATTAAGAATAATGGAATATTAATATCAGCTGCCAAATACCTGTGGACTGGACATTGGGAATGTATGTTATACCTTATAATTTTCATAATTGTGGCCTAATTGTTCTTATTGTATTATATTTATTGTTTTAAGAAAAAGAACCTTTCATTGGACTAAAACGGGGAGCTGTTGGGGGGAAAAGATACACCTTAAATTAAAAAAAAAAGCAGATAGGAGGGTGAGGAGAAGAGAGTAGGAAGGTGAGGAGAAGAGTGTAGGAAGGTGAGTAGAAGAGGGTGGGAGGGTAGGACCAGGAAGGGGGGAGTGGGGGAGTATGATTGAGATGTAACTTGAAGAAAATAAACGTTAAAAAAGTGGATAATGAAAAATTTAAGTTAGCTATAAAGAGGGAAGAGATTATCTAGGAGGTATAGTAGCTACATATAGAATATTTTTTATTGTGAAAGTTGTATTAGAATTAGGTATTCTCAATAATAATAACCAAAATTTTATAAATAGTAAACTTCATATACAATAAACTAGTTCAACTCTCCATATCTAGGTACCTATGTGTTAGCCCTAACTTATCTGCCTGTATCTTTCTAGCTATGTTTTTTTGCCTCACTTATTTTCCGCCTGTATCTATGTACATATTTATATTTCATCCCTCTAGTTCTCTGTCTGCATCTATGTTATATATCACTTCTCCCATTTATCTGTCTGTATAGACTGTGTATAAATCATCTCCTCATTTCTATCCCTGTGTCCATATCTCTATATAATTCTTTGCCCCATTTCTCTGGCAATATTTATGTACCCAATTAACCACACACCCCATTTCTTTTTCTGTATACCTATGCATTTTTTAAATACTTTATTTTTTTTCTTCAAGTTACATCTCAGTCACAAACCCTTCCCTATTCCCCTTTCCTATCCCGCCCTTCTAGCCTATTCCCCCCAGCAGCTTCCCCTTTCAGTCCAACAGATGGTTCCTTCTCTTATAACAGTAAATACTATACAAAACAACAGATATAAATATGCCATATTTATGAGAGTTAAATGGCCCAGTATACCTTCCCAATGTCCAGTTTATACATATTTGGCCCCTGACTTTAACATTCTACTATCTAACCATTTCCATGAGTTTAAAGGTCTATATATGACTCAACATTCATACTAACTTGCAACACAATTTTAAAAGTATCTTCTTAGATCTATAACACCCTCTTGATTCCTAAACAACTCAAAATTTAACTATGAGACTCTAGCTGTCTATTCTTCAACCACCTCAGAGACCTGAGAGGGATAAATATATCTGCTTATATAGGAAGTGCAGGGCCTGCAGCTTCCAAAACTAAGAAATGACATACCAGTGACTGCCTGGACAGTTCCCATTTTCTCTCCATACATTTCTGCATCAGTCTTCAGCCTTTTGGTCCTGTTTTTCTGACAGACATTTGTTGTAGAGCAGGGATTATGAAGGACTTACCTACCCTGTCTTGGCAGAGCTAGGCTGTCGACTTCCCTGCTACCAAGTTTTGTCCTTTTTGGACAGCAGTCTGTCTGCAGTTGGAGCAAGGAATTTTTTCATGCCAAGAGATAGGCTTGCCACTAATTCAACCATCTCACACTGGAGATTCTTCGATGCTTATCTTCTACTTGGAGTAGAATAGGGGGTACTGTCAGGAGCTGATATGTCTCGATATCAAAAAAAAAGAAAATCTTAATTTAAGATAACATCTTTGAATGCCATATTCTGCAGATCTCTTGGGGTTTTTGAAGATGCCCTATCCATCTCTTGTATTTAGATAAGCAAATGTTGCTTGTCTCTTAGCAACTTGATTACTGAGTAGTTTAGAGAATATCTGTGATATGTCATAGTAGCTAACAAAGTGACATGTTTGCATGACTAGGAGTTTGTTTTACTTAACTATCCTAGACCGTTTTAGACGGTTGGTATCAAGAGGCCAGAGCTTCACATTTTATTTTTAAGTATCTTTAGGTATGATACCATTAGGAAGCGTTACCTTTAATTTTGTATCAATATACAAAGATCTATTCAATTGTGGTTAAAATACTCTTAATTATGTATCAATATACAAAGATCAATGCCTATGTAGCCCAATACAATCTTAATATTACGTCCATATACAAGGGTCAATACCATTGTGGCCAACTATAATCTTAATTTTGTATCAATATACAAAGATCAATACCGATGTAATCCAATACAATCTTATTTTTGCACAATAAACAATGGTCAATACCACTTTAGCCAAATATACTACTAATTTTGTATCAATATACAAAGGTATAAGGGCATATTCAATAATCTGCCCCTTCTCCTTGGACCTTCCTGTGCTATGTCTGTCTCATTTTTCTCAAGCCCATGCACTCCTACATAGGAGAGGAAGAAGGATACAGAAAAGGAAAAGTAGGAAGTCCCTGGGTCTAACCTCCAAAACCCATTAAACAGGACCATTTATCAGCTTGTAATCTCTTCCCCTAAATATCAGAGTTTTCAGTTATCCTTCAAATAACCAAAAAGAAGGGCAGAGAAACACCCTCCCCACCCTCTGGGCATGGGACGTCGCTCTCTGAAAGTGACTTCCTGCTGATTTGGGTCATAGTAAACCTGTTTGGGGCCCGAACCAAAATGGAAAAATGGTTAAAAATGTTAGTACAATCCTTTTATGTTCAGTCCTTCTGTTCTCAGCTGTTTAGATGACCTAAGGAGTTTGTAGGCAGAAGCTGAACTTCCACACTCTACTGAGGTTCTGGCTGGGGCATTGTGTAGAGCTGAACGGTCCCAGTGACACTGCATTGCCGTGGTTGCAGGCCCCCGATGGAGACAGCTATTGAGGAAGTCTGCCAGGCTGAATCAACTGGGTCACTCGTCCTCCTTGGTGCCTGATTCTGCTCTCTGCTTTTTCCGCTGTCCAGCCGTCCCCGGGCTCCCCAAATGGATGCTTCGATTCTCCTGGAAAGATAAGAACAGAGCCCTGCCCCAATCCCAACCCTGGGACAATTACCCTCTTTTTTTTTGGGGGGGGGGGCTAGGTAATACTTCTGAAGCAAATTTGGCCTTCCGACAACATACAAAGCGTTTTCTTTCAATCCGGGTTAAAGAAGAAATCATTCTGTCACCTTGGAGCTAAACCAGCTCCAGTGTATATATTTTGAGGTGCCACAGGACAATCTGCCTGCATCGAGAAGGCCTTTTGTAAGTAGCCTCCAAGCCTAGGTCCCTCCAAATCCCATGTGTGTGTCTCTGAACTCTAATTATTGGGATCAGAGACCTGTGTTTCCCATCTGAAGGGATCAAAGATGTGTTCCACCACTCCTGGATCGAAGTCTTTCTCTATTTAGAGTTTGCTCTGCATCAGGCTGACCCTGAGCTCTGAGATCTGCCCATTTCTGTCTCCAGTGTGCTGGGACCAAGGGTGTTCTTCTTGAATGGTGGGACCAAGGGTGTGCAACCTCACCACCCCGCTCCGTATGACTCCAGATTACATAAGACCACCAACTCTACGGTGCTTCCCCATCTCCGCTGAAGTCAAAGGCATGGGCCAACACCACAATTCTCTTGTATTTTACCTTAGCTCCACGTCTTCTCAACACCTGGAGGTCTGCAAAACCAGGCCGAACGGCTGTATCCTCTATTCCATTCACAGTGTTTCAGCCCTGCCACTTGACCCTTTTTTTTTTTTTTAGTTAATAAATTTATTTGTTTGTTGCTTCAGGTTACATCCTTATCATATTGTCCTCTTTTTCCGCTTCCTAGCCCCACCCTCCCATGCTCTACCCCCTGACCCCTCCGTCTTGTTCCTCTGGGGTGGAGTGTCCCTGCCTAACAGTTTCACCACAGATCAGGAGTCATATGAGGGCCAAGAGCCTCTTCATTCACCGGGGGCCTACGAGGCAGTACTGCCAGTGAAAGGTGTCTCCTTGCTACTGGAGGAATACTAAAAAAAGACCAACAAACACACAAACCCACAAAAACAAAGAATATCAACAAAAAAAAGAGAGGAAAAAGAGAAGGGAAAAGGAAAAACAAAAAAGAAAAAAAGGAGAAGGAAAAAGAAAAAGATAAAAAAAAAGTTTATGTCCATGTTCCTTTTGGTGTGTTGGTTGTAGTACAGATATCCTGTACGATATAACTAAAATCCTATTACAAGTGAATAGATGCCATGTGCATCCTTCTGAGACTGGGATATCTCACCCAGGATGAGCTTCTCTAGATCCATCCATTTGGTTGCAAATTGCATGATTTCATTGTTTCTGATAGCTGAGTAATATTCCATTATATAGATGTACCACAGTTTTTTAATCCATTCTTCAGTTGTGGGACATCTGGGTTGTTTCCAATTTCTAGCTATTAAAAATAAGGCTGCTATGAACATAGATGAGGAGACTTCCCTATGTCTCCATGAGATGTCCTTTGGGTGTATACCCAGAAGTGGTATGGCTGGGTCCTGAGGCAAGGTTATTCCTAGATTTCTAAGATATCGCCAGACAGACCTCCATAGTGGTTGCACGAGCCTACACTCCCACTAGCAATGGAGTAGGGTTCCCCTTTCTCCACACCCTCCCCAGCATGTTCTATCATTTGAGCTCTTTATCTTAGCCATTCTAACAGGTGTTAAATGGAATCTCAGGGTCGTCTTGAGTTGCATTTCTCTGATGATTAAGGATGTTGAACATTTCTTCAGGTGTCTCTCAGCCATTAGGGATTCCTCCTTTGTGAATTCTCTATTTAGCTCCATCTACCATTTTTTCATTGGATTATTTGGTTTCTTGGCATTTAGTTTTTTGAGTTCTTTGTAGATTTTAGATAATAGCCCTCTATCAGATGTGGGGTTGGTGAAGATTTTCTCCCAGTCTGTTGGTTGCCGTTTTGTTCGAATGACAGTGTCTTTTGCCTTACAGAAGCTTTTCAATTTCATGAGGTCCCATTTATTGATTGTTGATCTCAGGTCCTGAGCTGTTGGTGTTCTGTTCAGGAAGTTTTCACCTGTGCCAATGAGTTCGAGGGTTTCTCCTACTTTTTCTTCTAGTATATTTAGTGTGGCCAGCTTTATGTTAAGGTCTTTGATCCACTTGGATTTAAGTTTGGTACAAGGTGATAGGAATGGGTCTAATTTCATTCTTTTGCAAGTGGACATCCAGTTGGACCAGCACCATTTGTTGAAGATGCTGTCCTTCTTCCATTGTGTGGTTTTGGCTTCTTTGTCAAAGATTAGTTGGCCATAGGTGTGTGGATCCATGTTTGGGTCTTCAATTCAATTCCATTGATCCACTGGTCTGTGTCTATACCAGTACCACGCTGTTTTTATTACTATTGCTCTGTAGTACAGCTTGAAATCTGGGATAGTGATACCTCCAGATGCTTTTTTATTGTACAGGATTGATTTAGCTATTCTGGGCTTTTTGTTGTTCCATATGAAGTTGAGACTAGCTTTTTCCAGGTCTATAAAGAATTGTGTTGGTATTTTGATAGGAATTGCATTGAATCTATATATTGCTTTTGGTAGGATAGTTATTTTTATTATGTTGATCTTACCTATCCATGAACATGGGAGATCTTTCCATCTTCTAAAGGTTTCTTCCATTTCTTTCTTCAGGGGCTTGAAATTCTTGCTGTATAGGTCCTTTACTTGCTTGGTTAGCGTTACCCCCAGGTATTTTATGTTGTTTGTGGCTATTGTGAAGGGGGTTGTTTCTCTTATTTCTTTCTCGGTACATTTGTTTGTTGTATATAGAAGGGCTTCTGATTTTTTTTGAGTTAATTTTGTATCCAGCCACCTTGCTGAAGTTGTTTATTAGCTGTAAGAGTTCTTTGGTGGAGTTTTTGGGGTCGCTTATGTATACTAACATATCATCTGCGAATAGGGATAATTTGACTTCTTCATTTCCAGTGTTTATCCCTTTGATCTCCTTTAGTTGTCTTATTGCTCTAGCAAGGACTTCAAGTACTATATTGAAGAGATATGGTGAAAGTGGACATCCTTGTCTTGTCCCTGAGTTTATAGGAAATGTTTCAAGTTTCTCTACATTTAATTTGATGTTGACCACTGGCTTGCTGTATATTGCCTTTATTATTTCTAGGTATGGTCCTTGTATGCCCGTTCTCTCCACAACTTTTAGCATGAAGGGGTGTTGGATTTTGTCAAATGCTTTTTCTGCATATAGCGAGATTATCATGTGGTTTTTTTCTTTCATCTTGTTTATGTGGTGAATTACATTGATAGACTTTCGTATATTGAACCATCCCTGCATTCCTGTGATGAAGCCTACTTGATCATGGTGTATGATACTTTTGATGTGTTCTTGAATTCGGTTTGCTAGTATTTTATTAAGTATTTTTGCATCTATGTTCATGAGGGAGATTGGTCTGAAGTTCTCTTTCTTTGTTGGGTCTTTGTGTGGTTTAAGAATCAGAATGACAGTTGCCTCATAGAATGAGTTTCACAGTGTTCTTTCTGTTTCTATGTGGTGGAAGAGTTTGAAAAGTAATGGTGTTAATTCCTCTTTGAAGGTCCGGTAGAATTCCGTGCTAAAGCCGTCTGGCCCTGGGCTTTTTTTGGTTGAGAGATTATTAATGACTGTTTCTATTTCCTTGGGTGTTATTGGGCTGTTTAATCTGTTAATCTGATCTTGATTTAGTTTTGGTAGGTGGAATCTTTCGAGGAAATTGTCCATTTTGCTTCAGTTTTCAAATTTAGTCGAATATAGATTTTTAAAGTAACGCCCGAATATTTTCTGGATATCCTCAATGTCTGTTGTTATTTCTCCCTTTTCATTTCTGATTTTGTTGATTTGTGTTCTTTCCCTTTGACTTTTAGTTAATTTGGCTAGGGGTCTGTCTATTTTGTTGATTTCCTCAAAGAACCAACTCTTGGTTTCATTGATTCTTTGTATAGTTCTTTTTGATTCTAAGTTGTTGATTTCAGCCCTAAGTTTGATGATTTCCTGTCTTCTGCTCTTCTTGGGAGTGTTTGCTTCTTTTTTTTCCAATTCACCCAGTTTAGCTGTTAATTCACTAATATGAGCTGTCACAATTTTCTTTTTGAAAGCACTTAGTGCTATGAACTTTCCTCGTAGCACAGCTTTCAATGTATCCCATAGGTTTGGGTATGTTGTGTCTTCATTGTCATTGGATTTTAAGAAGTCTTTGATTTCCTTCTTTATTTCTTCCCTGACCCAGTGGTCATCCAGTAAGGAGCTGTTCAATTTCCATGTGTGTGTAGGCTTTCTGTTGATTCTTTTGCTGTTGAAGACCAGCTTTATTCTGTGGTGGTCTGATAAGATAAAAGGTGTAATTTCAATTTTCTTGTATCTATTGATACTATCTTTGTGTCCAACTATGTGGTCGATTTTGGAGAAGGTTCCATGGGGTGCTGAGAAAAAGGTGTTTTCCTTTGTGTTTGGGTGAAATGTTCTGTAGATAACTGTTAGGTCCATTTGTTTCATGATCTCTGTTAGACTCAATATTTCTCTGTTTGTCTTCTGTCTTGATGATCTGTCCATTGTTGTGAGTGGGGTGTTGAAGTCTCCCACTACTAATGTGTTGTGATCGATGTGCGATTTAAGTTTTAGAAGTGTTTCTTTTACTAAAATAGGTGCCTTTGTATTTGGGGCATAGATGTTCAGTATTGAGATTTCCTCTTGATGAATATTCCCTTTAATGAGTATATAGTGCCCTTCTTTGTCCTTTTTCATTAACTTCAGTTGGAAGTCTGTTTTGTTTGATATTAGGATGGCTACTCCAGCTTGCTTCCTGGGTCCATTTGCTTGGAAAACCTTTTCCCAGCCCTTTACTCTGAGGTAGTGTCTATCTTTGGTAGTGAGATGTATCTCTTGTATACAGCAAAAGGAAGGGTCTTGCTTGCGGATCCACTCTGTAAACCTGTGTCTTTTTATTGGGGAGTTGAGTCCATTGATGTTGATTGATATTAGTGATCTGGGGTTGTTATTTCCCATTAGTTTGGTATAGGTGGTGGTCCTGTGCCTCTTTTGGTTTCGTTGCTGAGGGGTTTTCTATTCTCTTTGTTTTCTTGGGTGGAGTTTTCTTCTCTGGGTTGGAATTTTCCTTCTAGGATTTTCTGTAGGGCTGGGTTTGTGGGTAGATATTGTTTAAATTTGATTTTGTCATGGAATATCTTGTTTTCTCCATCCATGTTGATAGAGAGTTTTGCTGGGTAAAGTAGTCTGGCTGGACAGCTATGATCTCTCAGGACTTGTAGGATATTTGTCCAGGCCCTTCTAGCTTTTAAAGTTTCTGAGGAGAGGTCAGGTGTAATTCTGATGGGTCTGCCTTTGTATGTGACTTGACCTTTTTCTCTTACAGCTTTTAATATTCTTTCTTTGTTCTGTACATTTGGTGTTTCAGTTATTATGTGGCGAGAGGAGTTTCTTTTCTGATCTAGTCTGTTTGGTGTTCTGTAAGTCTCTTGGATTTTTATTGGCATCTCTTTTTTCAGGTTTGGGAAGTTTTCCTCTATGATTTTGTTGAAGATATTTCCTGGAACTTGGAGTCGGGAGTCCTCTCTTTCCTCTATACCTATAATTCTTAGGTTCCGTCTTTTCATTGAGTCCTTGATTTCTTGGATGTTGTGGGTGAGAGATTTTTTAGCCTTCTCATTTTCTTTGGATTTTGTAGTGATTTCTTCCATCGAATCTTCCATGCCTGAGATCCTGTCTTCCATCTCTTGCATCCTATTTTTGATACTCACATCCGAAGTTCCTGTTCTCATCCCTTGATTCTCCACTTCCTCTTTTAATTCTGACTGTGTTTTCTTTATTGCTTCTATTTCTATTTTCATGTCTTGTATGGTTTTGTTCGTTTTGTACATTTCCTTCTCCAGCTTGCTTGTTTTTGTCTGAAAATCTTTCATTGCTTTGTCCTTTTCCTGTTCAAGCTCTGTCACCTTGGCTTGGAGTTCTTTAATGGTGTTGTTTGTTGTTTTGACTTGTAAAATTGTGGCTTCTTTTAATTACTTCATAGATTTAAGTTCTTCTTGAAGAGACTCTATCACTTTTCATAATGCAGAATTGTCATCATTTTCATGTGTTTCTGTTGGTGTGAGGTTATCCGAATTGGATGAGCTAGGATAAATCTGCTTTGTTGGAGTCATATTTCCTTGATTTCTATTCTTTCTTGGAACTTTGGCCATTGGATGCATTTAGCTGTCTGTTCTTGTCGTTTTCTGTGCTTGGATCCACAGGGGATGCTTTGATGCAGGGAACAAGTTACTTGGCTATCTGTAGTTGCTTACAGGGGGATCTCAGGATCCCTGTAGTTTTAATCGCCTGAAGCACTGTGAGCAGGTGCAGCCTATTCCCAGGTTGTGAGTAATGGACCAGGATTGTTTCACTGCTCCCAATTCAGACTTCTCTATGTTGCACTCTGAGTTATCAGCCTGTAGTGGTTCTGATGGTATGGACCTGTTTGCCCAGGCACAGATTCTGTGGGCTTTGTTTGTCGTCACGGAGGCTGACAGGGTCTGGCTCCACACCTAATATGTCTGGATTTTCCAGAATACAGCTATGGTCCCCTGACTTCTGGTTTCTCACTAGGCTTCTCGCCACAGGACTGACCCTTGTGCCTGGTTCCCTCCCTGTCTTCCCAGCCGCAGGTGCGCGGGGCCCCGGCCCCTCCCACCGCCTGAGCGGGTCTCCCTCCCTAGCTGCTCGGCCGTGGGTGCTCGGAGCCCTGATCCTCCCGCCACCTGAGTGGGCCTCCCTCCCCAGCAGCTCAGCCGTGGGTGCACGGATCCCTTGCCCCGCCCGCCGCCTGTGCCGGGCTCCCTCCCCAGTTGCCCTGACGTGGGCTCCCTCCCCAGCTGCGCTGCCATGGGTGGGCGGGGATTCATCCTTTCCCGCCCGCCTGAGCCTGCTTCCCACCCTGATTACTTTGCCAGCTCTGCGTCTCAAGCGGCTGCGGACCACCCGCCGAGCGCCCTGTTTCTTTCTTGCTAAGACTTCCACTATCCCGCAAAGTTTCTTAAGTGGCTATAAGGTCTTCCTGAGGTGTGGGGAGCCCAGTAGACTATTGGCGATCGCCATGTGGCCTCTGATTCTGCCTGCTGTGAGTTGGGGTTGATTTTACCAGGCGCCTCTCCAAATGGTGGTTCCCGAATCCCGGATTTAGTGGCATCCGTGTCTGCGAGAGATGGGGGGAGAGCCTTACCCTGGGACTTTTAACAGTCCCTTGGGAGCTGTGAATGTTCCCGGGTGGGTCTATCCCCTCCGGCTTTTGCACAGTGTCCAATAACTCTGTGTTTTTTATGGCTCTTTTTTCCCACGTTCAAAATGCGTCAGTGTAGATCACTGCCATCTTGGCCCCCCCTACCTATGCATTTTCAAGCCCCCCAATTTCTTTGCCTATTTTTGTATACCTGTCATCCCTGCCCATTTTCTCTTTCCATATACTCAAATATTTTAAAGTACATTCAACAATATCACTTCACTGGTAATGCCAGGAAAAATAAATGATTTAGTAGAAATAACTACTGTTCATATTTAAATTGTGATTTTATATAATACTCACTACACAAAGGCAACAAGACCTCACCAAAAAGTAGCTGGTCACTTCTGAGTTTTAAAACATGTCTGGGGAGAGTGTCTGGGGAGATAGCTCAGTAGTTATTGCATTTGCCTTGCAAACCTGAGAGCTTCAGTTTGGAGCCCAAGAACTAGTGTGAAAGTAGGAAACAATAGTTCAAATCTTTATAATCTCAGAATCTCCCTGAAAATGGAAGATGAAGACAGGAGAATAGCTGGAAGGTTTATGGTATAAACAATACAGAAAAGTACATGTCTTATGCCTAGATATGTCATCAAACATGGAGAAGTCAAAATGGTGCCTAAGCAATAGCTTCTCCCCTACTGGCTATTGTTCATGGTACTAGAAGGTACTCTCTACATGCTACCAGAGGAGAAAGGCAACCATCAATCCAGCTACAAACTATGACCTACAACAGTGACCTGCCTGCAAGATACACTGGTGCAATGGTTGCACAAACGTTATGGTAATAACCACTTTCTGATTGAATTTAAGTCTCACACATAGGTTGTGTCCCTATAATATGTACTAATCCTCTACACCATGGGCTGTAGACCAACTCACTGATTTGATAATTATATAAATAATATAGATAATTAAATATTTACCCTGATTTAAGGAAAATGATACTTGTACCTCAGGATAATGAATAGGTAACAAAGGTTAATTGCCCTTGATGGAAGTACTTTAATTAATCACCTAAATGAAGGTGATAGGAGACTGTGATAATTTTCAGAAATATGTTTGTATAAAATGAAGGTCAACTAGCCATTCTATTTTTCCACATGGAAATTACACTGTTAGAAACAATTGCTAAGTGTCATGACTTGTGCCCTAATGTTTAGGGAGTAAAAGTACTAGAAAGTCTTTGTGTGTGTGAGGGCTGTGCACACTGTGGAGGGTGTCTTCCATTGTCTTCATCTATCACTCTCCACCTTACGTTTCGAAGCAGTCTCAGCAAACCTAGAGCTCATCAATTAGGCTAGACTGGAAAGTCTCAGCCACCCTTTTGCTTCTATGTTCCCAGCACAGGGATTACAGGAATTCTACTAACCTAGCTTTCTGCATGGGTGCTGGAATCTGAACTTAGGTACTCATGGCTTTTCAGCATGTGCTTTACCCATTGAGACAGACATCTCTTTCCAGTCTTTGAAAAACATCTGATTTGCACTCTGAAAAAAAATCCAGAAATCTTCACAAAGAAAATGACAGAAATACCTCAAAATTAAACATAAGTGGAGAAAGTACAGAAATGTTAATGGTGTTTTAGTTACAAGCCAATTGAAAAGAAAAATCTGTGATAATTGGAGGAATATAAATAAACACTTTTGATAGTTGATGATATTAAGAATTGAGTGTTAATATTTTAGGTGAAATGACCTCAAGATTAGCTCATAACCTAAGGATAACAGTTGCATCCCAGGGCTTGGAGATTCTGCTCAGTTGTTAATGCTGTTCTTCCAGAAGACTGGTGTGAAGATACATACAGTGGCACATAATCATGTGTACCTCCAGTTCCTGGGGATCTGATGCCCTCTTCTGGTTGGTGGGGAAACTGCACATGCTGCACATTTCTACATTCAAGCAAAACACCCATCCATGCACATAAAATAAAAATAAGTAAATCTTTAAAAGCATACAGTTGTATTTCAGAAATAGCAAAGTGTTTACATATGAGCACAGATACTCGTGGCTATGAAGTGAGTGAAGAATAGGAGTGATAATATTCCAGCCACTGAGGATGGGTGGGACGTCTGATTCTTCAGACTACTTTCTCTTATAGCTTATTTGAAAATGATCCCCATGAAGTTTTTTAAGTGAAAGGATAAGTCATCAATGCAAAGAACATACTAATATAGTGCATATGTGTGTTTCAGGTAACAGAAAATTCTTGAATGAAGGGACAAAATTATTCTTTTAAAAGTTTTTTTTGTTTTGGTTTTTATGATTTATTTATGTATTATGTATAGTGTTCTGTCTGCAGGTATGCCTGCAAGCCAGAAGAGGGCACCAGATTTCATTATAGATGGTTGTGAGCCACCATGTGGTGGCTCTGGAAGAGTAGTCAGTGCTCTTAACCACTGAGCCACCTCTCTGGCCACAAAATTATTTTTTTAAGTAAATATAATTCAAAAGTATACATTTGTTGATAATGACAAGTGAGTACTGACCTCTAAACAATGGCACTTTGTGGATTTAAAATGCAAATTAAAGTATATGGAGTACATAAATGGTGAAAGAAGGGTGTTAAATTGTACCAAGGTAATAATATTTCTGAAGCTTTTTTCTTCTTAAGCAACTAAGTAGTTTGTGAAGTCAGATGTCAGTCAGAAGACCCGATGTTGTGCCCCCGATTCTGCAGGACTCACAAGCTTCCAGGGGTATTTTCATGTTGCTTATCTAAGAACACATTTTCAGGAGGAAGGATATTTCTTCAGTATCTTGAAAGAATCAAAAGTACTATTGTGCTCTGATATACAGTTTTGTATAATTACAATTAGTTATAACAACAAAGAGAATAGAAAATAATCAAAAATCTGGCACACTTTCAGGCACAAAGTACATGAAGCAGAGTTATATCTTTCAGATAGGCATAAAAGGACAACAGAAGCCAAAGATTTCTCCCAAGCCAATTCTCACCCCCAGGAACAGCTTCAGAGGACTGGTTTGTTTATTGATGGGAGGTATGTAAGCCTCTGGGAGGCGGGCTGCTCCTGTGGGGCAAGGTTTGGCCATGAACCATTGGCCAGGGCAGGGGTGTTGGAAGATGATTCATCTGCATACTCAGGGGCTGCTGCGGCGTGGGAGTGGGGGGACCTTATAAGGTCAAACAAGGAGCAAAGCCTGCTAACTGTTCCTATTGAAAGAGACAAGACTTTTAGCAAAAAGGCATCCAGCAGATGCTTTATGACAACTACTTGAAATATACAGTACAGAGATAATGAAAGCCAGGTTTTTAAAAGTTTCATATAAACTAGCACAAAAATACACATACATGTATTATATTATACATACATATATATGTATGTAATACTAGAGAAATATTACTAGAAAAAAAAAGAACAGACTGAAGGTAAAATCTTAATCTCACCAGGAAAGTTTGGACAAAATGAGAAAATGCACTTTCCTTTCAGTCACGACTTGTGCAGGCTGCACATCAAGCAGACAGTTACCCACCACTCTGCTGCAGTCATTCCAAACCCAACTTCTCCAAACGGTGCACTCCCTTGTAAGAATACCAAGAGCCACTGACCATCCAACAAATCTTCTGTGCTAGTGATAGGCATGGAAACCCTCTCTTCGAGTTGGTGGTCAACAGAATCCAAGAGACTCCAAAACCAGTATAGGCTATTGCCATTGTCCTTGGTTCCCTTCCTGGCCTTCCAGTTAGAATCCTATTGCTGAAAGCATCATGCACTTCATGCACAGGGCTTGAAGGATTTTATATGGGTCTAAACTGGAAGCTTCCTCCTTGAAGATTAGCTCTCCTAGTGTCTAGTAGTGGTATGCAAGCTTCTGCAGTCAATAATTTTAGTCAGCTGTAAAGTCTATGAACTATAACAATGACCAGCCAAGAAAGATATCCCAAATAGTAATATAGTGTATTTATATATGCAATGTGTGTATATATATATATATATATATATATATCCCTAATAGTGTATATAGATGAGGTTTAACATTTATTCCTGATCCTCTTAGTCTGTACCTCCTAAATGCTGAGATTACACATGTGTATCATTAGGCCTACCTAAGGTGACAAGGTGACAATGTTTTTGGTAACTTCTGCTTGTGTGTTATTCTTTAAGATGGCCAGAAGAGGGTGCTCAAAGATGGCAAGACAGTCTTTACCTCTCAAAGCCAATGAACGGATTTTGCTGAAAATTTTTTAAGAAAAAAAATTCATATGTTCACAAAGTGCTAGTTTACTTACAAAAGCATCACATGCTTATTATAAAAATGGCTTGACAATGTTAATCAGTATAATATGAATAGTTAGAGAATCACTCACTGAGCCACTGAAACGGTTTAAAAAAAAACTTCACTATATTTTATCTCAAGCTCTGTTCAGTAATTAGACATAGTTATGGTTACACCAGGAGAGATTTGGAGTGGAAGTAAGTGTCATATGTTTAATCAATGTTGGAAATGGCCAACAAGAAAGGGAAAAGCTTGAATGACGTATGGTGAAAGTGTGTTAACAATAGAACAGAATTCCTGATAAAAAGAACTAAAGATATGTAGGATAGCATGGGCATATATGCATCTGTATTTAGAGAAAGAAACTTCTGCATGTGAACTGGCATAAGTCATATGCACTGTAGGTGTGCAAGAAAGAAGTGTGTGCAATCCCTTAAAGCTTCTGCAAGGCAGAGAACATGCCCTGTACTGAGAATGGAGGGGACATTTTGGGAAATTGAGGAATGTGACACAAGAGGGTAAGTTATAGTCTAAAATAAGCTAGTGGCACTTGGGAGCTTGTGGAAAATAATGACAGTTTAGAAAGATGGCTGAGAGGAATGATGGAGGGTCTGGAGTAGGATTGAGTACTGTGGCTCTAGAGAGCAGCTGTGATCAGATTCCATACATTTATGGGGGCATCAATCTTCATGGCTGCTTGGTTTTAGCAGCTGCATCAGCAACCCATATGCACAAGTAGCAACAAATGAATGAAAGTGACCCATCACTGAGGTCAAGGTGGTACTGAGGATCCGAGAAGTGCATGACTGGATGTGAGGAGAGAGATTAAGGAGAAGCACCATGTAAGGGACTTGGGATTTGGAAAGGAAGTAATATTGTCAGAGGATAGGAAACTGTAGTAATACATGAATGCTTGTATCAGGAAGTAAAGGGCTTGGTCTAAAGAATGAAATATTATGGTCCAAAATCAGTACTTTATATATTGAATAGGCTTGAAGGTAAAGAAGTAATCACTACAGTGGAGAAAGATAATGAAGATGAGGGTTCCTACAGCCCAAGGCTGCTAAAAGTATAGTTTCTATAAGCATTGAGCTCCGAACCATGGAAGGAGACACCATCATGGAAGTTTGTATTAATACAGGAGAATAGATCTAGGGGAAGCGATGATTTCTTGATCAAGATCCTCCAGGTACATACTGAGGCAATTTGTGTAAATTTCTAGGCCTCCTACTTGGCCATGAAAAGGGACCATTAAAGAAGAATGAGAATGCTTTCGGGTTATTAAATGGTAGCTGCTATTAAGTGCTAACTTGCACTGTGAGATATGGGAACATCAGACAGATTTAGATTAGAATTGAGTTGGTCAAATTACATGTAGACTCTGAAGTGCAATATTTAGTTACCTTTCTTATTGCTGTGACAAAATATAGGGCAAAACCAACCCAAGTAGAGTGGGATTTATTAGGCTTAGAGTTTGAAATTTTAGTCCACAGGGCTAGGAAGTTGATGATGGTGGTGTGAGGCAGCTGCTCATGTCTTACCTACCTGCCTCTCATCCCTGTG
>CAJQZJ010031819.1:4734247-4820274 GCA_907164525.1 Lophiomys imhausi
AAAAAAAAAGTTGTTAGCTAAGTAGGTGAAATGAAATGGGGGAAAAAAATCTGAATGGATTTGCCAATGAAATGAAGTGAGTTTGTGTGTTCTGATATATGTGTGGAAGTTGAAGGCTTCCACTAATGGAAATATGAGATGTATCCAGAAAATTTGAAGTAGATAAATCCTTTCTGCTAAAGAAGAAGAATAATTATGGGAAAGAAAAATAAGTCAGTGACAGTCAAGGTAAATATGACCAAGTGAAACAGGTCATTGTGCCCATGGTGTGAGGGGAGATAACCAACCCATTAATCAGAAAGAGTCACGAGGAGCACTAAAAACCACCCACACATGAGGAATCAGGCTTCTTGGTAAGTGGCAGATCTTTCCCTCTCTTTCTCTGTGCTCTCTTGATGTATTATAATTGGCATGCCTGGCAGTCATGATCTGTCACAATAAAGAGAGAGCTTCTGAAGATGTAGGCTGGTCAGCCTTCCTAACGTGACACCAGGGCAGAAGGGACAAAGGAATAGCTGCATCTGCAGTGGGAGCCCAGGCTGTCAGGAGATGACAGGGCCCTGCCCTTCTGAGTTGGGTGCCCTCTGCAAGAAGTGAGTCATCTATTCACTTATAATCGGATTTTAGCCATATAGTATATAGTACAGTATAACTATGTTACAACCAATCCACCAAAGGGAACAGGAACATAGACTTTGTTACCTGTTAATGAGACACTTTGCCCTAGTAGTGCTGCCTTGTAGGCCCCCAGTGTATGAGGAGGCTCTTGGCCCTCATATGACTGCTGAACTGGGGTGGGGAACTGATATGTAGGGACACTCCACTCTGGAGGAAAGGGATGGAAGGGAAAGGGTGTAGAGGGTGGGAGGGCGGGACTGAGAGGGGCAGAAAGAGGGCACTGTGATGGAGATGTAACCTGGAGTAATAAATAAACATTAAAAAAAAATGTGAGTCCTTTGGCCTAGAGGCAACAATAGTTCTGAGGTAAGAGCCTATGCACCATGCAGCTGACTGGGAAGATGAGGCTGGCAAAAAGAATCACATTACATCTGCCAGAGAAGGTGATCAAAAATAACAGGGCTCAGGAAGCTGCCAGGAGTTGAGCGGGGGTGGGGGGGCGTGGAATGACCCTTGGGTGTTTGGATATTGTGAACAGAGCTGATCCCAAAGTCCTAGAAAATGAGTGAGCTCACTCCCAGAAGCCTCCATAAAAATAGATAACAACTGTAGGCTGTTTCTTGCCCCCACCTTCCCTCTTCTCCTCTTTATAGCTTATCCTTCATAGTATACTACTTTATAGGCTGTCAAGGGATAATGTTTTTATTGTGGATTTTGTCTACTGCAGTTATACTCCAGTTATTTCTTGGGAAAATCTATTACTCTATTGAATACACTGAAGACTACACATGAGCCTCCCTTGCTTCTAGTTAGTTAATTAAAGCCCAGATGTTGAGATGAAATGAAAAACCATTTGTAGGAGAAGTCACATCATAAACCTCTGCTTCATTGGTCACATTCTTTGGTCACATTCTCCACTGGATGTTTCATTAAGTATGTGACTGTGTAAACAGAAGATGTCACTTTCTCAGGAAGATAATTTAATTTTCCAATTTCTTTGTAATCAAATAGTTACTGCAATGTGTTCTCAGCAGGACAGTTAACCTTTTCAAATACATTCACTGTAATTAAAGCAACTGTAAAATGATTATTCATTAATAGCAAAATTAAAACGAATTTACTAAAAGCGTGCTTCATATCCCAGAACACCAACTAATTGTTCTATTGAGAAAGACACAATGAGGACAGTGTGTGTACCAGCCCTCCCCCCATGTCACAGGCTCTGCCCAAGTCACCCACCTCATTAAGAGCTCAGACAGGTCTTGAATTATTTTCCCCTTGATTCACACTGTCCTCCTCTTTTCAAAGTGCTCTCACACTTCCATTTTCAAATAAAAATCTATTACCCAATGATAATAAGAGGCTTCAAAGTCCTTGTTTTTCAAAGCATCTTCTGAGAACAGGTATGGATGCCCCAGGCATCATGTTCAAATTCAGAATCTTAGCACCAGCGTTTAACCCATGGGTGCAGATTTTGAATTTTAATCAGTCCCCAGAAGCTACCTGTACAAACTGAATTACTTGGGACACAAAGTTCTCAAGTAAGGTTTTAAATTTAATTGACAGGTATTTCATTAGTGTGTGTTCTTTGGGTCTTATGAAATTGTAAATTAATACATCAAATATTTCTATATTTCATTGACTTGGTTTTCCCCAGAACAGAGCTTGGGGCATAGGTTTTTCCTAAGTGGATAATGACCTTATCTAGCACATAAGTCTTGAAATGACCTGGAACACCATACTGACCTTGGACAGACTCTCCTTGGCATCTATTCAAAATCGGCCTCAAGGGGTTGTGAAAGTTCTAGAAAGATTTTTTTTTGTTTTGTTTTTTTGTTTTTGGAAGTCAAATGAAGAGATAAGAAATAGAAGCATCTCTACCCTAAGAGGCATTGGAGATGTGGCTGCTGTGTTACATGTGCATCAATAGGTGGCAGAGAGGAAAGAAGCTATGTCTACAGTCTATGTCTACAGTCAGTGTTCTGTCCTATGAACAATTGAATGAATGGTAGCCTAGCATTCCTGGAAAAAAGCAAGCTGGAGAATGACACCAGTTTGGCTCCATGGTGTCCAGACAAGGGAGCTAGCCTGTGAAAACCACCAGTCCAGCACCAAGCAAGCACCAGATGTGCTCCCAGGACAGGAAACAAGCCAGAGACTAAAATAACCCTGCCTGGCCCTGGATGTGGGGGTTGTGAGAGAGCCAGCCCCAAGGATGTGAGTGTGGAAGAGCTAGCCCTATCTTTTTTCTACATTGAGGTAATGTGAGGGAGAAATTCCTTCCTCTCCCTATTGCCCTCACCACCAGCGGCAGAAGAGATCTGGCCACAAAGAGGTCACAAGAACAAGACAATTGTCCCTGCCCTTCACATGCTGCAGCACTCAGGAGAGCAGCCCCTGCACTTCATCTGGGCAGCACACTAAGGCTGGTCCTGGTTGAGGGGGTTGAGGGTAAGCTGGGTCTGTGGGTGTGAGTGTGGGGGAGACAGCCCTGCTTTTGTCTGCTTTTGCCCTTGCCACAGGTAGCAGGCAGGATAATTGAACCTGATGGGGTCATAACAGCAAGAGAGCTATTCAGTCCCTTGCCTGCTGCAGCACTAGGGAGAACAGGCCTTGCACCTTACTTAGATAGCAGAGTAGAACTGGCCCTGAATGTGGGGGTTGCATGCCAAGAACTAGGGATTTGAGTTGGCCTACCCCAACATATACCCCATGGATGAATTGCTGGAGTACATGAAGAGGCCAGTTCCACAGACCCAAAACTACAGAATCTCCATGACTCTGGACAACAACAGGATATCTGAGAGGAGTCCTTAGTGAGGTTCCAGTATTGCCAAAGTAGCAGAAGCCAGAGGCCCATTTCAGATCCAGAAGTAATTAGAGTGAACATTTGAAAGCAAAAAGTGTAGACAAAAAAGATTACTGTGGAACACACTGCCACACATTACAGCTTTCACAATAATTTTTTTTTCAGTTGGGAGAGGTTGCAAGAATGAAGGGTGGGTCTGAGGGGAGGTAGAAGATGAGAGGGAATAGGGTGTATGATGTGAAATTCATGAAATAAAAGAAACAATAAAAAGGGAAAAAAAGAAATAGAAACATCTCCCTCTGAATACTAAGCAATTTATTATAAACTTTGTCTTAAAATGTCCTCATCAAACAGGTGGCTGGCCAGAAAAACCTCCCATGCCTCTTGTATAAGTGAATTTTCCCACCAGTAGGGCAGGTATGAAGATGCAGATTTAAGAACTATTTTGTTACCACTGTGTGATGTAGGGGTAGAGGGACTTTGGAAGCACCAAACAGTAAACTTGTGTGGTTTCCCTACCCCCTGGTTCAGCATGTGGGCAGGGAGCACTACTGGAGACCCATGGCTGGCTTCATCCGTCCAGATTGCAAGGATGCTGCAGAGATCCTTAGCATCAGGCAGACAAGTATTACAGATGTGCAGCCGCCAGAGACAACATCTGTTAGTGAAGCCCTGGAGGAATAACACTTGGGACCCCAGAGTTGCAGAGACACAATAGTCTATTGCCAGCTATGGAGAAATGCAAGCATCTAACACCACAAAGGAGAGACGTGCAAACTCTGACCAGCAAAGTCTTAGGGATGAACCCAGTCCTCCTCCTCATGTGTCTGGGATGGAGTGTGTGGAGTCTAAGATGACTCAAGGTTGATAGTCTAAAATATTCTAGTGTTATTGTTTATTTAGACATATTTAGGACTTGTTACTTCTCTCTTCTTTCCTATTGCCCCCTTTGCAATAGGAAGCCCTTGCCTATACCTGTCCTCAACCTTGTATTTTGAAGGATATAATTTATTCAGTGCCAAGGGTTAAACTGATACTGAAAAGAGTTAAGATGTGCAGAGCTACTGGGACTCAATGACAGTATTGCATATCTGTGGAAGACATAAAAAGGTGTGCTGCACTTTGAATGTTTGTTCTTTCTACTGTATTTATTGAAATTTGATTTCCATATGCCAGGTGGGATCTTGAGATATGACTAGACCTGTGCCTTCATGAGTGGTGCTGTAGTTAGAATATAGTTTATCCTTTCGATCACTTTAAATTTGATTGCCACAGAGATGACATTGAGAAGTTGTGCCATTAAATGGCAACTGGTTTCATGTCTCTCTTGGAGGGGTGGGCTTGTTCTTGTGAAAAGTTTGTAATACATCAATGCTGCAGTTATGTCTTGCATGTTCTGTGTTCTGTTTTCCCAACACTCAATTATGGAAACCCACTTGACCTTCAGCTTTTCCACCAGGATGTGATGCACCAGGGTCAGCTGCCTTATCATAAACATATCAGTTTCCAGAGTTATGAACCAAATAAACTTCTTTCCATTGTAAGTTACCCAGACTTCTTATTCAGATGAGCATACACAGAAAGAATGCAATTTTAAAAGGAAGTTCATAGATGCCTTTGGTGAGACTGTGCTGTCTAGACATGGCGGGGAATCTGTACCCATGAATTCTCAACAATATGGTTGCCAAACAAGTCCTGCATAATGACAATACCAGTTGGCATGCCAATGTGGATGGGGAAATTTCACAAGATCTCACCTCCCCAGAGGAAGAGCTACAGGTAATCAGTGGCTGCTGTAGGAGGGAGAATTAGTCTTCTCTAGAAATGAGCCTCTTGGTAGGTTGTTCAGTCCCAAGTTGTCATCCCTAAACTTTACATGTGCATATGAGCAAGGTTAAATGAACACAGTGGGTTTTGTTTGTACTTCAAGAAGCAGACGTCATAAATTAGTGAGTGAGTATGTCTGGTCACACCGGAGTAGGAAGAGGGAGAAAGGAAGAGGCAGAAATGACTTAAATACAGTTCTCAATTGAATATTAAAAGGGCAGGTCATTCCTTTTGTCTGTATTCATCCCACCTGCTTCTATGTCATGACACCATGACACATCAAGAGACATACTACCAGGTGCCAATGCCTTAACCCCTCCAGAATTAAGAGAAAAAAAAACACACTTTGATTACAATTTTTGAGATTATAATGAAATTACACTTCTCCTTTTCCTTTCCTTCCTACAAACACTCCCCATTCTCTTTTAAATTCTTAGCTTGTTTCTTAAATTTCACACATTTGTATGTATATATAATCTATATGTAATTCATAAATATTTATATATTTTATGTATATATTTTCATATTACATTTTAAATGAATATTATATTATATTATGTATTATTTGTACATGTATATGTTAATATATTGTTTATATATTAATTTTATTCATTAATTATTCTTATATTTTATATTTATTATTCTATGTTACATATATACCTAAATGTAACCTGCTCAACCTGTTTAATGTTATTTGTATGGATGTTTTCAGGGCTGACCCATTTGATGAAATTGCCCAGGTGCTGTTTTAAACATGCTGTTGTTAATGTCGCAAAAGGGCTAACCACAAGGCACGGGTGAGAATGAGGACATGTAGTTGAGGAGCTTGGGTGAAAGAATGGTAGGATATCTTTGTGTTATATACACCTAATGGTGTGAGTCTGACTTTCAAAATGAAACTGAAAAGTGTCTTACATTTTTATCATGTTTTCATCCTGACCATCCTTAAGACATTCATTTTTATTATAATACAGTAATCTCCATGAAATACATTCATGGCTACTTTTGCTTTGCTTTGTTTTTGCAACGAGTTATCCCTGTCAGGCCTTGGCTGACCACTAATCGCAATCATCTGTCCTCAGCCTTCTGGGCGCTGGAAATAGAGATGTGTGTGACCACATCCAGCATGACCATTTTAGTTAATATGTGTTGCTTGCACATATTAATGTGATGATTTCCTATCATGTGTGTAGTGTGCACTGATGAGATCTAACTGCTTTCCTTTGCTCTCTCCTCCACCCTACATACTTCCCAGTCTCTACTTTCTGCTAGATACTTTTTAGTTTTCATATGTAAAAGAAAACATGTGACACTTTATGACCTATATAAAATAAAACTTCTGAAATAATAGCCATACCATGATTTAAGTGATATAAACTGTATGTGTATATTTATCTGGAATAGAAAACTATTTGAGATGGTAAGCTTATGAATGGTAAGCGTGGTTATTCCTTGTCAGAGGCTTTTATGGGTGATTTTAAAATATTTTTCTTTTTTCTTATCTACTTTTAATTTATTCAAATGAATCATTATTTGTTAAATGAAAAGAATGAATGTATTATACTTGCAAATTTTTCATTGTTCTGCATTTCTTGGAAATTAAGATTACAGGTAATGGATTTATATTGCATGTTAGCTTACAAAATGGTGCCTATTTTAACCTTGTTGATTTCAGTTATTCAATTGTTTTATGTTTGCTTTTGCTTAGTTGTTGTTAACACAGAAAAAAGAAGAAAAAATCCATTCCTGATTTTTCCAAACTTTAATCAATAGCTTCCACCTACTTTGACATTTAAATTTTCTTTGTAACTGCTAAAAGTGAATAAACTAAATGGTTTGAATAGCTAACTACCATTATATAACTAACTACCCATGTATATTCTTAAATATTTTTCTTAAGGAAAATGTCCTGAAAAGATGAGCACTAACAACTATGCAGTTTTCCAAGGGCTGAAGAGTCAGCTCAGCATCTTATGAGCACTTGCTTCTCTTGCAGAGGACCTGGTTTTGGCTCCCAGCACTTACAGAAGATAGCTCACAACTGGTTGTAAATTTAGTTTGAAGGCTTCTGAAACCTTCTTCTGGCCTCCATAGGCACCCACATATATGTTCCATGTTTCATACACTCACACAGACAGTTGTTTTATTTTAGACAGACACACACAAATAACTAAAACCTAAAAAACACCAAACCATACCAAACAAATATACAAAAAAACCCTAAATTTGATAAATAAGATAGAGTAAGTGCTATACACATTGAAAGACACCTTTATCCTGTATAACCTTGGATATTATTAATTTTAGTCATTGTCAACTTGAAAGCTTAAAAATACCATCTTGTAAGACACCTTTTATTGGTTAGCAGAAAAAGTAAACTTTTAAGGTTGCTTACTAGTTATGTATACTTCTTATGTAGCTTGGCTTCCATTATTAAACTAATGATGAAATGCTAAATTATGAGAATACTCAGCATGAATGAGTTCCTCTCTTTGTGTCCTTAGACTGGAGAGACAGAGCTTCAGCAGAGTCTTACAAGGAACCCTCTTTAGTGCGTATTAGCATACCCGCAGAAGCCGAGGGCATCCCCTTGAAACAGGAAAAGAAAAGTTGATTTAAGTTTTTTGTCTTGTTTTTGAGGAGAAATCTGCACAGTAAGAGAGGTAATAAGAAAGAATGAAGAATAAAAGAGCACGTGGAGGCCAATAAGGAAGGCTAGTGCCACAGCATGTGAGAGCGCTAAAAACAGAGCTTGTAGCAGGAAGAGAGCCCACCTGGTTCAACACGGACCTAACACAAACTGGAAACTAATAGCCAAGGCGTTCTGGGGTGGTTGGGGGTGGAGTGGGGGGCTGTGGGGGAACACCGACATCCAGGATAAGGGGAATTCTGATGAATTAGATTGATTTTACAATATTCTTGCGGAAGTTAGGTTAGGGTAAGAGGCATCTTATATGATGATCAAGGAATTTAATCGGGCATTTCAGTTTGTTTGTATGCTTTAAATAAAGAATTTGATCACATATTTATTGGGATGTCCTTAACTGGCCTTATAGGATGACTTTTGTAAATGGAGACAATGAAGAGATGAATATGGAATCCCAGGATACAGATGAAAAGAAATCAATGGGGCCTGAGGAATATCTACAAGTAGACTCCGATGGAGGAGAGAATATCTAGCATGGGTAGATGCAGGAGAAACAGAGACCAGTACATGAGAAGAAAACAGGTGCGTGCCCTTGTCCTCCCCAGGTGGCAGACTCTGTGGGGCAGTTGTACATCTTGAATATGCTTCTAGAAATAACGCAGTAGAAAGGCTAAGAAAAAGTAAGAGAACTGGGGCTGTGACGAGGGCTCCCTTCCCGCACGGGGTCCAGAGCTATGAATTTACAGTGCCAACTGAAGTAGTGTCTCATTCTCACCAGTTTCATGAATCACCAGAAGTCTAGCTAAAATGTCAAGCCTGGGGTAACGGCTGCATTTTGTACTTCTAATTGTCTCCCAAGGGAAGTGGACGTGTATGCGTGCATGCATGCGTGCTTGCGTGTGTGTCACTGTCCTAAGGAATATAGTAAAGGAAAATATCCCCTCATTTTACAGATGAATCGTTCTCAAATCAGACATATAGTTGAGTCATTCTCAACTCAGACATAGGGTGTCACATATTTACATGAATGACAGGCTGAAGACCGGAAATTTGCCCCTACTAGCCCCCTTCCTCTTGGCTACACATGGCAGATAGGTATTGGATGAAATATGGTACAATCTAATGGAAGAACATCTGAAGTTGAAATCAATTATGCATAGTCTGGGAGTGTACCAAAGAGGGAACTGAAAACTGAAAACATCAGCTACCCTGGAACAAACACATTGAGACCAACTGATCTAATTTTCATTCTTAAAGATGTAGATTATATTCTGTTAACCTAATGTCCAGTTACTTAATAGAATATGAGGAAAGTTTTATTCAATAACAATGGAAGAGCATCTGAATTCTGGATTCTAAACTTTACTATAATGCTGTTGTAATGAAAACAACAAAAAAGGGAGCAGAAAACAGCTTCACACCAGACATGGTGAACTTGAGAGAATTATGAGTACTGTAAGGGGAGACCCAGTGCAGAAAGCTAGTTAAACCACTCTAAATTAGGGAAATATTTTGGATTAGAGATAGACATTGGGAGACATCAGTGTGGGGATAGTTTCTTGGTAGGCTTAACCATTAGATGGTGACTCTAAAGAGATGTGAGGATGGATCCAAGATGGCGGTGGTGCGCAGGGACGCATTTTGAATGTGGGGAAAAGAGCCATAAAAAACACAGAGTTATTGGACACTGTGCAAAAACTGGAGGGGCTAGACCCTCCGGGAACACACACAGCTACCAAGGGACTGTTAAAAGTCCCAGGGCAAGGCTCTCCCCCCATCTCAACCAGACACAGAAGCTGCTAAATCCGGGACTCGGGAACTCCCATCTGGAGATGCGCTGGGTAAGATCGACTCTAATACACAGCAGGCAAAATCAGATCCCACATGGGGATCACTCACCAGCCTACTAGGCTCCTCACACCTCAGGCAGACCTTATAGCTATTTAGGAAACTTTGCGGGCTAGTTGAAGTCTTAGCAAGGCAGAAACGGTGCACGGCAGGAGGTCTGCAGCTACGCGAGCCACAGCTAAGGAACCCGGCAGAAGCCCACACGGGGAGCAGGACTGAAGCCCGCACCTGCAGCTAAGGAGCCAGGCTCAAGACCACACAGGGGGGCAGGACAGAAGTGCCGCGCCCGAAGGGAAGGAGCCAGGGGAAGCCAGCACAGGGGGCGGGGCAGAGGCGCAGCACCCTGAGGCGGAGGAGCCGTGCAGGAAGCACGCACAGGGGGGCAGGGCAGAGGCACCGTGTCCACGGCGGAGGAGCCGGGCGGGAAGCCCCCACAGTGAAGTGGCAGGGCTGGGAGCTCACAGAGGCATACAGAGGCAGAGCTAGCAGCGGAGGTGCACAGAGGCTGAGGGCTCCAAGATGTGGAAGCCAGAAGCCAGGGGACCATAGCTGTATTCTGGAAAACCCAGACATACTAGGCATGGAGCTGGGCCTTATCAGTCTCCGTAGGGACAACCAGAGTCCACAGAATCCATGCCTGGGCAAACAGGTCCATACCATCAGAACCACTACAGGCTGATCACTCAGTGTGCAACATAGAGAAGTTTGACTTGGGAGCAGTGAAACAATCCTGGGCCATTCCTCATTACCTGGGAATAGGCTGCACCAGCTCACAGTGCTTTGGGCTATTAGAAACACAGTGACCCTGAGATCCCCCTGTAAGCAATGACAGAGAGCCAAGCAATTTGACTGCTACACCAAAGCATCCCCTGTGGATCCAAGCCCAGAAGACGACTGGAGCAGACAGCTAAAAACATCCATATGGCCAAAGATCCAAGAAAAAACAGAAATCAAGGAAATATGACTCCAACAACGCAGAACTATCCTAGCTCATCCAATTCGGATGACCTCACAGCAGCAGAAACACATGAAAACGATGACAATTCTACATTATGGAAAGTGATAGAGTCCCTTCAAGAAGAACTTAAATCTATGAAGGAATTCAAAGAAGCCACAATTTCACAAGTCAAAACAATGAATACCACCATTAAAGAGCTCCAAGCCAAGGTGACTCAGCTTGAACAGGAAAAGCAATGAAAGATTTCTAGGCAAAAGCAAGCAAATTGGAGAAGGACATGTACAAAACAGTACGATTCAAGACATGAAAATAGAAACAATAAAGAAAATACAGTCAGAGTTAAAAGAGGAAGTGGAGAATCAAGGGAAGAGAACAGGAACTACGGATGTGAGTATCAAAAATAGGATGCAAGAGATGGAAGACAGGATCTCAGGCATGGAAGATTCGATGGAAGAAATCAGTACAACATCCAAAGAAAATGAGAAGGCTAAAAAATCTCTCACCCACAACATCCAAGAAATCAAGGACTCAATGAAATGATGGAACCTAAGAATTATAGGCATAGAGGAAAGAGAAGACTCCCGACTCCAAGGTTCAGGAAATATCTTCAACAAAATCATAGAAGAAAACTTCCCAAACCTGAAAAAACAGAAGCCAATAATAATCCAAGAGGCTTACAGAACACCGAACAGATTAGATCAGAAAATAAACTCCTCTCGCCACATAATAATTGAATCACCAAATGTACAGAACAAAGAAAGAATATTAAAAGCTGTAAGAGAAAAAGGTCAAGTCACATACAAGGGCAGACCTATCAGAATTACACCTGACTTCTCCTCAGAAACTTTAAAAGCTAGAAGGGCCTGGACAGATATCCTACAAGTCCTGAGAGAACATAGGTGCCCAGCCAGACTACTATACCCAGCAAAACTCTCTATCAACATAGATGGAGAAAACAAGATATTCCATGACAAAATCAAATTTAAACAATATCTACCCACAAACCCAGCCCTACAGAAAATCCTAGAAGGAAAATTCCAACCCAGAGAAGAAAAAGACACACAAGAAAACAGAGGGAATAGAAAACCCCACAGTAATAAACCAAAAGAGGCACAGGACGATCATCTATACCAAACTAATGGGAAATAGCAACCCCAGGTTTCTAATATCCATCAACATCAATGGACTCAACTCCCCAATAAAACGACACAGGTTTACAGATTGGATCCGCAAGCAAAACCTGTCTTTTTGCTGCATACAAGAAACACATCTCACTATCAAAGACAGACACTACCTCAGAGTAAAGGGCTGGGAAAAGGTCTTCCAAGCAAATGGACCCAGGAAGCAAGCTGGAGTAGCCATCCTAATATCAAACAAAACAGACTTCCAACTGATGTTAATGAAAAAAGACAGAGAAGGGCATTATATACTCATTAAAGGGAATATTTATCAAGAGGACATCTCAATATTGAACATCTATGCCCCAAATACAAAGGCACCTACATTTGTAAAAGAAATGCTTCTAAAACTTAAATCGCACATCGATCACAACACATTAGTAGTGGGAGACTTCAACACCCCACTCACAACAAAGGACAGATCATCAAGACAGAAGACAAACAGAGAAATATTGAGTCTAACAGAGATCATGAAACAAATGGACCTAACAGATATCTACAGAACGTTTCACCCAAACACAAAGGAATACACCTTTTTCTCAGCACCCCACGGAACCTTCTCCAAAATCGACCACATAATTGGTCACAAAGATAGTCTCAGTAGATACAAGAAAATTGAAATAACACCTTGTATCTTATCAGACCACCATGGAATAAAGCTGGTCTTCAACAGCAAAAGAATCAACAGAAAGCCTACACACACATGGAAATTGAACAAATCCTTACTGGATGACTACTGGGTCAGGGAAGAAATAAAGAAGGAAATCAAAAACTTCTTAAAATCCAACGACAATGAAGGCACATCATACCCAAACCTATGGGACACAATGAAAGCTGTGCTACAAGGAAAGTTCATAGCGCTAAGTGCCTTCAAAAAGAAAATTGTGACAGCTCATATTAGCTAATTATCAGCTAAACTTGGTGAATTGGAAAAAAAAGAAGCAAACACTCCCAAAAGGAGCAGAAGGCAGGAAATCATCAAACTTAGGGCTGAAATCAACAACATAGAAACAAAAAGAACTATACAAAGAATCAATGAAACCAAGAGTTGGTTCTTCGAGAAAATCAACAAAATAGACAGACCCCTAGCCAAATTAACTAAAAGGCAAAGGGAAAGAACCCAAATCAACGAAATCAGAAATGAAAAGGGAGAAATAACAACAGACATTGAGGAGATCCAGAGAATATTTGGGTCCTACTTTAAAAATCTATATTCCATCATTTGGCCCCCTTTCTCTGACAGACATTGATTGTAGAGCAGGAGTTATGAAGGACTTACCTACCCTGTCTTTCAGAGCTAGCCTGTCGATTTACCTGCTTCCAGGTTTTGTCCTTTTTGGACAGCATTCTGTCTACAGTTCGAGCAAGGGTCTTTTCCTACCAAGAGATAGGCTTGCGACTAATTCAATCATCTCCCACTGGAGATTCTTCGATGCTCATCTTCAACTTGGAGGAGAATAGGGGGTGCTGAGAAGGGTTGATATGTCTTGATATAAAAAAAATCTAAAATTATGAAAACATCTTTGAATGCCATATTCTGCAGATCTCTTGAGGTTTTTGAAGAGGCCCGATCTATCTCTTATATTAGGGTAAGCAAATGTTGCCTGTCTTGTAGCAGGTTTTTTTCTGATTAGCTTAGCAAGTAAGTATAATAGGCTGTCATAGAACCTAACAGAATGACAGGGTTGCATAAACATTAGTTTGCATTTCTTAATTATCCTAACCAGTTTATGACAATTAGTAGTAAAAGGCCGAAACATCACATTTCATTTTTTTTCTTTACCTCCTAACCCTTCCATCCCATTTCTCTGGGGTGGGGTGTTCTTATACAACAGTCCCTCATCTCAGTTGAGAGGTCGTATGAGGGCCAAGAGCCTCTTCATTCATTGGGGATCTACAAAGCAGTACCATCAGTGAAAAGTGTCTCGTTGCCCGGGAGAGAGAACTACTAAACAGATTAACCAATAAGCAGACAATAGATAAAAAAGACTTAAAAATATAAAAAATATATAAAAAAATATAAAAAATGAATAAAAAATAAAAATTTAAAGTAAGAAGTCTATGTCTAAGTTCCCTTTGGTGTGTTAGTTGTAGTATCCATACCTTGTACTATATAGCTAAAATCCTACTATAAGTGAATATATGCCATATGCGTCCTTCTGAGTCTGGGTTAGTTCACTCAGGATGAGCTTTTCTAGTTCCATCCATTTGGCAGCAAATTGCATAATTTCATTGTTCCTGATAGCTGAATAATATTCCATTGTGTAGATGTACCACAGTTTTTTAACCCATTCTTCGGTTGAGGGACATCTGGGTTGTTTCCAGTTTCTAGCTATTACAAATAAGGCTGCTATAAACATAGATGAGGAAACTTCCTTATGATTCTGTTAAGAGGCATTTGTGTGTATACCCAGAAGTGGTATGGCTGGGTCCTGAGGCAGAGCTATTCCAAGTTTTCTAAGATATCGCCAGATTGACCTCCATAGTGGTTGCACAAGCCTGCATTCCCACTAGCAATGGAGTAGGGTACCCCTTTCTCCACACCCTCGCCAGCATGTGCTGTCATTTGAGATTTTGATCTTAGCCATTCTGACAAGTGTGAGATGGAATCTCAGAGTCGTCTTGAGTTGCATTTCTCTGATGATTAAGGATGTTGAGCATTTCTTCAAGTGTCTCTCAGCCATTAGGGATTCCTCTTTGTGAATTCTCTATTTAGCTCTGTCCCCCATTTTTTGATTGGATTATTTGGTTTCTTGGCATCGAGGCTGTAATGTTTGGAGAGAAAATGGGAACTGTCCAGGCAGCCACTGGTATGTCATTTCTTAGTTTGGGAAGCTGCAGGCCCTATACTTCCTATAAAACAAGATATATTTATCCCTCTCAGGTCTCTGAGGTGGTTGAAGAACAGGTAGCTAGAGTCTCATAATTAAATTTTGAGTTTTTTAGGAGTCAAGAGAGTGTTATAGATCTAAGAAGATACTTTTAAAATTGTGTTGCAAGTTAGTATGAATGTTGAGTCAGATATAGAACTTTAAACTCATGGAGATGTTTAGATAGTAGAATGTTAAAGTCAGGTACCAAATACATATGGACTGGTCATTGGGAATGTACGTTAAGCCATATAACCCTCATAAACATGGCCTAATTACCTCTGTTGTACTGTATTGTATTTATTATTATAAGAGAAAGAGCCATTTCTTGGGCTGAAAGAGGAAACTGTAGGGGGAAATAAGATATATCTTAAACTTAAAAGAAAAAAAAGGGATGAGGATGGGGGGTTGAGGGTGGGAGGGTGGGACTGGAGGGGGAATAGGTAGGGGACTTCGATTGAGATGTAACTTGAAGAAATAAAAAATCCAGGAAAAAAAAAAGAAAAAAAATCTATATTCCACTAAATTTGAAAACTTAAGTGAAATGGACAATTTCCTCGATGGATTCCACCTACCAAAACTAAATCAAGATCAGATTAACAGATTAAACAGCCCAGTAACCCCTAAGGAACTAGAAACAGTCATTAAAAATCTCCCAACATGAAAAAGCCCAGGGCCAGATGGCTTTAGCACGGAATTCTACCAGACCTTCAAAGAGGAGCTAACACCAATACTCTTCAAATTCTTCAACCACATAGAATCAGAAAGAACACTGCCAAACTCATTCTATGAGGCCACAGTCACTCTGATACCTAAACCACACAAAGACCCAACAAAGAAAGAGAACTTCAGACCAATCTCCCTCATGAACATAGATGCAAAAATACTTAATAAAATACTAGCAAACCGATTTCAAGAACACATGAAAAGTATCATACATCGTGATCAAGTAGACTTCATCCCAGGAATGCAGGGATGGTTCAACATACGAAAGTCTATCAACGTCATTCACCATATAAACAAGATGAACGAAAAAAAACACATGATAATCTCGCTAGATGCAGAAAAAGAATTTGACAAAATCCAACACCTCATCATGCTAAAAGTTCTGGAGAGAACAGGCATACAAGGACTGTACTTAGAAATAATAAAGGCAATATACAGCAAGCCAGTAGCTAGCATCAAGTTAAATGGAGAGAAACTTGAAGCATTTCCTCTAAACTCAGGGACAAGACAAGGATGCCCACTTTCAACATATCTCTTCAATATAGTACTTGAAGTTCTTGCTAGAGCAATAAGACAACAAAAAGAGATCTAGGGGATACAAATTGGAGATGAAGAAGTCAAAATATTTTGCAGACCCCAAAAATTCCACCAGAGAACTCTTACAGCTGATAAACACCTTCAGCAAGGTGGCTGGATACAAAATTAACTCAAATAAATCAGAAACCCTTCTACATACAACAAACAAATGTACTGAGAAAGAAATAAGAGAAACAACCCCCTTCACAATAGCCACAAACAATATAAAATACCTGGGAGTAACTCTAACCAACCAAGTAAAGGAATTATACAACAAGAACTTCAAGCCCCTGAAGAAAGAAATGGAAGAGGCCTTTAGAAGATGGAAAGATCTCCCATGCTCATGGACAGGTAGAATCAACATAATAAAAATGGCTATCCTACCAAAAGCAATATATAGATTCAATGCAATTCCTATCAAAATACCAACACAATTCTTTATAGACCTGGCAAGAGCTATACAGACCAGTAGATCAATGGAATCGATTTGAAGACCCAAAAATGGACCCACACACCTATGGCCAACTAATATTTGACAAAGAAGCCAAAACTGCACAATGAAAGAAGGACAGCATCTTCAACAAATGGTGCTGGTCCAACTGGATGTCCACTTGCAAAAGAATGAAATTAGACCCATACTTATCACCTTGTAAAAAACTTAAATTCAAGTGGATCAAAGACCTTAACATACGTCCGGTGACACTAAATCTACTAGAAGAAAAAGTGGGAGAAACCCTAGAACTCATTGGCACAGGTGACAATTTCCTGAACAGAACACCAACAGCTCAGGACTGAGACCAACAATCAATAAATGGGACCTCATGAAACTGAAAAGCTTCTGTAAGGCAAAAGACACTGTCATTCAAACAAAACGGCAACCAACAGACTGGGAGAAAATCTTCACCAACCACACATCTGATAGAGGGCTAATATCCAAAATCTACAAAGAACTCAAGAAACTAAATGCCAAGAAACCAAATAATCCAATCAAAAAATGGGAGACGGAGATAAATAGAGAATTCACAAAGGAGGAATCCCTAATGGCCGAGAGACACCTAAAGAAATGGTCAACATTCTTAATCATCAGAGATATGCAACTCAAGACGACTCTGAGATTCCATCTCACACCTGTCAGAATGGCTAAGATAAAGAGCTCAAATGACAGCACATGCTGGCGAGGGTGTGGAGAAAGGGGAACCCTACTCCATTGCTGGTGGGAGTGCCGGCTTGTGCAACCACTATGGAGGTCAGTCTCGCAATATCTTAGAAAACTTGGAAGAGCTCTACCCCAAGATCCAGCCATACCACTTCTGGGTATACAACCAAAGGACTCCCCACAGAGTCATATGGAAGTCTCCTCATCTATGTTCATAGCAGCCTTATTTGTAATAGCTAGAAATTGGAAACAATCCAGATGTCCCTCAACTGAAGAATGGATTAAAAAACTGTGGTACATCTATACAATGGAATATTACTCAGCTATCAGAAACAATGAACTTATGCAATTTGCAACCAAATGGATGGAATAGAGAAGCTCATCCTGAGTCAGCTAACCCAGACTCAGAAGGATGCATATGGCATCTATTCACTTATAGTAGGATTTTAGCTATATAGTACAGAATATCTGTACTACAACCAACACACCAAAAGGAACATGGACATAGATTTTTCTTTCTTTTTTCTTTCTTTTTTTTTTTTGTTGTTGTTCTTTTTTTTGTGGATTTGTGTTTGTTGGTCTTTTTTTAGTTTTCCCTTCGTAGTAAGGAGACACCTTTCACTTACGGTACTGTCTCCTAGGTCCCCAGTGTATGAAGAGGCTCTTGGCCCTCATATGACTCCTGAACTGTGGAGAGGGACTGTTATGTAGGGACACTCCACCCCAGAGGAACAAGAGGGAAGGATTAGGGGGTAGAGGATGGGAGGGTGGGGCTGGGAAGTAGGGAAAGAGGACAATATGATAGAGATGTAACCTGAAGCAACAAACAAATTTATTAATTAAAAAAAGCAGGTAACAATTTTAAAACACTGTTAATAAAATAAAAGTTACAGCCGTTCAACCTGGTTTTATAAACCTCCAAGAGTCGAAAAATCTTAGAGCTAAGGTAAAATACATGAAATGTGCTGTTAGCCCATGCCTTTAACTTCAGCAGAGACGGGAGGAGCACTATAGAGTTAGTTGTCTTCTAAATTCTAGAGTTACATGGAACAGGGTGGTGAGGGTGCACACCCTTAATCCCATCATTTAAGAAGAGTACACCCTTAATCCCAACACACTAGAGACAGAAACAGGCAGATCTCAGAGCTCAAGGTCAGCCTGATGCAAAACAAACTCTAAATAGAGAAAAACTTCGATCCAGGAGTGGTGGAGCACATCTTTAGTCCCTTCAGATGGGAACCACAGGTCTTTGATCCCAATAATTACAATGCAGAGGCAGACACATAGGATTTGGAAGGACTTAAGTTTAAAAGCTACTTACAAAAGGCCTACTCAATACAAACAAATTGTCCTTTGAGATCTCAAAATATATACACTAAGGCTTGTTTAGCTCCAAAATAACAAAATAATTTCTTCTTTAATCCAGATTGAAAGATAATACTTTATATATTGTTAAAAAAACAAATTTGCTTCAGAAGAAATATTACCTGACTCCCCCCCCCCAAAAAAAAAGGGTAATTGTCCCAGAGATAGGATTAGGGCAGGGCTCTGTTCTTATCTTTCCAGGAGATTTAAAGCATCCATTCAAGGAATCCAGGGACAACTGGACAACGGAAACCTCAACAGAAAACAGAATCAGACACCAAAGAAGACGAGTGGCCCAGATGATTCAGCCTTGCAGACTCCCTCAATAGCTGTTTCCATCAAAAGTCTACAACCACAACAACTCAAAATCGCTAAGATTGTTCAGCTCCACACACTGCCCCAGCCAGAACTTCAGTAAAGCCTGGAAGATCAGCTTCTGTCTGCAAAATTCGTAGGACATCTAAACAGCTGAGCACAAAAGGACTGAACATAAAAGGATTGTAGTAACATTTTTAACCATTTTTCCATTCTGGTTCGGGCCCCAAACACGTTTACTACGACCCAAATCAGCAGGAAGTCATTTTAAGGGAGCGACGTCCCATACCCAGAGGGTGGGGAGGGTGTTTCTCTCCCCCCCCCTTTTGGTTATTTGATGGATAACAGAAAACTTTGTCCTTTAGGGGAAGAGACTACAGGCTGTTAAATGGTCTTGTTAATTGGGTTTTGGACGTTAGACCCAGGGACTTCCTTCTTTTTCTTTTCTGTATCCTTCTTTCTTTCCTATGTAGGAGTGCACAGACTTGAGAAAAATGGGACATAGACATAGTATGTGAAGGACCAAGAAGAAGGGACAGATTATTGAATATGCCCTTATACCTTTGTATATTGATACAAAATTAGTATTATATTTGGCTAATTTGGTATTGACCATTGTATAGTGTGCAAAATTAAGACTGTATTGGACTACATCGGTATTGATCTTTGTATATTGATACAAAATTAAGATTATAATTGGCCATAATGGTATTGACCCTTGTATATTGATGTAATATTAAGATTGTATTGGGCTACATAGGCATTGATCTTTGTATATTGATACAAAATTAAGAGTATATTTGGACACGTTTTTATTGATCTTTGTATATTGATACAAAATTAAAGTAATGCTTCCTAATGGTATTGTACCTAGAGATACTTAAAAATGAAATGTGAAGCTCTGGCCTCTTGATACTAACCGTCTTAAACCGTTTAGGATAGTTAAGAAATACAAACTCCTAGTCATGCAAGCATGTCATTTTGTTAGCTACTATGGCAGTCTATCACAGATATTTTCTAAGCTACTCAGAAATCAAGTTGTTAAGAGACAAGCAACATTTGCTTATCTATATACAAGAGATAGATAGAGCATCTTCAATCTGCAGAATATGGCATTCAAAGATGTTGTCTTAAATTAAGATTTTTTTTTTATATCGAGACATATCAGCTCCTGACAGCATCCCCCTATTCTACTCCAAGTAGAAGATGAGCATCGAAGAATCTCCAGTGTGAGATGGTTGAATTAGTGGCAAGCCTATCTCTTGGCATGAAAAACTCCTTGCTACAACTGTAGACAGACTGCTGTCCAAAAAGGACAAAACTTAGTAGCAGGGATGTTGACAGCCTAGCTCTGCCAAGACAGGGTAGGTAAGTCCTTCATAATCCCTGCTCTACAATCAATGTCTGTCAGAGAAACGGGACCAAAAGGCTGAAGATTGATGCTGTAACGTATGTAGAGAAAACAGGAACTGTCCAGACAGCCACTGGTATGTCATTTCTTAGTTTTGGATGATGCAGGCCCTGCACTTCCTACATAATCAGATATATTTATCCCTCTCAGTTCTCTGAGGTGGTTGAAGAATAGATAGCTAGAGTCTCATAGTGAAATTTTGAGTCGTTTAGGAATCAAGAGGGTGTTCTGGATCTAAGAAGATGTTTTTAAAATAGTGATGCAAGTTGGTATGAAAGCTGAGTCAGATATAGAACTTTAAACTCATGGAGATGGTTAGATGGTAGAATGTTAAAGTCAGGGGCCAAATATGTATGAGCTGGACATTGGGAATGTATGCTGGGCCATTTAACTCTCATAAATGTGGTGTATTTATTTCTGTTGTTTTGTATAGTATTTACTGTTATAAGAGAAGGAACCATTTGTTGGACTGAAAGGGGGAGCTGTTGGGGGGAAGAGGGTGGAAGGGTGGGACAGGAAGGGGGAATAGGGAAGGGATTATGACTGAGATGTAACTTGAAGAAATAAAAAAATAAAGTATATATATAAAAAATAGAGATGTGAGGTCCATGCTCCAACCCAAGGAACTCCAAAATTGGGAAAGCGAGGACATGAGGAGGAAGAAGGATCTTAGAGAATAAGTGACATGTTCTAAGAGAGGGAATGCCTTAAAGGGAACGTCCTCAAGGTGTCTGAAGAACAGGAGGGAGTGTCCACAAAAGTGCAGGTGGGAGGGTCACTATGGAATGCCTTTGTGATTATTGTTTGACTTTTTAACATGAAAGAAGATAAGCAATTAACCAAAAGTGAAAGTCTAGAAAGAGAAAGTCGAAATGCTATCAAAAATGATTATGAAACATTGATTTTTAAAAGGAGAAATAAAATGCGAATATGTATATGTGTTTGTGTTCTATAACATCATTTATATAAATAAACCCCTATAATATTAGTGATATGTACATGCGTATAAAATTTATATACATACACACATACAAATATGCACTTCCACATATATGCATAACATAAGTGAATGTCAGAATAATCATGTACAAAAAAACATTTTATCTTATAAATATATTTTTGAATTGCTGTAGTAAACATAGCTTTTCAGTTTTATAAAAACATATAAAAATTGTTGGTCTCAAAGCATTTATTAAGAAGATAGCTGTCAGGTCATGCAAACCTTCCTTGACCCAAAGGCAAAAGCCTACAGTAGTGTGTAGCTCAGCAGATTCTCGGGTGCCTAGAAAACATTTGGAACTTGCTAAAGGAAGGTCTTTTGTATGTTGAGAGAGTTTCTGTGTTGACTTGGTCAGTTTGTTGCACCAAATACATTGGAGTGAGGATTTCATCATATGAATGTTAGGGCACATTAATAAACTGTTGCATGCACTTTGTGGAGAAACTTATCTGGACTCCCTGCAGGGAGAATGAAGATTTCCAGGAGCTGACTTTCCCATACACTGAGCACTTCTTTTCAATTGTTTGTATTTTTATTTTAGAGTATACATCACTAATGCCAAGATTTTTGAGACTGAAAGACATTGTCATATGCTTCTTTACATAGGGCCAATATACCCCGAAGATGTCATGCTCTCATGCAACATCACCTGGGAAAGTATATTTATTATAAAGTTAATAGCAGCTAGAGCACACACACACACACACACACACACACACACACTTATTTTTTTCTCTCTCTCCTAGAAAAAGTTTGCCTGAGTGTAACTTTGCAGAGATCTCAATATTGAGATTTTTTTTCTATGAGTATAAAATAGTCTATAGTTACAGGTTTAACTCAGTTCCTAACAATGTCAACTTCACTGGGATTTATATGTGGATTCTTGATGTCTTCATATTCATCAGTAAAGTAAAAAAAAAATTCTGGCTAACGCCATCTGCCTGATCCTAACAGCCCAGGTTCTCTCAGTGCCATGAATCAAACTTAGGGTTAGACATTTCAATTGAGAGGGTTGTTTACAGTATGAAGATACACGAGAACTATCTCAGAAGAGGCAGAAGCCTTGGGTTCTCCCTTCTTAAAGAATCTGAGTAGTACCCTTCAACTATGCTGAGAGAAAACATTAAACACAGCCTATGTGGTCAAAGCAACCAGTTGTAACCATGTATATAAAGTTCTGGAACACTGAATCTCTAGTGGTTACAAGTCATGTGTTATATAATCATTGGGGAAGACACAAGGAGATATTTGGGGGCACTCCTGACTCCACGGGAAAAGGCTGAGAAAATCCCTATTTTCCAGAAATGACATTCATTCTGGAATCCACTGTAATTTTATTGCCTGCCCTAGGATTCAGTAAAGAACAACTTTTGCTTGTGGGCATGGCTGGCTATCTTTGGCAAAATTTCACAGGTCTTACCTTATTCAAGAGGACATCCCCAGTGCTTAGAGGATCCGTGGGTGTCTGTGTAAATTATTTACAGCCTGAAAGCTTATGCATTCTGTTTCTAAGGGAGTGATACAATATTGATGAAGCCTGAGTTCTGCCTCCACGTGTATTAACCATGTTTCACATTCTTACAGAATGGCCTTCCACATCTGGAGTCTTTTGGATAGCTCTGTGCATTTTAAACCTTATGGTCCACGCATTGCTCAAGGTGAAGGACGTGTGTGGGAGTTTATTTCAGTAGTAGCTTCCTTGTGAAATGGTGTTTGATGGTCTCCTTTCATTAGAGTTGATTTGAGCTGAGTTTCCTGCATCAAAGTAATGACTCTTGTTTATTAGAAATTTGAAAATTATAGAGAGGAAGTATGATTGCACTCATTTTGCTGAGTACATTTGACTTCTGACAAGTAACCTATTCAAGATTACATAGTAAATTGTTGAGTGTATTTATAACATTCATATCAGACCTTATGGTAAATTCTGCTATTCATTACCCCAGAGGTTCTGAAACATTGACACATGCCAAAATTTCTCAAAGGGATTTATAAAATGTAGATTGCTGGTTGCCATCCCTGGACTGCATGACTCAATGTACTAAAAGTCTCACTTTTCCAACACACTCCTGGGTGGTACTGATCACTAATGGTTGAGTTCTTCCACCCCTTATCCATATGTTGACTTCTAAAGCCTGATATTAAGTAATGTGATAATATTTAGAAGATCAGGTCATGAGGGCTTTGCTATTATCTATGAGATTTAGTGCCTGTCTAGGAAATCCCAGAGAGCCCCTTTCATATTTGCAAATACTCACTGAATATTCAGTTTGCCAATACCATCTTTGACTTTAGACTTCTCAGCCTCCAAAGTATGAAGAACAAACTTCTGTTACATATGAACAACACAGCATGCTCTGATGGACTCAGAGACTGATGTTATCAGTGCACAGAGGTGTTCTGAATTCTCCTCCCTAGACTATACTGGAGTTTTGTAAATGCTATGGTTCTGTAGTTATTATTGAAGAGTTTATATTGCCTTTTACTTTGGAGAATATCTCCCACCACCTTGCACATTCTTTCTTTATATGTTTATTTATTCAAGTTACATCTCCATCATGGTCCCCTCTTACCACCCCTCCTGGTCCCCTCTCCCATCCTCTCACCCCTCTCCCACCTATCCTACTCCTCCAGAATGGGTTGACCGTACATATTGGCCCCCCTCAGTTCAACAGTCATATGAGGGTTAAGACCTTCCTCTTGCACTAGGGACCTATATGGCAACTCCATTAGAACAAAGTATCCCACTAACAGGTAACAAGGACTATGTTCCTGTTCCTTTTGGTGTGTTGGTTGTAAGATAGTTATCCTGTACTACATGGCTAAAATCCAATTATAATTGAATAGATGCCATGTGCATTTTTCTGAATCTGGGTTAGCTCACTCAGGATGATCTTCTCTAGTTGCATCCATTTGACAGCAAATTGCATGATTTCCTTGTTTCTGATAGCTGAGTAGTATTCCATTGTGTAAATGCTCCACAGGCTTTTGAATTCATTTCATTCTTCTGTTGAGGGGCATCTGGGTTGTTTCCAGTTTCTAGCTATTACAAATAAACCTGCTATGAACATAGTTGAGGAGATGTCCTTGTGGTTTGGTGAGGAATCATTTGGATGTATACCCAGAAGTGGTATGGCTGGATCTTGGGGTAGAGCTATTCCAAGTTTTCTAAGATATCTCCAGACTTATTTCCATAGTGGTTGTACAAGTTTGCACTCCCACCAGCAATGGAGGAGAGTTCCCCTTTCTCCCCAACCTTGCCAGCATGTGCTGTCATTTGAGTTTTTGATCTTAGCTACTCTGACTGGTATGAGATGGAATCTCAGAGTCTTCTTGAGTTGCATTTCTCTGATGATTAAGGAAGTTGAGCATTTCTTCAAGTGTCTCTCGGCCATTAGAGATTCCTCCTTTGTGAATTCTCAGTTTTAGCTCTGTTCCCCATTTTTTTTGATTGTATTATTTGGTTTCTTGGTGTTTAGTTTCTTGAGTCCTTTATAAATTATGGATATTAGCCCTATGTCAGATGTGAGGTTGGTAAAGATCTTTTCCCTGTCTGTAGTTGCCATTTTGTTTGGATGACAGTTTCCTTTGCCTAACAGAAGCTTTTCAGTGTCATGAGGACCCATTTATTGATTGTTGGTCTTAGAGCCTGAGCTATTGGTGTTCTGTTCAGTAAGTTGTCACCTGTGCCGATGAGTTCAAGGCTTTCCCCACTTTGTCTTCTATTAGATTTAGTGTGTCAGGCTTTATGGTAAGGTCTTTGATCCACTTGGACTTAAGTTTTGAGCAAGGTGATGAGTATGGGTCTATTTGCATTATTTTACATGTTGACATCCAGTTAGACCAGCACCATTTGCTGAAGATGCTTTCCCTTTTCCATTGTATGGTTTTGGCATCTTTGTCAGAAATTATGTGACCATAGGTGTGTGGGTTTATTTCTGGGTCTTCAATTCGATTCCATTGATCTGTAGTCCACAAAACTTGAAAACCTAAGTGAAATGGACAATTTTCTTGATAGATTCCACCTACCAAAGTTAAATCAAGATCAGGTTAACAAATTAAACAGTCCTTTAACCCCCAAGTTAATAGAAACAGTCATTAAAAGTCTCCCAAACAAAAAAAAAAGCATCTTGCATATTTTGATACACAAAATGATAATTGAATAAACCAAGGATAGTTCTAGGTTATTTTAGAGTTTTTATTCCTGTACCTTCTTCTTTGAAAGGAAAACTTTAGGTCCTTAGGGAGGTGTGTAACTCAATAATTTGGTTTTATTTCCCTGTGAATATAGGACAAAATGGTGCTTGAATCTAACTGAAATAATTTTTCCTCTGACATCTCTGGAATAAATTCTTAGTAAAAATTTCCCCTTCACTTAATATTACTTTAAGGGAAAATATGGCACTAGGGTGTAGTCCCAACTATTCCCTTTCTTCTTAGGAACATGGGGAACCACCACTCAGAGATTTTTGCTGATTCTATCCTGATCATCCCTGTACAATATTTGTGTGTTGTGTGATCATGACCAAGGCCTCACTTCCCATGGGTGTTAATTTTTTCATTAAGTCCGAGTATTATGTTGATCATGCCAGATGAGATGGGAAAATTATATAAACAATTTTCCTGAAAGCATGAAACTTATTTGAAAAAGTCGAATAGTATTAGTAAGGGCAAAATTATTGTAAATGGGTAGTCTGTCTCTAAATGTATTTATATAATCAACTATTATGTCTGTATAAATACTTGAAGGCAAGCAGGAAAGTTCTGGGTATCCTTTGCATCTGTGGATTCTGTGTGTATCTGTTTTCTAGACGTTACTGGGCCTTGGTTTGCTGACAGGTTACATGCTCTTGGTTTGGCAGCACTCAATAGGTTTTTCAGAGAACAGAGCTTGGAGTTCAAGTTGCATGAAGCTCTAATACTATATCTCAAATGGATTTTAATGGGTGGCCTATTAGTTCTATTTATATTTTTCATTCTAAAATAAATTTAAGGTATCATTCTTTTTTTGAAACTAAAATATCAAACATTTAAAAGACCATTGTCATTATTCCCAAGGGTACGCCAATATGATGGTCCTGTTTTCCTATGCGCCTTCACTAAAAATAGTATGAGCAGCTAAAAGGACCAACATTTCTGAAGTGACATTTTAAGAAATCAGAAACTGGTTGTTGATGTATAAAAGCTCTGAGCTCAAACTCATGGTGTATTCTATATTTTTTCTTAAAAAATAACTGAATTACCCACAAAACTTTTATGAACAAGACAATTTTCAAAGTTGAAAAAGCATACAATAATGTTGAAGCTTTCAAAGTGAAGAAGATAAAATCACTCCTTACCTCTCCAACACCCCCCCTCCAGCTGTTGTCCTAGTTTTGAACTGAGCTATTTTATCATATTGATCTCCTCTCCTCTGAGTGACTGATATGAGGTCGGTGCTGCCTTGGGTGACTTCAGGGAATACATCTTTAGCACAATGAGTTCAGCACATATTTGTGTCTGTACCATTTTCTGGCTCCAGAGGGCCAGGCACTGTCATTAGCTTTTTCTGAGTCCTCCCATCATGCCCAATTTATAGTCATCAGAGGAGATGGCAAAGACTGACAGAATGCCATTCGTTTGAAAATCATGCAGTGTCAGCCAGAACCCTGGTGGGAAAAGGGAAGCCACGCTTATTTAAAATACAGTGGATTGCTTTAGGATGTCATTACACAGAGGTTGGTAAGATGAAAGAGGAGAAACACCAGTGGACCAGAATAATAGTTACAGACAGGGGAGAAAGAGTAAAAGGTGACAAGGGGCCTGCTGTGGCAGGCTTGAGGAACTCAGAAGGAAGTATCACTGACAAAGTAATTCAAGGGAAGAAGGCAAGGCAGATGGATTTCATTTTCCTTCTCTTCCTAATTTCCTATAGTTCCCTGTAATTCTGCCTTTTTAACAAATTCAGTTAGTTATCTGACAAAGGAATCTGAAAATGTAGCTAGCTATGAGTCCCATCATCTCAGCGTGAAAGACATTTGGAGGAAAGAGAAAACAATCACCTGCATAGTCAAAATAGTCCAATTCGAAGAGAGTAATTTTCACTGTATTTTGCATTTGCATGGTGTTGTCTTTGCTGGGCCTTCTATATAAATAATTATGCTACACAATTTGTCAATTTTTTTATTCCTACCATTACTATATATTAATCTTTTTAAAGGAGACACTATGTGTTTGTGTTCTGTAATTTGTTAGTTTCTATCTCTCTGTTTTGGTTAGAAAATATTTTAAGTTAACATTCATAACTTGAAGTACAGGATTTGTAAAATTACTTGTGATTATTTATAACTGACTCTCTCTATAAGGTATAACTGTACTTGATCTAATAATATAGAAAAAATAAATATAGTCAATTAAAAAGAGCAAAAATATATGGCAGATTATTTCCTCTAGTTAAAAGAATCTGAGATGTAAACTAATAAGATCTGTAGAGGATCACTCTAGTCATTTCTGAGAGAATTTAATACTAGCCTGAAACAGGACTGGAAATGATGAAAAGAGATTTGTTTATTACACACATACTTTGAGCCCAGTTTTCCTGACTTGTGTGAATATGGTATGTTTGAAGTATAAGAATGAGTAAAAAGTACCTGACAAGGAAAACAGTGGGCTGAAGTAGAATTCTACCTGAATTATACCTGGGGGCTGGAGAGATGGTTCAGCAATTAAGAGCACTTACTACTCTTCCAGACTTGGGTTTGAGTCCCATCATCCATGTAGTAGCTCCACCATCTGTAACTCCAGTTCCAGGTGTCCAATGCCTTCTTCTGGCCTCTGGGCACTGCATGCATGTGGTACACAGGCATATTTACAGGCAGAACAGCATATACATAAAATAAAAAAAATGAATAAAATCTCAAAAATATTTTGAAAGTTACCATTAGAATATACACTAGATAAAAAAATAAGTATTTTTGTCTGCATGTCTGCAGAGCAATCTTTGAGGTATTCTCTTTCTACGTACTTGGAGGAAATGTTTTAATTCTTCAATGGATGAATTATCAAATAGTTTATGGTAGTGAGGCCAGAAGTACACACAGAGTCGTTTTTTGTAACCTTATGTAAGGAAATGTGAGTGTAGTCTGTCCTTGCCAGGCAAGAGGTAGGAGAAAGAGTTGAAGCTAGCAGAGTGGCTTAAGTTTCTCCTGTTTAAAACTACAGACCCCTGTAGCCCTCTGTAGGTTAGAGGTTTTGCTTTACTGTTTACTCAAATGCCCCCATTTTCCATTCCTACTCACACTCAACGGGTCCTTCGCACATGATGAAATATTTGCTCTTTCTCTTCTCCCTGGGTCTTTGCCCCCCATTTTCTCTCAGCATTAAACACCTTTGCTTCTTTTTCTCTTTCTGATGAAATCCAACCTCTCTTTCAAGACTCAGTTCAAATTTCTGAAGGTTCACAACCTCTTCCCAGATTCTGTTACTCTGGGAAAAATTTTTCCTTCTGTGTCTTTTTTGTCTGTGTTTCCTAAAACAGTAACCATTTACTTCAGGAGGCAAGTTCCTTCCAAGATACTCCTGTGAAGTACCGTGTATAACAATCTTACAGGAGTCTCAGAAAACCATGCACACTACATTTGGAGAATTTTACATTAGACTTTTCTAAAATTGAGTCTGGTATTTTCAGAAGTCTACCATCTTAGATGTTTAGCACATTGTTTTGTTTTGTTTCTCTTTTTTTTCCATCTTCCTCTCCCTTCCCTTTCTTCGTTCCATCTTCCTTCTCATTTTTATCTTTAAGCTTATTTTTCCTTTACTCAAGAGGATTCTTTCTCTCTTAAAAAAAATGGGTATTCTTTTCTTGAAAAAAGTGCTACTCTACCTAGGTTACATTCCAGGTACCGCATGTGCCAGAAGCTTAATTTTGAGAGCAGTGGTCTGCAGGAATCTCTCTGCAGTACTCATTGCTCTTCCCTGTGAGAGCCTAATCATGAATGAGTGATCCTTCCTATTCACAAGGAATCACTGCTCTCTACTGTTATCTTCAGAATCTAAATGGGCTTTTTAATACCATAAAAGACCCCAGAGGCCACAAAGTTGAAAATGAAACCCATCATTTACAATAAAGGAATGAAATATATTTAATTTTTAAAGTTTCAAATCTTTTGATGTTTCCATCAAGTTCCAGAAATATAATTTTACTCATACTATTTTTCCAGGCTCAGTTTATTCTTTTATAATATGAGAAGATATAAAGTATATTTTAAATATACTTTAACCTCTAAGATGCATTTGATTATCAAAAATAATGTTAATGCCATTAATGGTATTTCTATATGATGTTTCTGCTTAAAATAATTTCATTTATCATCTATGTATATGTCTATATATACTTATATATCTGGCTTGTCTTTTTATTCATTTTGGTACTGAGGATTAAACTAAGTACACTGTACAGGCTAATCATGCATTCTACATGTACTCTATAGTCCTAGATCCTAAAGAACAGTATTTACCAAAGAACTATAATTCCTCAAATGTAAGTGGAATACCTTTTCATTTGTGTCTCAGTTATATGTGCCTAGTTATAACAATCTTTCATATTCACAAAAGCATTTTTAACAATTCAAAATTGATGTTTGTTAAAACAGCATTTTGTATTTTGATGCAATGAGAAACTTTTGTGTATATATATGAACTTGATGTAAGTGAGCAGAATTCAGGATTATGAAGCAAACCTACAAAATTATGAACAAGAACATTAGGGTTCACAATAGTGGGAAAATCCTGATTTATTTTTGGCTATACTGTTACTGAAGTGGTTATACGGATTGCCAACTTGATAGGATATACAATCACCTAAGGCACCGCTGGGCACGTTGTTGGGTGAGTTTCTCAATTGAGTTAGCTGGGTTGGAGGACCCACGCTAAATGTAGATGGCACCATCCCATGGATTGGAGCACAGAACTGAATGTGAAGGAGAGAGTAAAAGGAACTCCAACATTGATCTGTACTGTGTGCTTTCAAATGAAATGTGACTGGCTGCCAACTGCCACCATAACTTTCTCATGGTGATGGACTGTATCCCCTCAAACTGTAACTCTCCCTTACATAACTGCAGTGTGTGTGTGTGTGTGTGTGTGTGTGTGTGTTCCTTCATGCGCACATGTATTCATTGCTAAAATGAATTTCAGATGAGGACATCTGGTGTCTTACTCTCTCACTCTCCATTGTATTCCCTTGTGGCAGGATCTCTCGCTGAACCTGGAACTAGGCTGCCAGCAGCAAGCTGCAGCAGTCCTTCCGTCTCCACTCACCACAATGCATGCCTTGATGTCCTTCAGTTTCTGGAAGTCCTGGGGTCTTGAACTCAGCTCCTCATGCTTGTCCAGCAAGCCTTATGCCGGCCAAGCCATCTTCTCTGCCCCTTTAGTTGCTTTTGTCTGGTATTTTTGTCGTAGCAATGAGAACATTAACTAGTAGACCTGTATGAACTTAAACACTTATAAATTTAAGCAAGAACATGTTCACCTTTTCATCACATGATTATCACAAAGGAGTATTAACAGATATTGCTTGAATTCTTTCATCCAGCACGTATGAAGTATGTGGTATGTGGCAACATTCTCAAAAGGCAACAGGGAGGTGAGGAAGACACTTTCCATGACCGTAGGGAACCCTGAATGTATCTGCTTAGCGAACACTCAGGTAAACAAAGAAACAGTCACAACAAGATAACAGGGTCCAGTAGCTAAGGTTGGCTCAATGAGCTTTGAGGATGCCCATCAGGAGAATGTGCTCAGTCTTTGCCCAAGGGCGATGCTCCAGCTGAATCAAGTGAGAAGGATGTGCTGAGGCATCACTGTTTAGAAAAGCATGAGTTCTCAGAGACTCAGGGCACTGGCTTCAGTATAACTGACATGTCAGAATCTGTCAGGTGCTCTTCAGTCCTAATAAAGCACAGGCTGCAGGGCAAGGGTAGTGAGAGAAGAGGCGGCAGAGACTCACAGTTCTGCACTGGCAGCCCCTGCTCTTTGGTTTTGGAGACTCTAAGATGCCAATTTTAAAGCTGTTGAGATAGAAATGTGTTTCAGAAAGTTCACACCGATAATGTTGCAGTGGATGTATTAATGGTGGGGAAACTAGAGGTAAGGAACACAGCTGAGTATTTAAAGTAAACAATGAGGTTACAGAGTGTCAAAACTGTGCAGGTGAAACCGTTGAACAGAATTGAAGGAATTCTGTGGACTGACTCCCCAGTAGTTGGTGAAACTGTGATTAGTAAAGGGCAAGAAGGTTTTACCGCTAACTCTGTGTTCTGCATTAGACAGTGGGATAATTGCATTGACAAAAAAGGCTGGTGATACGCTTTTGGTTTTATTGATCGCAAAGCACTAAGGACAATATAGGGCATAAACAGCCCTAGAATAAAAATTTCCAGTCTTTCTGCAAGGAAGAGTGCCATCTGAGCCATTTGGAGAGCAAAGTAAATTTGTGCCTCATTGGCATCACTTTACCTGAAAGAATGTGACTTGTCGGTGTCATCTGGAGATCAAACACAGTGAGCACAACAGAACCACAAGGGCACCTCTGAAATACACCATTTTAAAAGGCTAGGCAAAAGAAATCACATTATCAAGTTGGGAAGTGTTCACAAATAGAAAAATATACCAAATTTTATTTTGAACACCTCCCAGGAGATGATTTCATAAGAGTTTGCCGAGACTTCTCCATATCTCAGAAGGAAACAATAAGGTTGATGTGTTCATGTTATCAGAAATAATGGAGTAACCACTTAGTGAGAAAAATTGCCATGGTGGGAGAAGTATAAAAATATCATGGCATTCAGGTGATGGCAGAGTGGAAAGGAAAATATGTGGGCATCTTGTAAATAATTTGACTATGGAGGAAATGACTGGAAGACTTGGAAAGTTAGAGCTTTGAAAAATCATAGGAGGGGGAGAGAGAGAGAGAGAGAGAGATTTCTGCAGTGGAGGCGGTTGTAGGCATGACAGGAAGGATGCTGTACAGTTGCTAAGGAGTAAGATTTAGGGCACAGTTGGAAGGACTATGCTCGTACTTGATAGCAGATAGGCCTTTGTAGGAGACTGGAATGCAATGATGGAATGTAAGAGCCAGAAGAGAAGTGATGACCCAAAGGTATTCCCTTTCTGAATGAAATACCCTGATGCAATGCTGGTATTACTGAAAAATTTTAATGTTTTATTCGCATACTGATCTCCAATGATCCATTAAATTTAAATGGCAGGCATAACAAAAATATTTTTTCAATAAAATGTTGTGTGGGAAGAGATTTTTCTACTTATTTTATATTACTGTGACAGATATTTGTGCATTTCTTTATTCGGAAACTGAGTCCCATAAATAATCTCTGAAAACTGGCTTGCAGAACTCAGTGCTCCAGTGTCTCTGAGAGGGATAATTTAGAAAGTTTCTATCTTGGGTTCAAAAGATTGACTTTTCTATATTTTAGTGAATAACAGAAATGGAATAAAAAACTTTTGTAGAGTTTATTAATTTATTTAATTACATGCTACCTTAAAGAATAATGCATTGTGATTCTGCTTATAATATAAGTAAATCTAATATAAGTAATCTAACAGGGACAGAGTGCTAGTTCATAGGCTAAGCATCATATCATACCCAGTTTATGGTTTATAGCATCTGAAGAAAGACTATTTTTAGAAGTTTATTTTTATCTAAAAATAATATTCATATATATATTATATATGTATGAGCATACATTTATCAACAATGTTTTGATATGTGTTATTGTATGAAATGTGTCAATCAGGTTAACTAATACATATATATATATATATATAACTCCTGTAATTTTTATGAGCTATAAATGATTCTGTATGTTTTCACTCACATATTGAAGCTAGCCAATATTTGTACATATGTAAACAAATGAATCAACAGATACAGCATAACATATAGAAAGAACAAGAAAGGATAAGTTCTGTGGGATGAGGAAGGATTGAATTTGGGTAACAGACATGAGTTATGAAAGAGGACATAAATCTAATGGTTTTTCTAGATCTAATTCTGTCATGAATTTTTCATTGTTGTTTATGATGGTGGAAGAATTATATTCAACAGCAAAAGTGTCAATGTCAGCAGGTAAATGGATAGATCTAGAAAAATTTATCCTAAGTGAGGCAAACCAGGTCTAGAAGACAAATTTGCTGTGTGTTCATTTATATGTAGATAGTAGCTGTTAAATTGATGATAAGAAAGTTATAATCCATAGACTCACAGAGGTTAGGTTAGAGTAGGGGATTAGACAGAGATCCCCTTAGGAAGGGGAAATAAAATACACAGGGATGGAGGGTCTGGGGAGTGCAGGAATGGGAAGATCATGAAGTGATAAGGGAATACAGGGAGAGACAGTTACAATAAGGACCATTGGAAGAGGAGTATGGAAACCTAATATAGTAGAAACTCCCTAAAATACATACATATATGAGGACAATCTAAATAGAATTGTCAAATGATAGGGAGATAGAGTCCCAACTGGACATCTTTCCATCACCAAATGAAACATTCAGTACCAAGAATGGGTGACATCTAATTGTGTTATTGGCCAAAGGTGTCCTATGGGAACCCTCCAAACAACCCATTGTTGCTAAGACTATTTGGGTTGCTCTCCACAAACTGACTGCAAGGTACTATTGGAGAAGATAACTCATCATTAAACATGGAGTAAGTAGTCTAGTTGGGGCCTTCACACAGAACCTCCCTCCTATAGACTAGTGCTTTTGGTTCAGGAAGGTACTCTGCATGCTCCAAAAGGAGAAACATAAACACAAATCCCACTACAAAAACTTCAATCTGCAATAGTGTTCAGCCTGCAGTAGTTCATTGGTGGCACAAAGCTTGTGGGGGTCCCAATGCTGAGTAAAGTGGACACAAAAGCACCCATCCCTAACCTATATGCTGTCTCCAATTGAAATCAACTTGCAAAACATAATTTAGTTTTTGTCAAGGGATATTACTTGTGAACAAAACCACTATTCAGAGTAGGTAGGTCCCATACCCCACAGTATGGGGGACCAGGAGAAAAGGAACTCAATGGCAATTTTGGAGGATTCTTGACTCATGATCTTGTGTCAGGTCTTTTATTTTTTATTTTTGTAAATTTTCTTTTCTTTCCTTAATTTATTCTTCTCTCACATGTTACATCTGAACAGCAATTTTCCCTCTGTCCTTTCCTCATAGCACCCCCAACTTCTCCTCTCCCCAATCTCCACTCCTCCTCCAACTCCCATGAGAAAAGAACAAACTTCCCAGGGATATCAACCAAATATGGCATATCAAGTTGCAATGAGACTACACACCTCCTCCCTTTAAGACTGGATTAGGTGACCCTGTGGGAGCCAAGTGGTCCCCAAAGTAGGCAAAATAGTCATTGACAGTCCCTACACCCATTGTACAAGAACACCAAGTTACACAAACATAACATATATGCAGAGGACCTAAGTCAGACCTACACAGGCTTTGTGTTTGTCAGTTCAGTCTCTGAGCCCTTATAAGCCCTGGTTAGTTGATTGTGTGGGCTGTGTTCTCATGGTGTCCTTGAACCTTCTGGTTACTACAATTCTTCCTCCCTCTCTTCCACAGGAATTTTAATTTTTAAATTTTTATTTATTTTCTCTCTCCCTCTCCCTTTCTTTCACCTACCCCTATTCTCTTTCTCTCCTATAGGTCCTTTGTGTATATATTGTGGCTTCCAGTTTAGTGGTTTCTATTATGGGATTCTTGAGTGTGCTAACAAGTGGATTTCTGCCTCTACATCTGTTTCTTGTGTCTTTTTCTTGGGCTCTTTTCCTTCTGTCTGTTTTGTTCTGGAGTATTTGTTTTTGCTTTATCTTATACAATATTTTATTATTATCCCTTAGAAGTCTGCTTTCTAATGAGAGACAAAAAAGGATTTATTCAGATGGGAGGGGATATATGGAGAAACTAGGAAGAGTAGAGGGAGAGGACACCAAAATCAGGATATAGTATATATAAAAAATATTTTCAATAAAAGAAAAACAAACAGACAGGCAAAAATGTGCAGTCCTGTGTGAAGCCCCATTACTTAAGCATGCATATTGGTTATTTTCACTACATAGAAGATCATTGAGATATGTAGACTTTGGATGTGTTTAATTTTGGCATATAATTTTTATTGGTAAGTTTCCTATAGTAAAGGCTATAAAATGAATAATTTTCATTTATAGGAAGCCCTATGGGAAGCTGATAGAAAAGTGTTGAGTCTACAACTTAAAATAAGAATAGACACCCACATTTTGCTTGGAATGCCAGAAAATTTCTATCAAATAATCTGACTCATTTGATAATAATCTGTTCAACTTAAGGTAAGTAAACTTGGCCATGAATAGTTTACACTACATTGTCTATAAATTTTGTGATTGTTATCATTCATTTCCCCCTAACTCATTTTTGTCTGCTTCACCATAAATAAAAAAAGAAAAGAAAAATGTAATGTTCACATCCTGCTATTTGGAACATTTAATTTTTTTTTATTATCCCCATAACTGCTCAAACATTTATTTGTTCAACTTAAGGTAAGTAAACTTGGCCATGAATAGTTTACACTACATTGTCTATAAATTTTGTGATTGTTATCATTCATTTCCTCATAACTCATTTTTGTCTGCTTCACCATAAATAAAAAAAGAAAAGAAAAATGTAATGTTCACATCCTGCTATTTGGAACATTTAATTTTTTTTATTATCCCCATAACTGCTCAAACATTTAACATAGTAATTTTATTTCAGCACCAAAAAAATTACATACAAGCATAAAATATCAAATTTTCTGATGAAAAAGAATACCTTCATTCATTGCAAAATGATTTTCTCTCCAAGAACTGAAACTGTGATTTAATTACCAATTGTATTTATTAATAAGTATAAACTGTAAGATTAAGCTGGTGGAGCAGCCAGCAGCTTGGCAGAGCACCAGGCTGCCTGACAGGATATCAGCCCACAGGCCTGGCCTGCCTCAATGAGTGGCCTGATTTTTCCTGGGGAAAAAGCCCTGGACCAAGGGTGGCCTACACCACCTGTAACCTAAACTCTGTTAACTAATATATTAGGCTGGTAGAATTGCCAGTGGCTTGGTGGGAAATTCGCTGTAGCTTGGTGGGAGTCTGACGGGCCCTGGATTGCTTGTACTGACAGCCTATAAGCTTCCACGGTCCTTTCCCCAATAATTAAATACACCAAGACCTTTTAATGTTTCAGTGCTTAACCCTTAGCTGGGCAGACTCTCAATTAGCTAATCTAAATTAACCCGGATCACCTAATCCCAAACCACCATGTGCCTGTGATTATCTTCCAGTGTCCTCAAACAGATCTATCTGCTTCCATGTCTCCTGGTGGAATGACCTAATCCTCTGTGTAAAACGCAGGGTTCTTGTTCTAATTTCAGGAAGTCCTGCCTTCCTATACTCTTTCTGCCCAGCTAATTGGCCATCAGTGACTTTTATTAACCAATCAAGAGAATGCCTTAGAAGGGGTGGTAACCAGATCTCAGCACTGAAATCAGCCTATCAGAATCAATGTTATTAGACCTTCCCTAACAAAGAACCAACTCTCATCTAGGGGAAAATTTTGAGAAAGCTATCTTAGAAATGGCCTCAGGAAAATTCACTGTTTTATTAAAATAAAAGGGTTATAGGCCAGTGAAATGGCTTAGCATGTAAGTGATAGCTACAACCCTGATAACCTGACTTTGATCCCCAAAACCCACATGGTAGAAGGAGAGAAACAACTCCCTGGGTTGGTTTCTGACCTTTACACGCACACACACACACACACACACACACACACACACACACACTGAACAAAAGCTTTGAAAGTTTGAAAAACACAAAGTAAAATTTGAAAATAGGTTACACAAAATGAGCCAAGCCCTAAAACAGAGACATGTGTTCATGACAAGCTTTATCAGCAACAATTCTTGAGATGTTGAGGTCCTCACTGCCTGTGCCCGTTACTCCAGAGCTAGTGAGTCAGTAATTAACACCACAGTAGTTTGTTAGGTTGGATGTACCATAAGATAAAAGATAGATGAAACAGCTGTACATTGGTGGCTCATGCCTTTAATTTCAGCACTCAGGAGGCAGGGGCAGGAGGACCTCTGAGTTTGAGGCCAGTGTCCCCGCCTATGCCTGTGTCTTGTAGTGGACTCCACGTTTTCTCTTAGGGCAGTTTCAGAGTTTCATATTTTATATCAAGGTCCTCTTCTAGTGCGCTCTACAATTTTTTCCCTTTGGAGTTTTAAATATTTGACTATAGACTTCCTTCACCACCTTGAATGTTTCATTTAAATTAGTTTAAAGGCTCTTATGAATGCAGTTGTTTCCATGATTTCTTTCTCACTGTTTTCGACATTGTTATATGGATTTTGTATCCTATCTCCTTTATAACAGCATTACTCAGTTCTATGATATTTTTCAGGTAGGTCGGACTTTTGGGTCTGTTGTTTATAGAATCATAGCAGACAAGAGGCAGGGCCAGGTCTCCCATGCTCATGCACTTGGGCCTTGCTCCTGAGAGTCTCTCCCACCAGGGCTCTATTGTGCTGCCCCAGCAAGGTGGAGGGTCCACTCTCCAGTGCTGTAGCTGATGAGGGCTAGGGTCAGCCCTCCTATTCTCATGTCCCGAGGGCTAGCTCTGCCAGGATGCCCAGGTGAGGGGTGGGGCCAGTTTTGCCTCGCCCTCACACATCAGCATGTACCCAGGCAACAGCCCTAACCAGGGATGTCTGCTTGTCCTTTGATGGTAACACATCCTTGCTGCTGCAGGGTCATACATCCAGATGTGATCCCTAGAGGAAGCACAGTCCAGGATCCCAACGTGGTCCCAAGTGACATCACTAGCTACTCACATCAGGCTGTTCATTAGTACCCTCAAGTCTCCAGTTCTTCCTCTTTTCATTGTGCTCACATCCTTCTGTTTCATTTTTTCTTCCATTTCTGCACCTCTTACTTGTTCCTCTTTGTGATGCCCTGGTCTCTTGAGTATCTGGGATCATCTCAGGAGTGGGCTTGGGAGTGCTATGCTCCACTCATGCATTTTGGCACTGGGCAGGGGTCATCTCAGGCTAGTTCTCTCCCAGGCCCCTTTGTGCAGGTCTAGTGGTTGCCTCAAGCTTGTTCCTCTCCCAGCCTGCCCAAGTGTCCCTTTGCAAGGATTGTCAGTCTTACTCCCAACTTGGAGACCTTTAAGGCCTGAATGGTGCTGTTCTGGTGTTTGGCACTGTTGTGGTTGTTGTCTCAGACTAACTCCTGTCCAGGGACCCTGGCACAGGACTAGTGGTCATCTCAGGCTAATTTTTTTTTACAGGAAATGTTAACCTTCTAATCATTCAAATGTTCACAGGTCAGAAAACTAAGAGTAGATATAGCCTCTCTCCTCTCTGCCATCTACTGATGGACATGTGACACAGCAGCCACACCTGCAATGCATGTTTTTCTCTATTTTTAACTCTTTTATTTCCTTGTGATATTATTGCTGAATCTAAGACATGGATTATTGTTGCCTAGACGTAGAGATCGTGGACAGCCTGTCTTTTATTTTAATGTGATTGCTTTGACTTTTTATTATTTTGACATATGGGCCATTATGAAACTAAATATATTCTATACAGTGAAGGAAACAGCTAATCAAGTAAAGAGGCACCACAGAAAATGGAGTAAAATTCTTAAAAGCTCTATATCTAATAAAGGACTTGTATATAGAACACAAAATGAACTAAACAACAACAGCAACAACTAACAAATAATGCAAATGATTACCAGCATGACAAACTATCTCTAATTGTGAAATAGTGATACTCATATCTTGGCAGTAACCAATAACTGTTGAACTGAACTGAAGGTTCACTCATCATGAAGAAAACCATGCCTGATACTAGAACCTAAACAACTACCTGGGGCTGGTGGGGTCATAGATCTTAGAGGATAACCTAAGTACTACTACTACTTTACTAAACCAGTATAATTCCTAACTTCATACTAAATACCACAGATAAGTGTAGCTCTCACACCTTATCAAAAAAGCATCTCTATGCCACAAATAAGGAATATTACAGAAGTCCACAACCAGTAAAACTGCAGATAAAACTGATTACATAGTGCCCAACCCCAACTGATGAGACATCTATAATAAAATCCTACACTAAGGGAACATCACTGAAGAGAGGTCAGAAAGACTGTAGGAATCAAAGGACTAAAAAGTCTGCTTCCAGATTATGTCTCCTAGAAATGACATTGAACCTACAGCTTAACACCTCAACAATATGGCTACCTAATTAGGACTCAAACAATGACAAAATCAATAGATGTGCTAACATACAAAGAAGAAACATTGTGGAGCCCCAATTCTAGACAAAGAATAATAGGCAGGTAGTGACTGTGGAGAGACAAGAATTAATCTTCTCCAAGGTGAACCCTTAATTAGCTATCCAATACTGAGTGGTCATTTCTCAAATCAGATATGTACAAACAACACTAAACAGGCTCACCAAGTTGTATTATTATAATTTTGTATTTGTGTGCATAACAATAAAATTAAAAGAATCAGTGAATATGAGAATGAGCAAGAGGAGATATGGGAGGGATCAGAAATAGGAAAGGGAGGGGAGAAATAAAACAAAATCGATCCCTCTTGGTCACCTCAGGGAATAGTTGCCAGATCTGAATACATACATACATAAATGGAGAGTATGAGTGCTTACTCCCTTTAGAGTTATTTACAAATGCTAGGATAAATATTCTTTCTGTCAAAATATGATCTATATATCTCTGAACAAATAATACTCAAAAAAAGAAATATGAATAGCTAGTAGACATTTTAAAAGGTTTCCAATATTACTAGTTGTTGTTTGAATGATAATGGCCCATAGACATATTTTGAATATGTGGTACCCAGTTGGTGGGACTGTTTGGAACAAATTATGAGAGGTGGTCTTGTTGGAGGAGGTTGGTCACTGGGGAGCAGACTTCAAGGTTTCAAAAGTCCATTCCAGGCCCAGTGTCTCTCTCTCTCTCTGTCATCTGCCTGTGGATCAGAATGTGAGTTCTCAGTTACTGCTCCAATATCATACCTGTTCACTGCTATGCTCCTCATCATGATGATAATGGATCCTAACTTTGTGGAACTGTGAGTCTCAATAAAGATTTTCTTTTATAAAGTGTCTTATCACCGTAACTGAAGAGTAACTGAGACACTAGCCATCAGAAAAACGTAAATTCAGCCTACACATTTGACATTCCAGCTTAACCTAGTCAGAATTTTTCTCATCAGGAAATCAATTGAGAACAAATATGAGCAAGGATGTGAGGAAAGAGGGACCTTTACCCACAGCTGATTGTAAAAAAAAAAAAATATGGCTAATTAAACTATTTATCCAGTATTTATATTATATTTAATTAATTCGGCAGCTAATCCTGATCCAGACATTATAAGTGAATACACAGAGCCCACATGGATTTTAACAAGCCTTGGCCTGAATTGTGCAATCCTAGCCCATCTAAGCTAGCTCTTAATTCTATTACCCATATATACATATGTCCCCTTGGACTGCCATTCTGCACGATATGCAGATGTTCCTGGCCATGTGGAATGAGGCTCCTTTTTCTAACCCATGGTGTGTGCCTCCTCCATCCTGCTGCTCCTGGCTGGAATGAATTCTCTTCCTACTGCTGGCTGGAATGCTTTAATCCTCTGTCTTTGCCCAATCTCAGGCCTCGGCATTTTATTTAACCAATCAGAGTCAATGCAAGTAACAGACAATAAGCAGGGCCAATTAACATTTAGAATGCCTAACACTACCCCAACATCTGATGGGACTGGAGACTTAGGCAGCCTCTTTGAAAGTCACTTTGGTATATTTTCAAAACACTAAAACTAGAACTACCACACCATCTCGCTATACCACTCCTAGGCATATGCTTGGATAAGCTCCGGGTTCTGTAGAGAAACATAACTGATTATATATATATCAGTGATTAATCGTGTGTGTGTGTGTGTGTGTGTGTGTGTGTGTGTGTGTGTGTGATTTATCAGAGTGGCCTGCAAGGCTTTGGAATCCAATAGGTGTTCAGTCCATGGAGTTTGATGTCTCAGCTGCTCTTCAGTATGTGTCGTGTCAGAATGCCAAAAAGTAGGCGCTTAACACCATTGAAGTAAGGGATTTGCCAGGGAATATGAGGACAAATGAGCAAATAGCCAAAACTTCCTTTTTCCCTTTTCTCTTTGCAGTTGACTATGGCTTCACTCTCAACCCTGATCTGTACAGCTCTTTCTCTATGACTGGTTTAGGTTCATTATTTTATTTATTTTTTAATTTCTTCAAGTTACATCACAATCCCCTCCCCACTCCCCCCTCCAGTACTACCCTCCCACTCTCTTTCCCATCACACCCCCCATCTGCTTCCTTTTTTTAAGTTTAAGGTATATCTTCCCCCCCCAACAGCTCCCCCTTTCAGGCCAACAAATGGCTCTTTCTCTTATAACAATAAATACAGTACAAAACAGCAAGAATAATTAGGCCACAATTATAACATTTATAAGGCTTTTTGTAAAATTATACATTCCCAATGTCCAGTGTGTACTTATTTGGCAATTGGCTTTAACATTCTATTATGCATCCATCTCCATGAGTTTAAAGTTCTATAGCCAACTCAGTTTCCATCCTAACTTCCACCACCAACTTATAAACATCTTCTTAGTCCCAGAACATCCTCTTAATTTCTAAACAACTCAAAATTTAACTGTGAGACTATAACTATCTAGTCTTCAACCACATCAGAGACCTGAGAAGGATAAATATATCTGATTATACAGGAAGTGCAGGGCCAGAAGCTTCCAAAACTAAGAAATGACAGACACCTGGCTGCCTGGACAGTTCCCAATTTCCCTCCATACATTAGAACATCTATCTTCAGCCTTTTGGCCCCATTTCTCTGACAGACATTTCAAGTTGTTAAATGTTCTTTTTGAATAGGTTTGGAGATTAGACCCAGGGATTTTTCTCTTTTTTCTTTTCTGTATCCTTCTTTCTCTACTATCTAGGGGGAAAGACTTCAGAAAAAATGGGATAAAGACATAATATAGGAATGATAAAGAAAAAGAGACAAATTATTTAATATGCTGTATGTTTGTATACTGATACAAAATTAAGATTATATTTGGCTACATTGGTATTGACCTTTGTATATTGATATAAAATTAAGGTTAACTCTTTTTAAGGATTGTACTTAGGTAATACTTAAAAGTGAAATGTGAAGTTTTGGCCTTTTGTTAACAACTGCCATAAACTCTTTAGGATAATTAAGAAATGCAAACTAATAGTCATTCAAACATGTCATTTGGTTGGGTACTAGGATAGTCTATCACACATGTTTTCTAAGTTAATTAGAAAGAAAGATGCTAAGAGACAAGCAACAATTGCTTATCCAAATATACAGAGATAGATAGGTAGTCTTCAAAAACCTCAAGAGATCTGTAGAATATGGCATTCAAAGATTTTTTTCTTAAGATTTTTTTGATATTGAGACATGTCAGCTCCTGACAGCACCTCCTATTCTACTCCAAGTAGATGATGAGCATCAAAGAATCTCCAATTGGAGTTGAATTAGTGCCAAGCTTGTCACTGGGCAAGCAAAATCCCTTGCTTCAACTTCTGTCTGAAAAGGACAAAACTTGGAAGCAGGTAAGTTGACAACCTAACTCTGCCAAGACAGGGTAAGTAAGTCCTTCATAATTCCTGCATTAGGTTCAGTATCTCTTAATCAGTACATTTCTTTTAGTCTACTTCTGAAATGTCTTCAACACTACTGTAGTGTCTTTAATTTGTTTCATTTTTAATTCATTTTACACATTTATTTTGCTCCTTTTATTGGAAGTAGATTTTTTTCCCTCACATATATACACTGATTACAGTTCCTTCTCTCTTTACTCTTCCTAGTTGTTTTCAACCTTCTCTTCTATCTAGATCATCACCTTTTTGTCTCTCCTTAGAAAACAAACAGGCTTCTAAGGGATAATAATAAAAAATATGTAATAAGTCAAAACATAAACTAATACCCAAGAATTGGACAAAACAAACAAATAGAAACCAAAAAGCCCAAGAAATCATAAGAAACAGAGATCAGTTCATTTGTACATTCAGGAATCTCATTAAAACACTAAACTGGAAGTCGTATTATACACCCAAAGACTTGTAGGATAAAACGAGAGAAGAAAAATATATGTACATAAAATAAAATAAATAATGTGATGAATTTAAAAAAAGACAACAGGGAAAAGACTTGACACATTATGAGACAAGGAAACTCTGAAGAAGAGTTCATTTTCTATTGACCATCTATTGTTGGATATACAGCCTACCCTTGGTGAGAATCCTTTGGAGAAAACTAAAATTTCATTTTCAAGTGATTATCTATCAATTGGAGATTACTTCTTGGTTAGGGATATGAGCTTATGTCCACTTTTCCCTTCAGATCTAGGGCCCCATCAGATGTAGATCCATGTAGGCCCTGAGCATGCTCCCTCAGTCTCTGTACTATCCTATGTGCTTCAATCATGCTGATTTAGAGGGTCTTTTTCCCCATGGTATCAAGAGCCATTACCTCTGGTTCTAAAACTGAAAGAAGCTTCCCATACAGGGATTGGATTACCTCTAAATGAGTTGTTGGCCAAAGAGATCTCATGGAAATTCCCAAACAACCCAGGCTATTACCAAGACTGTAGGTTGCTTCCTAAAAATTCACTGCAAAGCCTCTTTGCTAAAAACAGCGCCTACACAATTCACTGAACATGGAGAAATCGAGCTGATACCTACATTATAGTCTTTTTGGTACAGGAAGGCACTCCATATATTACCAAAGGAGAAACATAAACATTAACCCAGCCACAATCTCTTTGATGTACAATAGTGTTCTTCCTGCAAGATATGCTAGTGCAATAGTTGTACAAAACTTTTAATTGGTTCACCAATATCTGATTTAACTTAAGGCCCACCCCAAGAGATGGAACCCAGACATAAAACTGCTTGGGTGACTAAGAACCTGACCCAGACAGCCAAAAGACCTAGAATAAAATGGTAAAACCAAATATTACTGGTACAAAATAATAAAAACAAACAACAATGAAAAAACCCTAGTAATAAAATGGCTCATAATGACACTCTGCTATACTCATATTCCAGTGACTTGCTCAGCCATCACCAGACAAGCTTTCTGTTACAGCAGATGAGCACAAATATAGAGACCCACAACCAGACATTATGCAGAGGGTAAGAGATCTTGGAACACTCAGCCCTAAATGAGATGTCTCCATTAATCCTTCCCATCATGGCTCAGAGAAACCCACATTACACACTTATATTAAAATATTTATTGTGTACTGTGTGAAGTGTGATATGAGAATTAATCCTAGTAACTAAGTTTGTAATGAAAGATCTTAAATTCATGTCAGTCATATTGCCTAGGTAGGTGATAATATCTGGCAAGCTATCACAAGTGAAATCGCTTATAACTCTGGTGAATTTATTGTTATAAAATATGGTATTGTGGAAAACTAGCAAGGTATATATACACCTATGTTTCTAGCACACTGCTCTCATGACATTTATCCATACAACCTCTGTATTTCTATCAGCCTACTTCTGAAACTTTAACCTTTTGTATTTATTCTGCAACACACACACACACACACACACACACACACACACACAAAACATATTTATAGATAGATCATTACTGTGTGATGTTTGACATATGAAATGAGAGTTAATATTAATAATTAAGATTGTAAGAGAAGAAACTGTTCACCTTGGTCAGATTACCGTGAGAAGTAGGATTATCAGCCAGATGTCTACCTTTAAAAATGCTATACCTTGTGAATTTATTCTAATTCAATAATAAATTACAACACTGTAGAAATACAAATCGTATTTGGCAAGCATATTGTTTCTGGCATAGTATGCTCAAGACAATATCCATGTTTGTGTGAAGTTTGACACCATGGTGTGGTAATTTAAAATTTTAATATTACTATCTCTATAAAACTACTTTGAGAGTTTCTAAGATCATCATTAATCCTGTAGAAGCAGAGATTTTTTTTCCATTCAGGTATAAAATGATCATCACTATTTTGGAGTAGAAATTACCTTGGCCTCGTAACCATGACAACTAATTGAACAGAACAATACAGTAATAGCTACTTCCAATAGTGGTAATGGAGCTATTGACACTCCATGGTAGATGGAGGAATGCAGTATTACAGAAACCTCCCCTTGGATTTCAGTCATGACTTCCTCTTGCTTCAGTCTCCTGTCTCCACAACTTCAAGAGATCTGAGGAGATTGTTGAGGTCTTGTTGTGTTCTGTTTGAAGTTTCTCCATATTGTATAAAACAGTGATTAAAAAACAAAACAAAACAACTATGCCTTATTTTGAAGGATTCTATTTTGAAATCAGAGTTTAGCTTCATTCTGAGTGCAAGCCCAGAGACAGAATGATTTTGCATGGCAGTGCAAAGATATTTCTGAAATCCCTCCAGAGGCACAAACCAATAAATGAGCTACTTGCTAAAGTGGACAAAGTGCCATTCTAAAAACTTATCAATAGAAATTGGGACTGTATAGTAGCAGGGAAGTATTAAAATGGTACTGAGAAAACAAGGCCCACGATCTTCTCTAAGACAATGGATTGAGGAAAGGGTACAATACCTTCACATAGATTAAGGACATCTATCAAGGTGATGGCATTAGTCACTATCAATCTGTCATCTAGTTATCTGTTATATATGGATAAAGAACACTAGGCAGAGAACTCTCAACTATGTTGAGGGCTTCATTTCACCATTAATGCAGCTATCTATCCTTACACCAACATCCTCTGTCTGGACCTGCTGTCCATGTGTCTGCTGACTCATACACATAGCCTAGAGCTTTTCTTGGCAGACTCTCAAGTAGCTCTTCTAAGTTAACCCAACCACCTTGCTCCATCCAGCCACATAGGTAGCTATACTTTCCATGCCTGTAGTCACTCCTATCTCCTCTCAGTTTCTTGGTGAAAAATTCTCATCTTTCTTCTTCCCAGAGTTCTTTTCTCCCTCCCATGAAGTTCCATCTTCCACTTCCTGCCCAGCTAATTGGCCATCAGATTTTTATTAAAGCCAATCAGAGAGTGCCTTACTTAGGTGAGGAAGGATAGTGACATAACTTCATATAGTGTACCCCAACCCTGTACTTTGTAAATTCATTTGTATTAAGAGAATTTAGTCATTGTGGAAAGACACACATGTGGTCATCCATTTGTGATGGAATTGCTGCTATAAAGGACTTACTAATAGATTTGCTTAGGAGACATTGGTTCACGCAAAGTAGAATTTAGCTAAAAGAGTCCTGCCTCCAAATATGCCAAAGATAATTGGCATGTTAAAGAACTCTGTTACAGATTAGGGAAATTTAGGATTCTAGGATGCTAATGTTGTTTATCAAGATTGACTTCCAAGATTGAATTAGGTTCAATTCTCATAACCCTAATTTAAAAATGGCCCCTCCTCATATCAAAGAACATGTATCTAAGGGGCGGCTCATGGGGGCAATCAGGGTAACAACCACCATTAAGTCTTGGTCTGCCATTAAATGCCTGTGTTCTTATTAGAAAAACTATAATTCTATGAGGTGAGCAAGCTGAACTTGGGTAAGAACTGTTTGAAAAGAACAACACTGGTAAGATTAAGAAATTATCTGGTAATATCTTGCTGCATAAATCTCCCATCTGTCTAAGTGACCCGATTTACAGTCTTTGCTTAAATCATTCAAAGTGTAATCTGGGGCTGGAACCTGAAAGAGATTTAAAGATGACCATGTTTAGGGACTGTATAAGCCTAAAGTGTCTATAAGTTAGCAAAAAATCTTCTATCTATACATGGCCGGGTCTTCTCTGCATGTCTGCCAGAACTGGAAGTTAGCTATATTAAAGAACATAGTGGTTTCTTACTGGGAAATCTTATTAATTTTAATTCTAGAACACTCTAAGTGGGCAGTTATTACTCTATCAAAACTGAAGGGATAAACTCTCTACAGAAAAAGTATACTGGTGGAGTAGAGATTATCTTCTCAGTCAGAGATGCCTTCAAATGCCAACAATGTGTGAGGAAAAGGTAGGGTGGGGGCTACAGTCTGCTGGCCTGGAAGCCACAGGATACAAGTAGCTAGCCTGTGTGGCAGGTACAGCAGACCTAGTGAGGTTAAGCAGCTTAAATTACCCTCACTGACTCTATTAGGGGTGGGGAGGTTTAGGGTGGCCCTATGGCAATGTCCTAGGATAAGGGGAGAAAACGCATCATGGAAAATGATTATAGATTATATAAAGGCTAAAAAAGAAAACAGTAGTGCCTCTCATCTATGCTGCTGTACTCAAAATTACTCTTTAGAGGAAGTGATAGAAGTGGCAGGGCATTTTCACGCTGTATTAGACATTGCTAAGATTTTCCCTTGTTATCTCCTTAGCTACTGACTCTGGAGTCCAATTTGCACTCATTTCGAATGGACACCAGTGAATCTTCGAGGTTCCTTCCCACCTTTTACCCAAAATGTTTCAGCACACGGGTTATACAGCGTTCTGATGGCTCTCAGTGGTCAATCTGACACACCCGGGGAGACGAAACCTCAACTGTCAGATTGCCTCCATAAGACTGGCTTCAGGGTATGTTTCCAGGGCATGTTCCTGGTTGTTAATTTAGGGAGGATTGCCTTGCACATTATGGGCAAATGCCACTCCTGGGCAGTAGTCCTGGGTTGCTTAAGGAAACTTGAACAGAATAAGGAATAAGCCAGTAAGAGGCACTTTTCCATGGTTTCTGCTTAAATTACTGCCTCTAGGCTCATGTGTTGAATTCCTACCTTAGCTTCCCTTGAGGATGGACAATGATCTATTAGCCAAATATACCCCTTTCTATTCAACTTGGTTTTGGTCAGTATTTTACAATAGCAACAGAGAGCAAACTAAGGCAAACACTAATCTTCAAGTGTCTTACATTAGAAAAACATCAGCTAGGGCATTTAAAATAAAGTTTCTTAAAAGGAAAGGAAAGGTTGTTGAATGAATATCCCAGTGCTGAGAGTCACTGTCACCCTATGAGTTGTTGGTCAGCTAGACCCCGCAATGCTTAGTGTCCCTGCATTTCACTGTATAGTCAGAACCTATTGCTAGAAATATTGCACTAAAAAACGTGGAGAATTCAAGCAGCAATTGAATTGGAAGCTTTATCCTTGCTGGTAAGTTTTCATGAAGGTGTGTGTGCCTTACAGGTTGCTGGTGGAGAATCATCACCAAGTTCTACTCTGTTGTTAGCCCTACATGCTACACTAGCAACAACCAGGCACTATGCGCCCATTAGTGGAACAGTAATGCAACTGTTATGGTTGCAACCATTGTCTTTCTGACTGAACTTAAGTGTCTGGTCCACAGGAGTATTCATTTCTGTTTCTGTTAACCAGAACAGAATCTTGTGGATGGAGAGGTCATTTTCTGTGGAGAAGCAGGTGCTATCATCATTTCTTTAATGAAAACGATGGTGGCTGTCAAATTTATTTATAAATATTTATCTTTATGCCTACATACGATTGCCATTGATTTTGGAGAAAATTTCTTACAGTGGATGGTGGCTATTATTGGAGAGACTCATAATCTGTCAAATTGTCAAGAAGAATGATGATTGTGGTGGTATTCTTATTAGAGTTGTGTATAAACTGACAACATGACTTCTCCATAGTAAACAGGAAACATTTTATTGTACATATGAAAGAGAGACCAGCAAGAAGCATCTGGAAGAGTCCAAACAGAGACAGGAACTAGTAGATTAAACATGGCTGGCAGAATGGATTTGACCATGAGGGAAGCAGGGCAGGGGCAGGGTGCAGAGAGAGGAAATCCATAGGAGAACAGAGAGAAGAGGAGGAGCAAGACTCAGAGAGAAGACAAAGAGAGGGTGCATAGCCAAAATAACAGGGTTATAAGAGAATTGAGTAGCCAGGGGTAGGGAAGCCTATGGTCTGGGGATCTTAGGTTAGAGGAGGAGGTGAAAAGAGCTAGGATGTTAGCATGAACTTTGAGATGTGGCAGGTTCCTATGATACTGAAGGACCCTGAAGGCCAGCATGTGCTTGCTTGCAAATAGGCACCATAGATAGTCATTTGTCCTTTCTTTCTTTTGGAGATTGAGGAAAAGGAGTCTCCTTTGGACTGACAGGTAGGGAGGGGTCTGGGCTGTTTGTTTGTTTTCAACCTACCAAGTATTCAAGTACTCATGTAATTGAAATACATTCTCATACAGATCTGTAAAGTAGCAAGGTAAGTTTATTCAAACCCAATCAATAGTAAAGGTCAGATATACTGTCAAGAGTGATAATTGGCCAGGTAAGTACGGGTTATTGTTTGGAACTTCTGTTTATGGGGCTCAAAAAAAAGGAAGTGTGTGCATGCTAATTGCATTGCATGGGTGGCCCTATATCTTGACTGACAGAATAAGTTTTATAACCCCCTTTCAGCTACACATGCTCCTTTTCATGCATCTGATTTTAGTAGTTTGTACCTAATCATGCCTAAGCATGAAATGATAAATAGTTATTTTACTCTAAGAGTTTTCTTTGAGGATAGAGTTTGCCTCTGAAACATGCACCCCCAATCAATCCAGGCCAAACAGTTGCCATTAAGGGTATAAGAAACATTTCTTTCTTTAGACAGAGGTGTTTGTGTGGCTTTATGCACCTGAAAGTCTTAAACGTCTTAAAATATTCCTTATCTTAAAATATTACTTATCTGCCTCAGCATGACATCTCCAGTATTCAGAAAGTAATATTGCCCATATCACCCCTTCCAAGCCTCAGGGAACATTGTAATAGATGAAGGGGCAGAAAGAATGTCTGACTTAGAGGGAATAAGTGGAATGGTGCATCGTGGCTTTTCCCCACCAGGTACAATATTATCATCCCATCATCATTTTGGAGTAGAGATTACTTTGAATCTGTTGCCATGGTAACTAATTGAGCAGAGCAATACAGTGATAAGTTTATGGTAATGGTAATGGAGGTGCCAACATTCTTCTGTAGAAAGAGGGAGGAAAGGATCCCAGTACCTTCACCTAAGATGCCAGCTGCTACTCCTTTCTGTCCCCAGTCCCAGTTGCAAGAGATCTTGAGAAATCTAGAGTGTTTAGGAAATGGAAGGTTAAATGGAGGCAAGATTCCATGGTGTATCTTCTGTGAAGCTACCTACGATGGAGTGTGACTTTGTTCTCTGTGAGTAACTCCAACAAACTAACTTGTTTACCAATGTAGATTTTAGTTGAATTGTTACATTGGTCCTTCAGCCCTTCATGTGTGCCCTACGTGGGGTAAGACATAAGACATTTAAGACATTTGCTTATCTCTCCATAAAAAGTTAGTACAGTAAGTCCACTATTCACTTACTACGACTATGCAAGCTGTAGAGAGCTAAGGGATACCTGACCCTTTTGTACTAGGTCAGGATAATCAGAAACAAGAAGCATGACTTTGCTGATCTATGATTAATACAATAATTCACAAACATTATCTTTAAGCTTCTCTGCCATTTCTCCCATCAAGAGAATCTTTCCTATTAATCTTCAAATTATACATTTTTTTATTTCTGTTGTATATGTTGTAGACAGTATAGACTTAGTAAGCACCAGGAACTTTTTAGTAGCATTCCTTTCTTTATCTGGTAGATTTATCTCAAGTTTATTGTGTGTCCTTCCTAAGTATAAAATCCAAGTTTATCTTCCAGTTTCCTTTCAGCTGAGACACATTCATGTAACGTAGACACTCCAAGTCTGCAACAGTCTTAGACAACTATATATCATAAGTGGGCTATGTCAGAAATCTGACCACTTTTATGGGTCAACATGTCAGAATTTATTGACTGACAATACATTCACAAGATATGGAAGTTTCATTGTCAGCAATCTGCCACAGACTTCTGCTTTTCTTTATAGCTCTGAGGAAAACACAGGATGTTCTATTCTGATATTTATTCCTAATATGAACTCTCCAATTATACATTGCATCTCACACAGTTAGATTACCAAGGGTTAAAGAGGCAACGAGTTTCCTGGAGGCCAGTGGTGAAGGTTGGGGGAGTCGAAAGGAGAAAAAGATTGCAAAGGAGCCTGCGGACTATAGCAAACAAGATGGAGGTCTCAGGAGAGGCCCAGGAGCAGCTGTTGTAGGCTCCAAAGTGGAGATGAACTGTAGGATTGAGTGCAGCTGCAGAAGCCAAGGGCAGGACCAGTTCCAGACAAATGAACAGGCAGAGAGACATCAGAAGCAGATGGGAAAACAGGAGGATGGGCAGATGGTGATTCAAGCAGTGAGGACAGATAGGAGAGCTCAGACTGTTGCTCCTTCAGTATACAACTAGACAGGAAGATGATGGGTTGGTGGAGCAGTTCCCACCTCATTACAGAGTCCAGGTGACAGAATTGTGGTCTACTATGTCTCAAGTATTTGGGCCTGGGTCCTGATATAATTTTAATATGCCCATGGACCTCTGCATTTACTCTGATAAATTAATGCAACTAACCCTTCCTCCTTCCAGGAAAAGTGGCGCAGTACAGATGGTGTCATTCATGTGTCCACCCAGATGTAGAGACCTCCTCTGTTATCAGGGCTCTGCCTGTAAGATGCTCTAGCTAGGGAAAAACAGACTGGAAAGCATTGTTTTCAGACAAGATGGACTAAACTTAGGACAGTGCAGCCTGACACCAACACTTGGTTCATAATAGAGCAACACTTGAAAGTACTCTTGCCATAGCAGGCATTTGAAGGCAATCCTAGTGGACAAGGCTTCTGGACTTGGCAAAAGCAATGTCCAAGGTTCTGGCACCCTGAATTCCAGGTACCTGTAGTAATTGTACCCCTGGAAGGTGACAGTGAGGCCTGTAGGGACAGTTCTGTATCTCATTCTTGTTCTCACTCTACACCCTTCTCTAATATATTTTGAGCCCCCTAATGTTCAAAGCAGCCCTCCCACCTCCTATAAAGTAAGGTTCATTGTAGTTTGATATTCAGAGTCTTGATAAATAAATGCTATTCCCTTAGCCAATTTTTCTCTTCTGTTGATACCAGATCAGCCCATATATCTCTTGGATATTTATCTCATCTTCATCCACTATTGAGCTTACAGTGTTTTTGTGTTGAACAAATTATCCTATACAGGCCCACAGGCTTATAAGTGTTACTTACCTTTTTTCCCTCATGAAAAAAGTGATTTTTCTCTTAAATTTTTGCAAATATTACCTTTTGGAAATTCTTTTCTAAATTGATAAGCAAATTTGATATTGTCTTATATTTACAATGTGGTCATCACGGTTTCAACAGGATGGTAGAAGGAAAGGAGACCAGAAAGATTTATAGGGCTGTAGCTGTAAGAAAGGAGATCACATGATTTCTGAAACCGTAGAAAAATAGGAAGTAACAATTTATTGTTTTAATTTACCTCTCAGATCTAGTTTATTCTTATCAAAGTAAACTTTCAATAAAGAATCACAAAGAATAAACTGGGATGCCTGTGTTTTTGTTTTTTGTTTTTTTTCAGCTCCTCTGTTTATCTGTGTGTTTGGACAAAACATGACTTTTGAAATTTTGATTTCTTTATTTGATAATTAGGACTAGCTTTAGTAACCACCTAAAAAGGTACCCATCACATAGACAGTAGAGGCATGGAGATGTCATTGTGACTTGTAAGGGTTGTAGAGATTGCTAGCTCTAATCTGCATTTTTATAGAGATCTCTTTGGTTAAAAATCCCTAAATGCTCCAGATTGTTGGACCATCCTATGATGAATAGCTGCCTCTGCACCTTAATAGAGAGTAACCTGGTACAATAAACAGCACAATGTACATAGAGCTAAGGATGGCATTAGAGCTAAGAAAAATTTTACCATTTCATAGGGAATACTTATTTCACCAATTCATAGAGAATAGAGAATACATTTCTATGCTAGCATTCTAAGTATGATCTAAATTATGATGAATGGGGGAATGGTATGTTTTTCTTTATATAATTTGGAAAATCAAGTGGTGCAATATTCAGTATATTTGAATTCAGGTCTTTAAGCACAATCAAAGTATTTTTTCTTACACTGAGTTTATTGTTAGTTTCTCATTCAAACATTTTGGAAATGGGAACAAAGTTGCCTACTGGAAGCACTTGATTTGCCTTTATTAAGATTAATAATCCTTAGGAAATAAGTTTTTCTTTGTATATAGTGCCTGTAATGTCACCTATGTTCTTTTGCTCATTGGCCTAGACTGAGTTACATGCCTTTCATAAATCCCACCATTGTGGTTACAGTAACAGGGTGCTCTGATAGCCTACACTTGAATCACATCCCCAAACCCATTGGTGAAGTCACAAGTAATTTTGAAATCCACGAGTTGGTAGTAGATGAGAGAGAATATTCAATATTCACAAGTTGAGAAAAAAATGTATCCATTTCAAATACTCTGAGAAGTAGCCCCAACCAAAATATTAAGAAGCATCTGTACAACGTTATTAAATTTGCCATAATAAAGTCATGTTCACTGTACCTTTTATGTCTAGCAATCAATAATGTGGAGATTACTCCTATTGTGTTGGGAGCAGAATGCTATTTTGCAGTTACTGAGGTTGTCAATGAGGTTATGGTGGTTGTACTACTGTCAAGGTAGAGAGATGAATAGACAAGTTCCTGCAAGGCTAAAAGGAGAAAAACAGTAAAGTGGATACAAGAAGAAAATACTGAAGGGATTTCTATGTGGAGTCTGGTTTTTCTAAAATTTTTGTGAAGAATTACTGGCACATAGAGTTTCCAGACCCTCCTTAAGAGCGATGTGGAGGTGACTTCCAAAAAGGCCAAGCATTTTAAGTAACTGAGTATCTACAGGGAAAAGGGGCCGAGTGGCTTTGTGTTCATCATGACATTTTTAAAAATCGTAACACAGAATGTGAGGCAAAAATGGGATTTCCTAATGTTAAAAGCAGCTGTGCATGAGTGAGAAGAGGCCAGTTTCACTTTTGTTTTGGAACACAGAGTCCATAACATATTATTGTCTGTGGTATGTCACATGGAGTCATATGGTAGAGCACTTGCCTAGCAAATTCAAGGCTTTGTCTTTAGCCCCTAGAATGACATATGCACACACACACACACACACACACACACACACACACACACACACAATTATCTCGTGTGTCCTAGAGTAAGTCTCTTTCCCAGGATGATAACTTTTTAAAATTAATTAATTAACTAATTAAGTAATTAATATCCAATCTGAGCTTTCCCTCCCTCCTCTCATCTTAGTCCCTCCCTCTAACCTTCCCTCCTCAATCCCCTCTCCCTTTCTCTTTAGAAAAGGGGAGACCTCCAGTGGGTATCAACCTGCCTTGGCATATCAAGTTGCAGCAGGACTAGGTGCTTCTTCTTCTATTGAGGTCAGACAAGGCAGCCCAGTTAGGGGAAAGAGGTCCAAAGGCTGGTACCAGAGTCAGAGTCAGAAATAGCCCCTGCTACTCTCCTGTTAGGGCACACACATGAAAACCAAACTGCACATTTCTTTTGCATTTTCTAGAGTTTCTTCTATATATTCAAAAAGACATCAAATAATACCTCCCCATCACCTCTTTTCTTTTTTTTTAATTTTATATAAGTACTTTATTTTTTTTCTTCAAGTTACATCTCAGTCACAAACCCTTCCCTATTCCCCCTTCCTGTCCCACCCTTCCACCCTCTTCCCCCCCAACAGCTTCCCTTTTCAATCCAACAAATGGTTCTTTCTCTTTTCTTACAAAAGTTCATATGTGCTTTTTTTTGAAAAGTCTTTTTTCTTTATTTTTTATTTATTCAAGTTACATCTCAATCGCAATCCCCTTCCTACTTCCCCCTCCAGTCCCACCCTCCCACCCTCAACCCCCCCATCCTCTTCCCTTTTTTAAGCTTAAGGTATATCTTATTTCCCCCTTTCAGTCCAACAAATGGCTCTTTCTCTTATAATAGATACAATACAAAACAACAGAGGTAATCAGGCCACAGTTATGAGGGTTATATGGCTTAGTGTACATTCCCAATGACCAGTCCATATGTATTTGGCACCTGACTTTAACATTTTACTATCTAACCATCTCCATGAGTTTAAAGTTCTATATCTAACTCAACATTCATACTAACTTGCAACACAATTTTAAAAGCATCTTCTTAGATCCATAACACTCTCTTGACTCTTAAACAACTCAAAATTTAATTATGAGACTCTAGCTATCTGTTCTTCAACCACCTCAGAGACCTGAGAGGGATAAATATATCTGATTATATAGGAAGTGCCTTTTAAAGTGAGTATGTTTTTGAGTGCTTTTCATATCACTGTATAAAACACTTCTTCACGCTCTACTTAGCTTCTTTTATTCCATTATTTCCAATATTTGTTCTTAGAGATAATGAAATATATGCAGATATAGCTAAAGGCAAGAAGTGGAAGTGCAGGTAAGAGGGTAAATGCTTTCATAATTTATATTTTCAGTCATGCCTTCTCTAAGTGTCACATAAATTTATCTTCAACCCGGAGCATCCAGAATGGCCTGATTCTTCTCAGGCTCATCAACAGTGTATTTAAACAAAGTTAGGTCTTGAGGATTTAATACACTAAAACTGCTATCTTGGCTCAGTCTTTCATTCTTATTTTCTTATTAAGAATAAATGCCCAGACAATTGGCTTCTGGCATGTTAGCATTTTTAGAAACCTTGTTGATCTGCTTCCTAGTGAGGCTATTGAAAATCTTAAAAATCTACCACCTAAAGCTCTGGAAAAAAAATCCTAGAAGTGGGAAAAAGAGAAACCTTAAAAGAGAGTCTTAATGAATTCAGGAGAAAGGTGGTATTTGTGTGGTATGTGTGCTATTTGACCCAGGATCACTCCCCCACTCCTCTCTGCTGAGCTCAGTGAGGATTCACATCAGACAGCATATGCAAACTGGCCCTTATTTCCCAGTTTACAGTGGAAGGCTTTCCTTCTAGAAATGCAAGACTTCAAACCTTCTCCTCCTTGCCCCGCTACTGAGCCAGGGTTAAGGAACTAGCCTAGCTGAGGATGATTCTTAACTTGGGCTCATCACTCACTCAGAAAAATGAGGATCTATCATGGGTACAGTGTTCAGAGGACACTGACGCTGGAATCTTTCTCGTTCTGACTTAAGTGAAGGGAAGATTTTTGTTCCAGGAGAGCCAAACAAAGTGATGATAAAGGCTGGCCACATTTTAACCCAAACAGGTTTCGGCTGTCCCTGTGGGAGTTTCCCTAAAAGATGCTTCTTATCATGCCTGACCCAATCCCACAGCCCAGACACTGAACTACACTCAGGAGAAAGAGGCGACAATTCCAATCGATTCCCACAGGAACTGGTTCATTTATAAAGATCACAGGAAGCTCATGGTTAAAGGCCTTCTCAAGACTACTGGAGGTTTTGGGAAAAGGCAACTTGGAAAACACGTACATTTTATCAAGACACAGTATAAGCTGCTATAAAGTATGAGATATTTATGAATTCAAATACCTAAGAGAGGGGTTCTCAATCTTCCTGACGCTTCAACCTTTTAACACAGTTCCTCATGTTGTGGTGACTCCCAACCATAAATTACATTTTTTTTACTATTTTATAATTTTAATTTTGCTATTGTTATGAATTGTAATGCAAATACCTGGGACCTGAATAGGTATCTCTTTCCTTAGATTTGACAAATTTTCTTCTATGGAATTTTCAGAATATTTTTCTTGACTCTGTCCTGCATTTCTTCTCCTTTTATTTGTATAATTCATGTGTTTGGTCTTTTTATAGTGTTTGTACATTTTCAGTCTATGGGCGTTTTATATTTATGATTCTCTTCGACCATATGGCCTAATTTCTTTATCTTTTCTTCAAGTTATGGCATTCTCTTTCTACCTTATCTATTCTATTAGTAAGACTTTGCACTGAGGTTTTTATTAGATTTGCTGAATATTTAATTTCAAGTTTTATTTTTGGTTTGGGTTCTCCGCAGAATTTCTATCTCTTTAATGAATTTTACTTTCATATCCTAATTTTTTTCTTTATTTGTTCAACTGTTTGTGTTTTCCCAGTCTTCATTATTCCATTTATTCATATCCTGTTTGAGTTCCTTGAATGTATTTTTGATTGTTATTTTGAGTTCATTGTTTTGTACGTAATTTTGCTTTCTCAGGGGCATTACTATAGGGGAACATTACAAATTTTTGAAAAAGACATATTATCTTGAATTTTCATTTTATTTGTTTTTGTGATGGGAGGTGGACATTTCAATAGGTTGTTGGTTGTGTCTTTTGGGGTGAATATCTGTCTCACTGTCATAGTTAGGTTTCTATTGCTGTGAAGAGACACTATGACCACATAAATTCCTATAAAGGAAAACATTTAATTGGGAATAGCTTATAGTTCAGGGGTTTAATCTATTATCATCATGGCAAGAAGTATGGTAGCACGCAAGCAGACATGGTGCTAGAGAGTTAACTGAGAATTCTACATCTGGACCCATAAACATCAGGAAAAGAAAGTCACTCTGGGCCTGCATTGAGCTTCTGTGACCTCAAAATTCATCCCCAGAGGCACACTACTTCCAATAAGGCCAAACCTCCTAAGACTGCCCTTTATTATGGGCCCAGGGTGGCCATTTTTATTCAAAGCACCACAAATATCAAGTTACATTATAAATTAAATGAGTGAAAGTTGACAAGATTCTTTTTTTTTTTTTTTAAACATTTATTTATTTATTTATTATGTATACAGTATTTGCTCTACATATATGCCCGGGCAGATCTCAATGTAGATGACTGTGAGCCACCATGTGGTTGCTGGGAATTGAACTCAGGACCTTGGGAAGAACAGCCAGTGCTCTTAACCTCTGAGCCACCTCTCCAGCCCCGACAAGATTCTTATGTTGATTTTTTTTAATGCAAGACTAACAGATGTCTTAGTTCTTTTGTTCTTTTAAGACTAGTATTGCTTTAAAGTTTTCACTCTATAAGAAGCTTATTTCACTAAATATAGACTTACTAAGTTTTTCTTAATAATTTACTTTTTTTTGAAATGTGATTATAATTGTATCTCCCCATTTTACCCTCTAACATTTTCTGTACAATTATATCCTTTAATTTCTGATTTAGAATTTCATTCCCTGCTACATTACTGAAACTATTATTCTGACAGATTCTCAAGCAATTGCTCTCAAAAAATTGTTTTCAAAAAATATATTCACATCATTTGAAAATATCATCTAAGCCCTCATTTCCTATATTTATACTTCTTTCTTTTTCTTCTTTGAGTTGGCTAAAGCAATATTAGAGAAAATGACTCCACAGGGAATGATTGCTTTGCCCAGAGCCTATTGAGAATGTCTTAAGTGTCACTTTAAAGCTTTGTGTTTTTTCCTGAAATATGTATCCTTTAAAATCATGAATATATTGTAAATGTATATAAATATCTAGCAAGTCTTTCTTTCAATCAATGCATTTAACTTGTCCAAATATTTAACTGGTTATATCAAATCATTTCATTTTTATCTATTTTAACATATTATAGTTTGATTAAGTACATTGTATTCTATGTAGGTATCTTAATATTTCAACAATAAACCAAATTTAATAATAATGTGCTTTCTAATGGTTAGGATATACCAATTATACATAATAATGCATTTTACTAGGCCATTTTCCTACATGTATATACTGTATTTTGATGAGAATAAGATGATGAGGTTCAGTTACTCATATAATAGGGTTTTATCTTACTAGTAGTTTGATTAAAAAAAAAACTGACATAGCTGCTATCACTTAAATATAATAATAATGTCCAGTAATGTTTATTAACATTATTTACTACCTTTCAGCCCTTTGGAACTATGATATAGAAATGGTCACATGTTGACTTACAGACACTTTTATATGAAAGGGTAACAACAAAAGATACATAAGATCAAAAGTGAGAAGTGCTTTGAAAGAGACAGGAACACTGGGTGATAAAACCTGAGAGGCTAGAGACATTTGGGCTTTCAAGAGCATAGCAAGGGCTTTCATCAAGTATTTGCTGCTTTGAATAAATGGCTCAGAATGGAAACTATATTACCATGTGTCTATCACGAAAAGGATGATACTCTGTTGGATCAGTCATAGCAGAAATCTGAAAGGAAAGTATGAGGTAGAGAATAGGGAGAAATCAGTTTCATTAGGGCAGTTGGAGGATTAGTAGAGAAGACTTTTGTATAGCTGAAGAAATGTCAGGGAGACGTCTTGCCAAATAGTATTAATCACAGAAATTCTTTCAAGACGTTCTAAATTTTGAGCTATGAAGAATCTCAGGTAGGTAGAACAATAAAGTACCCTGACAAAGACTAACAATGAGGAAGCATGAAACTGCTAGAGAAGTGCTCTGAGATCTTTTTTTCCCTGGGAAGTAAATACCACTATATTCTAAGAAGACATTATTGTGACAGTGCCACAGAGAAGATAGAAAATGTGCTGACTGCCAACCACAACTGCATATTGCCGCTTCTCATTTGTATCATTGGTCACACTGCATCCTTTTCATGGACTTAAAGGATGATTGACCCAAATCCTGAACAGAAAATTCTACATCTGGCCCTGAGAGATAAGACTTCCACATGAGTGAAGAAATAGTAAACAGAAAACCAACCCAAACAAACAACTTAAACAAAATAGATGACTCCTAACTTTATGACTTTGTTATAACTAGAAAAGAAGGAAGAAAGGAAGGAAAGAAGGAACTAGAGGAAATAATCTTCTTCAATTATATACAATGCTAAAACAAATATCTTAAATTTGATCAGCTTTATGGTTTTCAATGTTGTTCCACTTTTATTTTCTCCATTGCATTTATTTTCCTGACTTCTGAAATTATTTGGACATGAAATTTTAATCTAACAGTGTAGAAGAGGACACTGAGATTGAGGAATTAAGTACCTTCATGAGAAATCAAAGACTTTTGAAGTGAATGTTGAGGTCCCTACTACAGATTTGGAAACAGTCCTACAGATATCATTGACAGGCAGAATATTTCAGAGGTAATTGATGAAGCTTACACTCAAACGATTCATTTTAACTCTCAGAGCAGAACATTTCCATCCACATCCCAGTGCTTCTGAAGATTAAGAATTTTTTCTCTTGATAATTGCCTCCATATGATTTGCTAATACTCAACCTGTATTTCACAAGTATGTAATCAACTTGGTCAGACATTCCATGGCTAGCATATCTCAGCACAGTTTGTTTCATTTTCCAATCTCCTAAATGAAAAAAAAAAAAAATCACCTGCGGAGGAATGGCATTTAAAATAAAGCCAAGCAATTTTCTGTTTTGGTTTCCTTTTTAAAATGTCAAAGATGGTCAGGGATTCTTTAAAGCTTGGTGCTATGGTAGTGATTTCTTCTTGAATGAGTCCACAGTTGAAGCACTTAAGGGTCGATATAATCTTTCAGCAGCCTCTTCTGTGACTTGCAGTTTGGAAATTCACTTAATCCCTCACTATCTTAAAATCAGTATCATGCCTGAGCTGAGCCATCCAAAATTCAATGTTTATAGTTACATATAAAAAAATCATTGCAGGATAAAAAAATCAGCAATGAACCCCAGTGGTTCCTGGCTCTTGGGAAATTATTTTATAGAATGAAAGAAAGAAGATTCAGGAACAGTTTGGTGCTATATAAGCTTTAGATGGTCTAGATAATATAAAAAATTCTTCCAACAGAGGAGACTTAGCTACAGGCTTAGAAAAGGTTTATGACTAAATGTTACAGGACACAATGTCCTTTCTCCTTAGGGGTACAGCATATGGATGGCAGTTTAGATTTATATTTCTACCTTTCAAGTAGGGTTGGAAGAGTCTATCAGATGATCAAACTCATTGCTTTGTGAACCTACTTTCATTTTGTGTGATTTGAGAGAGAGAAAACAAATCAGAACCCATTTGGCTCTGGCAATTCAATTTACCATGTTAGGGATATATTTATAGTTCCTGTTTTCAGCAATTTTTTTTGTATTTATTTTAGGCATTGGGATACAAAACTTGTGCAACCACTGTTTAACCTTCTTACTTTGGATGAGTGCAAGTTTTCTCTTGAATACTGTTTATTAACATGCGTGCAATTTCTGGCTTCTTGCACACTACCCACTCAGGTGAGGAGGTAGAACATAAGCAACTATCATACATGAAACATCTGAGAACAAGTCATGAGATTATTAGAAAGAAACACCTTTATTTTACATGGTATTTCTATCAGACTTGTATTGTTGGTCTGTTGATTGCGATCATAAAATTTTCTTTTGTGAGGAGCACAGGATCTGGTCTTGTATTTACAAAAGCATGGTCAGGATCAACTGAGAAATGTCTATGCTCAGAAATCACAAGAGTTGGCTTTCTTGGACCTGGTTTTTGGCTCTTGGCAGAGAGTATGGCTCAAGGAGTCATACAATGGTGATAGTGGGGAAGTTGGGGCCTGATAAAGATATAATACAAGCTGCCTCATGGTGGCAAGAAACTGCTCTTTCTTGTCTGTCAGAGAACCAGAGTGGAAAAATATATGGAGATCACTAATCCATGTTGTCTTGGGTTCATGTTTCTCAATCTGGTGGATGTTATGGATATCACCTAGAATAGACAAATTCCATACAAATATCAAAACAATTTTATTAAATATGGCAACCGGGGCTGGAGAGATGGCTCAGCAGTTAAGAGCACTAGCTGTTCTTCCAAAGGATCCTGGGACAAATCTCAGCACCCACATGGCAGTTCACAGCTATCTGTAATTGCCGACATGGTGGCACACGCCTTTAATCCCAGCCCTCAGGACTCAGAGGCAGGCGGGTCTCTGTGAGTTCAAGGTTAGCCTGGTCTACAAAGTGAGTCCAAAACAGTCAAGGAATAGAGAAACCCTGTCTTTAAAACAAAACAAACAAAAAACCAAAACCAAAACCATACACACACACACACACACACACACACATTCATATGGCAACCATATCATAAAATCAAAAGTAAAGTTTTCCATCCCAGCTGTTTTTTTTTCTTTTTTTAAAACTTATTTATTACTTCAAGTCACGTCTCCATTACAGCCTTCTCCCTCCATCCCTTTCCGGTCTCACTGTTTCCCCTCCACCCCCTCTCCCACTCAAACCACCCTTCCAGTGTGTGGTGCCTCCATGTATCAGGCCCCCTCAGTTCATTAGTCACATGAAGTCTAAGAGCTTACTCTTACACAGGGGACATACATGGCAGTTCCACTAGGATGGAGTGTCCCACTAACAGGTAATAAAGCCCATGTTCCTGTTCTTTTGGGTCTATTGATTGTAGGATGGTTATTCTGTACTATATGGCTAAAATCCAGTTGTATGTGAATATATATATATTTATATATATATGCCATGTGTATCTTTCTGAGTTTGAGTTAGCTCATTCATGATAAACTTTTCTAGTTCCATACATTTGGCAGCAAACTGCATGATTTCCTTGTTTCTGATAGCTGAGTAGTATTCATTATGTCAGTTTACCACAGCTTTTTTATCCATTCTTTGACTGAAGGACTTCTTGGTTGCTTCCAGTTTCTAGCTATTACAAGTAAAGCTGCTATGAACATAGTTGATGAAATGTCCTTGTGACTTGGTGAGGAATCTTTTGGATATATGCCCAGGAGTGGTATGGCTGGGTCTTGAAGTAGAGCTATTCCAATTTTTCTAAGATATCACCAGTCTGATTTCCATAGTGGGTTGTACAAGTTTGTACTCCCACCAGCAATGGAGGAGTGTTCCCCTTTCTCCATTACCTCACCAGCATGTACTATCTTTTGAGTTTTTGATCTTAGCCATTCTGACAGGAGTGAGAATGAATCTCAGAGTAATCTTGTGTTGCATTTCTCTGATTATTAAGGATGTTGAGCATTTCTTCAAGTGTCTCTCATCCATTAGGAATTCTTTTTTTGTGAATTCTTGGTTTAACTCTGTACCCCATTTTTGATTGGGTTATTTGGTTTCTTGGTGTTTAGTTTCTTCAGTTCTTTATAAATTTTGTATATTAGCTCTCTGTCAGATGTGGGGTTGGTGAAGATCTTTTCCCAATCTGTAGACTGCCATTTTGTTCTAATGACAGTATCCTTTGCCTTACAGAAATTTTTCAACTTCACAAGGTACCATTTATTGATTGTTGGTCTTACGGCCTGAACTATTAGTGTTCTGTTCAAGAAGTTGTCACCTGTGTGAATGAGTTCAAGGCTTTCCCCCACTTTCTCTTCTACTAGATTTTGTGTGTCTGGTTTTATGTTAAGGTCTCTAATCCACTTGGACTTAAGTTTTGGACAAGGTTATAAACATGAGTGTATTTGTATTCTTCTGCATGTTGACATTCAGTTAGACCAGCACCATTTGTTGAAGATGCTTTCATTTTTCCATTGTATGTTTTTGGCTTCTTGAAAGCTTAAAACACATACTGATCCCCACACACTAGTAGTGGAATACTTCAACACCCCACTCACACCAATGGACAGGTCAGTGAGACAGAAGCAAAACAGAGAATAATGAGAGTAACAGAGATCAGGAATCAAATGGATCTAACAGATTTCTATAGAACATTTCACCCAAACTCAAAAGAATATACCTTCTTCTCAGCACCTCATAGAAACTTCTCCAAAATTGACCATATAGTTGATCACAAGACAAGCTTCAACAGATACAAGAAAATTGAAATAGCCCCTTGTATCTTATCAGACCACTGTAGAGTATAGCTAGAATTTAACAACAACAGAATTAACAAAAAGCCTACACATTCATGGAAACTGAAAAGCTCTCTCCTCAATGACAACTGGGTCAGGGAACAAATAAAGAAGAAAATAAAAGACTTCCTAAAATCCAATGAAAATGGAGGCACAACATACCCAAATCTATGGGACACAATGAAAGTAGTGCTAAGAGGAAAATTCATAGCACTAAGTACCTTCAAAATGAAAGTAGAGACAGCTCATATTAGCAAATTAACAACTGAATTGGACACACTAGAAAACAAAGAAATAAACATTTTCAAGAGGAGCAGTTAGTAGGAAATCATCAAACTCAGGACTGAAATCATTAACTTAGAAACAAAGAGAACAACACCAAGAATCGATGAGACCAAGAGTTGGTTCTTTGAGAAAATAAAAAAATTAGACAAACCCCATGGCCTTCTTCTTTCTCTATAGAATAGAGAACTTAACCATGCCTTTTTGTTTTTAGTGGTGCATCCAGTTAATTTTTTCAATGAAATATATTTTACTTGTCCATTAAAAGAAGCTTTTTACAATGTTAAAAAACAGACAAACTCTTAGCCAAACTAACCAAAAGACAGAGGGAAAATATCCAAATCAACAAAATCATAAATGGAAAGGGATAAATAACAACAGACATTGAGGAAATCCAAAGAATCTTTAGGTCATACTTCAAAAACTTGTACTCCACAAAAATTGCAAACCTAAGTGAAATGGGTAATCTTCTTGATAGATTCCACCTACCAAAGTTAAATCAAGACCAGGTTAACAAATTAAACAGTCCTATAACCCCTAAGGAAACAGAAGCAGTCATTAAAAGTCTCCCAACCCCTTGCACCAACTGCAGACAGACTGCTGTCCAAAAAGGACAAAACTTGGTAGCGGGGAAGTCGACAGCCTAACTCTGCCAAGACAGGGTAGGAAAAACCCCTTGCTTCAACTGTAGACAGACTGCTGTCCAAAAAGGACAAAACTTGGAAGCAGGTAAGTCGACAGCCTAGCTCTGCCAAGACAGGGTAGGCGAGTCCTTCATAACCCCTGCTCTACAATCAATGTCTGTCAGAGAAAGGGGGCCAAATGACTGAAGATTGATGCTGTAATGTATGGAGAGAAAATGGGAGCTGTCCAGGCAGCCACTGGTATGTCATTTCTTAGTTTGGGAAGCTGCAGCCCTGCACTTCCTATATAATCAGATATATTTGTCCCTCTCAGGTCTCTGAGGTGGTTGAAGAATAGATAGCTAGAGTCTCATAGTTAAATTTTGAGTTGTTTGGGAATCAAGAGGGTGTTCTAAGAAGATGCTTTTTAAATTATGATGAAAGTTGAGTTGGATATAGAACTTTAAACTCATGGAGATAGGTCGACAGTAGAATGTTGAAGTCAGGTGCCAAATACATATAGACTGGACATTGGGATTGTATGCCAAGCCATATAACTCTCATAATTTTGGCCTAATTACCTCTGTTGTTTTGTATTGTATTTATTATTATAAGAGCAAGAGCCATTTGTTGGACTGAAAGGGGGAGCTGTTGGGGGGAAAAGATATATCTTAAACTTAAAAAAAAAGGAAGGGGATGGGTGGGTTGAGGCGGAAGAGGGTGGGAGGGTGGGACTGGAGGCGGGGTAGGGAGGGGATTTCAATTGAGATGTAACTTGAAGAAATAAAAAAAAAAAAAAAAAAGTCTCCCAACCAACCAACCAAACAAACACACACACACACACAAAAAAAAACAAGTAACAGATGGATTCAGCACAGAATTTTATCAGATCTTCAAAGAAGAGCTAATACCAATACTCTTCAAACTCTTCCTCAAAATAGAAACAGAAGGATCACTGCCAACCCAGGTGTGATTTCTTTACCTTCATTTATTTACATTCTTTAGGAGGGGGAATTCTTGAAATACCTTTACATTTAAGACATAAACACATAATTGAATTTACTGACTCATCAAATGTGCTCTGTCATCCAAGAATCCATGTTTTAGAAATCTGGTGTCCATGATGCTAATTTCTGTTAGGGCCTTCTAATTGCTGAGCCTATGGTTAATTGGGCCATTGTGGGCATTGCTCTTGGAAAGAATTAAGCTCATTCTTCTGGGCATCCTTGGTTAGTTTATGTGAGAAGGACTGCTAGTACTATGTAAGCCTGACAATTCCCACCTCTCCTGCTTCCATCTCTCATGTGATCTGCTGTGTGATATAAGTAGTTATCTTAACTCTCAGAAGAGTCAAGCTGATACGAGGGCCAAGCCTATAACTTACAGATCTGTGAGTCAAATAAAGTCCCCCTTTTTGTTTACCTTATTATGAGTGTGTGTGTGTGTGTGTGTGTGTGTGTGTGTGTGTGTGTGTGTGTATGATGCTTATGACATGTGTGTGGTGCATGCACATGTATACAAGGGCATATGTATGGAGGTCAGGGCACAACTCTCAGGAACTGGATCTGTCCTGTCCTTCTATTGTGTGTTCCAGGAATGACACTCCAGTCATCAGGCTTGCAGAAGAAAAATTTTCTCATTGAGCAATTTTGCCCACCCAAGTGCCCTTTCTTTATAAGGGATATACTTTCAGATACTGTGTTAAAGTAATGTAAAATAGATTCACAGCGGTTGCAAATAATTTCAAAAATAGGTTTTATATCATATGACTATCAACAAATTTTTGTTTTCTCCAGTTTCCTCCATCTCTCTCTTAATCTAAATGTTATAATAAACATTTCCACAGTTCATAGACTTACGGCTTTGTGTGTTATTTACAAAATTGAACAGATAAAAGCCCATGGTATTAACAGTATTGGGGTTTTATAAATATTTATTGCATGGCCAAGTAATGTAATTGAGTCTGTAGAGAAAATGAAATTAATCCTAGTGCATTAAAATTGAGTCAAAGAGAATCTTCTCCCAGTTGGGACTAAACAAATTCTCTCATCCATTAATTGTTCAATGTTATGTCATATATTAAGTCATTTCTTGTCTGCAGCATAAGCAGGGAAGTCTTTCAGAAATCCTGGAAGATTGAAGAGTCTGAAGGAAAATTCCCAAGAGAAGAGAAAAGAAGAGAGAGAGAGAGAGAGAGAGAGAGAGAGAGAGAGAGAGTTGGGGATGTTTGATCAAGAACAAAGTTTTAGTTGTTAGAGCAAAGAGGTCTCCCACAAATGTGTGCCTGGCTCTTAGAAAAATGAATGAACAAAATCCAACATAAAAATTTTATTAAAATTTCTATAGAACAGTCAAAGTATAGGCCATAATTGCTTTGATAATTTGCTATTCTGCTCAGCAAGGTACAGAGAGGTCTAAAGGAATAATTACGGAACGCTGTCCAGCAGTCAAATCTCCAGGACAATAAGAAAAACACTCATTGAGACTGGAAGGAACTGTGAGTTGGTAGGCATCAGAACTACTGAGAGTGATAAGAGAATGTCAGAATCTAGTGAAAAGACTGGTGCGTGTAATAAACATGAAAATTTCAAAGAGAAGCTAATGTAAGGTGGTGTGTAGCCCTGCGATAGGGATTTGTCTAGCATTGGCAAGGCTCTGTTTTTGAAGCACATAAGACTCCATTACCCACAAATTAGTCACATATGTGAATTTAGCAAAAGTGAAAGTACCTCGAAAGAGAAGAGCTATAGCTCTTCCTTAGAGCAATATATATAGAAGCCCCATGTCAAAATTTATTGGGAGTTATTATGTCTAACAGATATGAGTTTATAAAGGAGAACAGTGGATAGAGGGGAGAGAAAAGTTGTAGATATTATATGGATGATGCTCATAGTAAATAATTATAAGAGGTCAGCAGACAGATTAGCCAAGAAGCATGCCAGGGAAAGTGGTCGATACATATAATATTAGCATTTTTGGCATGGAAGCCAGAAGTTCAGTTCAAGATCAGCCTTAGCTACTTAACAATTCTGAGGTCAGTCTAGGCTACATACATACTGTCTAATAAATAAAAATCAGTTGTACACATTCTTTGTCCTTTATATAGTCTCTTTGTAAATTTTGTGAATACCCTACAATTGCTGTTATTTGAAGACATTTCCACATGGCAACCTTGTGTGGCAATTTCCTTCATTCTATAGTGAGGCTCCTTAAGATTCAGGAATAAATAAGGCACAGGAAGCAGAACATTCACAAGTCTCAGGAAGATCCTGAAACATACAAAATTCAAGGTGAACATTTCCAAGGTTATATGAGAAGTAATGACCTCTGGGGAGAGGAGATTCCCAGACTAGCCAAGTCATGCAGAGAGCTCTAGAGATGCAGCCTTCATGAGTTCTCACCCACGCTGAGGAGTGACCCTAAATGAACTTACTGGCTCTATACACTAGACTTGGGTGGGATCCTTTCTTTTGTTTGCCATCACTGCCCTACTTCGGATGAGTAGGTGTTTGTTTAAGTTTGCAGGAAAATTCACACAACAAGCAGTTATTAGAAAAAGAAGAGTAATACCGCCGAAGGAATAATGTCTGAGGTCTTCTACAAGATGACTAAACGACTAAATGACGTGAGTTTTGTATCTCCAATCTGTTTTTTGAGAGTGTTTCCTCACAAGATGTAAGTTTTTACTGGAAAGATATGAAAGTTGTTTACAAACTATAGGGCAACAGATCTGCTAGTGTTCTTTAGCAGGGATGTTTAATTTGAGAACTGCTCTCTGAATGGTTTCTTCTAAACTCAGGCACAGCTTCTTATCTGTTGATCCCTTGTTCATTGGAACAGCATTGATAAATAGAATCCTCAGCTATTGAGCAGTAGTTATCTGGCTGAGTCTGCTCTTGGGTTGTATGTATCTTTAGTCTTTTTACTTCTCACAGCAGCCCCCAGAGAAGAATATACCACAGTGCTTAGCAAGGACAAACTCATGGTATAATCTGTCACATGCAGACTTTTCTCAAGAGCTGACTCTGGGTGCATCTAAACACATTACATTTACTAGTAATAGATTTTCATTGTTGACAATTTGAAAATAAATTTCTATTTGTCATTGTGAGTCAATACTTAGATTTTCTTCAATGTTTGTTTACTGGATTTCTGTGGGGGTGGAGATCATCAAGGTTAAAAAAAAAAAGGAAGAATCCCAGAGAGAATAGAATTTTTAAAGATGGGGAATTTAAATTTGGTTCTCTCATTTTCTGTCCAAAATTTATTTATTTTCTGATGTTTTTGTAATTTAATGTTTATGCATTTTTGGGGGATATGTATCTCTCTCTCTCTCTCTCTCTCTCTCTCTCTGTGTGTGTGTGTGTGTGTGTGTGTGTGTATTTCTTGGAATCAAATCCAGGAATTTTCACATACTGGTAAACACTATATCATTGAGCTTTATCCCCAAGCCTTTGGATTTCTTTGACAAAGATTCTCTGTGTAGCTTGGCTTGGCCTTGAACTCATTACATAAGAAAGGGTGGACTCAAACTCTCTGTCCTTTTGCCCCTACTGTCCATGTGCTAAGATTATAGGCACAAATCATTGTGAATATTTAGTAATAATATTTTAACTGTTAAATAACCATGTGCATTTATAGGGTATCATGTGATATTTTAATATATACATATATTATGGAAAGGATGAGATTGGTTTGCTTATATGCAAGGTGCTCATGATCTCTTTTTGAAGATATGATTAGAAAAGGAAGGTACAGACAAAAACAAAACAAAAAACAAAAAACAACATACTAATCACCTTGTCTAGTTATTGTGTGTGACGAGCACATTTAAATTTTATTCTTTCATTTCATCGCTTCACTGCTATGGACATAGAAAGGAAATTTGAATAGATATGACTATAAGGTAGAATGGGGGTTACAAAACTGGAAGGAAGGAATTGGACATGTTGGTCCCAGAGCCCAGAGTTTCATTTAGAAAGCAAGGAGTAAATAGAATGACCTAGTCCCCACATGCTGACCATAGTTCGTAATAATGCACATGTAAAAGCTATTGGAAGATTAATTTTGATTAAATTTGATTAATTTTGAGCAAATTTCTCCTAAACACTTTGTATTAAATAAGTTCCTTTCTTCTATGAAAAGGGGAACTGTTTCAATTAAATGGAAAAGGTCCTGCATAGTGAACCAAGATTGGAGCTCTTGCTTTATTATATTTGAGGGTCTAGGCAGACTTCTGTCTTTTGTTTTATCATTTATTTAATTTTAGGGCCAGGTGTGGCAGCTCAAATCTTGAATTCTGGCATTCATGAGGCAGAGGCAGGAGAATCTCTGTGATTTCAAGGCTTCTGGTCTACAAAGTAAACTCTAGAACATCTAGGACTACACAGAGACACTCTTAAACACATGCACACACACAAATTTATATTATATATACATATAATATTGTTATATATTGTATAAACATATATTGTTTTATATAATGAGTATTTTGCTTATATGTGTGTTTATATACAATGTATGTGCCTGGTGCCCATGGAAGTCAAAAAAGTGTGTTGATCCCTATGGGAGTTGATGGAAGGTTGTGAGCCTCCATGTGTGTACTAGGAACTGAATCCTTGTCCTCTGCAAAACAAACAAATGAAAAATAAAAGGAAAACAAACAAGCGAAAGTGTTTCAAGCACTGAGTTATCACTCCAGCTCCAGATGTTTGTCTTTCCTCAGTAGCATTTCCTTATAGACATCAGCAAAGAATTCTTCCAATCATTGTTAGAATACGTTTGAGGTCTATATGAACCCTCCAGATGGGTAGAATAATGGTGCTCCTAAAATAGCCTCATTTTTTTCAATCTCTTAATACACATGTCACTTAGTAAATTCAACCTTATGATATGACAAAAAGCTTTGTAATGAGCAATTATCTTTTCTTCATATTGCCTTGGTAAGATTTTCAAATTCAATCACTTTCCCAGAGAAGAAGATGGAGAATAAAGACTCCAGATTAGAAGATGGATCCCCTCTCAAAACTTTGAGAAAGGGACATGTCTACACGGACACCTTGATTTTATCCCAGTGAAATCTGGCTAATCTTGCAATCTACAGATCTGTAAAATGATACCTTTGTGTGATTTAAGCCATTGAGTTTTGAAATACTTTGGTAAAACATACAAAAAATCCCAAATACAACACTCACATCATTTATTATGTTGATATTGATTTTTTTCATCATATGGATACAAAGAAGAATCAGCCATGGAGTTTTCAAATTTTATTGCTTGTGTTTATGAGACAGAGGGAGTGAATAGGTGTACATGTGTGAGAGGGTGAGTAGAAGTCAGAAGACACCTTCGTGGGAGTTTGTTCCTTCCTTAACTTGGGGCTCTGGGGGTGGAACTTAGTTCCTAAGTCCTGAGCACTAGCATTTTACAGGCTGAGTCATCTCACTGGCCCTGGTCTTTAAGGTTTTCCTCCATTAATCTTGTAATGAAGCAGACGTAATGAGTACTGTGTACATTGCATGAGCAGGGAAAAGCTGAAGTGTAAAGAGGTTGTAATGGAAGTTCAATGAAAAGTGAAAGAAAGAACTGTGAGAAAGAGCAGAGAAACAAGACATCTGAAAACTGCTCCTGGAGTCTTAAACACAGAATTATATTTAAGAGTATGTGACGTTTGAGCCTGAGGATATGCGCTTACATTTGCAGACACAGAACCTACACACACAAAGTTCCTCAGGCCTCAAATTGTAGTCAGTGTAGATGGTATAGCAGGCATGTCCCATTTGGCTTGAGTCTGAGCACAAGAAAATCACAGGCAGGCAGCCATTTTACACAATAATGAGGCACAATGAGAAATGCTTCTATTATGCAGTGTATAGAATTGCTTCTGTAGTTCAGTTTCAACTCTTTAAATTATGACCGCTGTAAGCAAAGGCTGGAAGGAAATTCTAATCGCAGAACAATGTGTAAGTCAGGGATGTTAAATGAGAGGAATTCTAATTAATATTTCATGTTTGTTTAATATTCCAGGTAAAACAGTTGGAACTGTGTAGAGATAGCCTATGAATGAGTACATTTTGTAAGTATGAAGGGTTAAAATTATATGTGCATAGCTTAAATATCCAAAGAAATTGTGCATTAAAAGCAGTGGTCATTGTTCACACTTTTCAGTTCCTAGGAATGCAGTGAAACAGTCAATTTCTCTTTTCCATTCTCACAACTTTATATGTAAAAGGAGGCAAGAAGAATATGTAGAAGGTATCACTACTAATGGAAGAAAATGTGTGTAAAGGCATTCATGTGAAAGAAAGGGCTACTTTTCCAGAGGACAAGGTAACGGCTAAGTGCGACTATTGCTATAAATAATAAAATATAGTCTATTATTTAAGATGAAGTATGAAATGAAAAGGTTAAATAACACTTCACAGAAGCCAACTTGTGCACAAGGGACTCACTGATTAGACAGTCTTTTTACTATAAAATAAAATATATCTATGGATCCAAAAAGCCGTGTATACCCCACCTCACTGTGTTGCTGACCTCAGCATTCTCTGAAAGTAGCTAGAAGTAGAGTGAGTTGCAGCTGCACTTGTTTATCCACACACACTGTCTCTGAGGACAGAATGAAAGAAAGAAAGAAAGAAAGAAAGAAAGAAAGAAAGAAAGAAAGAAAGAAAGAAAGAAAGAAAGGAAGGAAGGAAGGAAGGAAGGAAGGAAGGAAGGAAGGAAGGAAGGAAGGAAGGAAGGAAGGAAGGGAGAGAAGGGAGAGAGGAAGGGAAGAAGGGAAAGAAGAGTGTAGATTGTCAGTTGGTGAGAGTGTATGCTGTCAGTTGGCAAGACTTACCAAGTGGTGCATTAATTTTTTTTTGCTGCATTATGAAATTAGCCTTTGCTAATCACAGGAAATGTGTATACCTGTATCACTGTCTTCTCCAGTATCTTTGCCTTAACAGAAGCTCTAATCAAACAGTAAACACAATGTGGTATGTGATCAAATCATAGAACCCTGTGTTACTGATTAGCGGGGATCATTTTTCCAGACGACTTCACTATGAGAAACTGAGGATCAGAGAGAACAATGGGCCTGTGAAATTTCACAGCAAAAGTCAGGAGCAGTGATCTGGAAGCCTGTCTTCTTCGTCCCCACTTAGCACTCTTTGTAGACAGCATCATAACTGTCTTTTACGAAAATGTGTAGTTGGCTTACTGAAAATAAGTACAAGAATGTGTTTGAATGCTGAAGTGAGAAATTAAGTGTGCTACTGAGGAGAGAAAAAAAGTCAGCTTTAACCGCCTTTCAGTGGATCCTGGTTAATGTGCAGCTATATGTTGGAGAGTAACTCGGGGCTGACACCATTCTGAGATCAAATGGCTTTGCCAATTTTATGTGTGCCTAGCTTAAGGCAAGGCACCCAAACTGCACAGTACAGTGCATTGAAATGATGCAGGAACAATTTAACATTTAATACTGAAAATAGCTGTTAATGTTCTAACTACACTGAGTCAATCAATGACTCTGGAGGGTTCCTTCAGGGCAATGAATCCTTATATGCAGGAATTCAAAATACACTTGGCAATAGAGTGGTAAAATTAAAAAAAAAACAGCCACAAATAATACTGGTGCTCTTTATTTGGATATGTCATAGATCATTTATACAAAATTGAAATGTGATACATTATGTTTTCCTTTACACAGAACTCACTGAATGTTCTGATAGTTCAATCTTGTCTATTCTTGATGATACTGATTTTCCAGTTGATGGTTTCTATAATAATTTTTGCCTACATAAGGACTAAGTCAGTATTTTACACAAAGTCACAATGGCAAGTTCTGTTCCCCATTTTTTGATTGGATTATTTGGTTTCTTGGCATTTAATTTCTTGACTTCTTTGTCAATTTTGGATATTAGCCCTCTGTCAGATGTGGGGTTTGTGAAGATTTTTTTCCCAATATGTAGGTTGCCATTTTGTTCCAATGACAGTGTCTTTTGCCTTACAGAAGCTTTTCAGTTTCATGAGGTCCCATTTATTGATTTTTGGTCTTAGGACCTGAGCTGTTGGTGTTCTGTTTAGGAAGTTGTCATGAGTTTGAGGTTTTCCCCACTTTTTCTTCTAGTAGATTTAGTGTGTCCGACCTTATGTTAAGGTCTTTGATCCACTTGGACTTAAGTTTTGTCCAAGGTGATAAGTATGGGTCTAATTTCATTCTTTTACATGTTGACATCCAGTTGGACCAGCACCATTTGTTTTAGATGCTGTCCTTTTTCTATTGTATGGTTTATCAAGGTGGCTTGTGAACCTTGATCTCCTTTATTGAGTCAAAATCTCCTTCGGAGTTCATTCCTTTCATATTGATGTTCTCTTGGTGATGGGGTTATGTTAAGCATTCTAAATGTTAATTGTCTGTTTGTTGTCTGTTACTTAATTGACTCTGATTGGTTAAATAAATGCTGAGGCCTAGAGATTGGGCAAAGACAGAGGTAGGCAGGACTAAGATTTGCAGGCTTTTTAGAGAGATACAGAGCATCTTGGGAAGAGGTTGCCGGAGAAGAAGAAGCCAGGAGTAAACAAGGAAGACACGCCATGGAGTAGATTAAAGAAGATCCTTCCACATGGCCTGGAACATCAGCTTAGCATGGAGAATAATAGTCCAAAGGGACATATGTATATATGAGGTTATATTTGGGTAATAGATTTATGAGCTAGCTTAGATGGGCTAGGATTGCACAACTCGGGCCTAGGCTTGTTAAAATCCACCCAATGTCTGTGTGTATCATTTATAATGGTGAGTTAAGGATTAACAGTGCCAAACCAATTAAATATAATATAAATACTGGTTAAACAATTTAATTAGTTATTTTTTTTCTACATCTTGGCTCCTCACCATGTCCTATGCCCCTCTGATCTCCTCAAGCTAGCACAACTATACTGGGAGTAAGTTACATAATTGTCATAGGATTGACTTGTTCATTGTAATACAAGCAGTTATGGCTTTTCTTCATTTGGTAATGGTATACATACAAGAAAAACATATGTAATTGAAATATTCAATTTCTTCTGCCACAGGCTGACATATTCTAATAGACATGGTTATACAAATTTTATGTTTGCTTTAGAAATATCTAATGTTACTAGCGAATGAATTTAGAAATATGGAATGTTTCCAGTAAGTGAGTTTATCTTTAATGTATGTGACCATATATTGTCTGGAAGTTCTAATTATAAATTTAAAAAATATCAAAATTTTTGGTCTTTAATATAACACTCAATGTTTCATGAAACAACCAACTGCAGTATATAGTTGGAGCTTGATGGCTGGAGACCATGACATTCTGAAGATTCACAACATTCCTGAACACCCATCAACTGATTCTATCACAAGCTGCTGTAAGTCTGCTCTAGCACACTACAACCATGCTTTTTCCCATGCATAATGCACTTTCAAATTAAGAATGTGGGCCTAGAGTGTGGCTTAGGTGTAGAGTACAGCATGTCTCAGGCTCTGGGTTACTTTTCAGTACATTTAAAGAAAAACAAAGAAGGAACCTCATAGCAGGAGATTTTGTTCTGGTTGTGGCACAAATTGACAAGCTATTTTGCTTCTTATTTTCAGTTCTCCTAGGTGCAAAATGTGACCATTGAATCAGTGGTCCCAATCTATTAAGGCTGTTGACATCAAAGGTTTGAGTATTTCCCTTTATAATCATAGTGAAAACAATTATAACCACACAGGAAACTATAGCCAAAATTTGAGACGAGCTTTCTCAAAAAGAGTACTTTTTCTATATTTTTGTAGATTTTGTCTACTGTTGATTAAATTCTGGACCTCACATTTCTTTTTATTTTATTTATTTTACTTTTAATGTTTATCTATTACCTTAAGTTATATCTCCATCATAGTTCCCTCTTTCCACCCCTCCTGGTTCCACCCTCCCACCCTCTCCTCCCTCTCCCACCCATCCCACTCCTCCGATGTGGAGTGTCCCTAGATATCAGCCCCTCTCAGTCCAACAGTCATATGAGGGCTAAGAGCTTTCTCTTGCACTGGGGCCTACATGGTAGCACCCCTAGGGAAAATTTTCCATTAATAGGTAGCAAGGTCTATGTTCTTGATCATTTTGGTGTGTTGGTTGTAGGATAGTTATCCTGTACTATATGGCTAAAATCCAACTATAAGCAAATTGCATGATTTCCTTGTTTCTGATAGCTGAGTATTATTCCATTGTATAAATGTACCACAATTTTTTTAACCATTCGTCAGTTGAGTGACATCTGGGTGTTTTCCAGTTTCTAGCTATTACAGATAAGGCTGCTATGAACATAGAGGAGGACATATCCTTGTGGTTTGTTGAGGAATCATTTCGGTGGATACCCAGAAGTGGTATGGCTGGGACTTGAGGTAGGGCTATTCCAAGTTTTGTAAGATATCACCAGACTGATTTCCATAGTAGCTGTATTAGTTTTCATTCCCACCAGCAATGGAGCAATGTTTCCCTTTCTCCACAACCTCGCCAGCATGTGTGGTCATTTGAGTTTTTGATCTTAGCCATTCTGCCATGTGTGAGATGGAATCTCAGAGTTGTCTTGAGTTGCATTTCTCTGATGATTAAGGATGTTGAGGATTTCTTCAAATGTCTCACTGCCATTAGAGATTCCTCCTTTGTGAAATCTTAGTTTAGCTTTGTTTCCCATTTTTTATTGGATTGTTTGGTTTCTTTGTGTTTAATTTCTTGAGTTCTTTATAAATTATGGATATTAGCCTTCTGTTGGAAGTGAGGTTGGTAAAGATCTTTTCTCCATCTGCAGGTTGCCATCTTGTTCCAATGACAGTGTCCTTTGACTTATAGAAGCTTGTCAGTTTCATGAGGACCTATTTATTGATTGTTGGTCTTAGATCCTGAGCTATTTGTGTTCTGTTCAGGAAGTTGTCACCTGTGCCAATGAGTTTGAGGATTTTCCCCACTTTCTCTTGTATTAGATTTAGTGAGCTGGGCTTTATGTTAAGGTCTTTGGTCTATTTGGACTTAAGTTTAGTACAAGGTGATAAGTATGGGTCTAATTTTATTATTTTATATGTCGACATACAGTTAGACCAGCACCATTTGTTGAAGATGCTGTCCTTTTTCCATTTTTTGGTTTTGACTTCTTTGTCAAAAATTAAGTGACTATAGGTGTGGGGGTTCATTTCTGTGTCTTCAATCGATTCCATTAATTTACTGGTCTGTTTCTATATCATGCTGTTTTTATTAATATTGGTCTCTAGTACAGCTTGAAATCTGGAAATTGGTGATACCTTCAGATGTTTTTTATTTTACAGAATTGATTTAGCTCTTCTGGGCTTTTTGTTATTACATATGAAGTTGAGACTTGTTTTTTCCAGGTCTATAAATAAATTCATTGGTATTTTGCTAGAAATTGCATTGAATCTGTACATTGCTTTTGGCAGGATGACTATTTATATTATGTTGATCCTACCTATCCATGAGCATGGGAGATCTTTCCATCTTCTGATGTCCTCATCAATTTCTTTCTTCAAGAACTTGAAGTTCTTGTCATACAGGTCATTCACTTGCTTGGTTAGTTACTCCCAGGTATTTTATACTGTTTGTGGATTTTGTGAAGGATGTTGTTTCCACAATTTATTTCTCAGCCCATTTATCTTTTGTATAAAGAAGGGCTTCCTTTTTTTAATTAATTTTGTATCCAGCCACCTTGCTGAAGGTATATTATCAGTTGTAGTAGTTCTCTGGTGGATTTTGGGGGTCACTTATGCAATAGGGATAATTTGACCTCTTTGTTTCCAAGTTGTATCCCCTTGATCTCCTTTGTCTTATTGCTCTAGCAAGAACTTCAAGTGCTATGTTGACATATGATGAAAGTGGGCACCCTTGCCTTGTCCCTGAGTTTAGAGGAAATTTTTAAAGTTTCTCTCCATTTAATTTGTTGTTGGCTATGGCTTGCTGTATATCACCTTTATTATTTCTAGGAATGGTCCTTGTATGCTCGTTCTCACCAGGACTTTTAGCATGAAGGGGTGTTGAATTTTGTCAAGTGCTTTTTCAGCATCTAGGGAGATGATCATGATGTTTTTTTCCTTCCACCTAGTTTATATGGTGAATTACATTGATGGATTTTCATATGTTGAACCATCCCTGCATTCCTGGGATGAAGGCTACTTGATCATGGTGTATAATACTTTTGCTGTGTTCTTGGATTTGGTTTGCCAGTATTTTATTAAGTATTTTTGCATCTATGTTTATGAGGGACATTGGTATGAAGTTCTCTTTCTTTGTTGGGTCTTTGTGTGGTTTAGGAATCAGGGTTTCTGTGGCCTCATAGAAAAGTTTGGCAGTGTTTCTTCTGTTTCTATTTTGTGGAAGAGTTTGAAGAGTATTGGTATTAGCTCTTCTTTGATGTTCTGGTAGAATTCTGTGTTGAAACCATATGGCCCTAGTCTTGGTCTTTTTTTTTTTGGGAGATTTTTAATGACTGTTTCTGTTTACTTAGTGGTTATAGAACTGTTTAATCTGTTAACCTGATCTTGATTTAACTTTGGTAGTTGGAATCTATCAAGAAAGTTGTCCATTTTGCTTAGGTTTTCAAATTTGGTGAAGTATAGATTTTTAAAGTAGGACTTAAAGATTCTCTGGATTTCCTCAATGTCTGTTGTTATTTCTCCCTTTTCATTTCTGATTTTGTTGATTTGGGTTCTTTCCCTCTGCCTTTTAGTTAATTTGGCTAAGGGTTTGTCTATTTTGTTGATTTTCTCAAAGAACCAACTCTTGGTTTCATTGATTCTTTGTATTGTTCTTTTTATTTCTAAGTTGTTAATTTCTACCCTAAGTTTGGTGATCTCCTGCCTTCTGCTCCTCTTGGGAGTGTTTGCTTCTTTTTTTCCCAGTTCATCCAGTTCTGCTGTTAATTTGCTAATATGAGCTGTCAAAATTTTCTTTTTGAAGGCACTTAGTGCTATGAACTTTCCTCATAGCATCGCTTTCATTGTGTCCCATAGGTTTGGGTATATTATGCCTTCATTTTCGTTGGATTTTAAATGTTTGATTTCCTTCTTTATTTCTTCCCTGACCCAGTAGTCGTTCAGAAGTGAATTGTTCAGTTTCCATGAATGTGCAAGATTTCTGTTATTTCTGTTGTTGTTGAAGTCCAGCTTTACTCCATGGTGGTCTGATAAGATACAAGGGGTTATTTCAGTTTTCTTTTATCATTTGAAGCTTGTTTTGTGTCCGACTGTATGGTTGATTTTGGAGAAGGTTCCATGCAGTGCTGAGAAGAAGGTGTATTCTTTTGTGTTTGGGTGAAACGTTCTGTAGATATCTGTTAGGTCCATTTGTTTCATGACCTCTGTTAGACTCAGAATTTCTCTGTTTAATTTCTGTCTCGATGTCCTGTCCATTGTTGTGAGTGGGGTGTGGAAGTCTCCCATTACTAATGTGTGGGGATCAATGTGTGGTTGCTGACCTCTGCTCTTTGCCCGGGCCTCTGCCCTGCACCACTGGGCTCCACTCTGGGACCCTGGTCTCTGCCCCACGCCGCTGGCCTCTGCTCCACTGGTCTCTGCTCCACAGCTGGTAGGTCTGTTTTCCTGAGTGTCTGGGAGACCCGCCCAGGGACCCCCAGTAGTTCTTGGGTTCTCCAGGTAAAACCCCACAGGTTTGCGATTCTCAGGTTATTGCTCAGCTTGTTTGTATTTCTGCGATGTTGTAGCTATTTTCCCTGTGTTCAAAATGTGTCTATGCCATCTGCTGCCATCTTGGGTTTCAAGTATTTTTTTTTTTTAATGTTTATGACTCAAGTTACATCTCCATCACAGTGCCCTCTTTCTACCCCTCCTGGTCTCACCCTCTAGACTTCAAATTTTTATTTAGCACCTGTTAGGTTGAAACAATTTTTTAATGTTTAATGTTGAAATATTTACATATGTATTCCATCATGAGTCATGATTTTCCAATACATGGAATATCACTTTACCCCTAACTAGTCTAGAAATCCTCATTTTTAAAGTTAGATCTGTGTGGAATTTTTGCAAAGTAACTTGAGTTTGAAGATAAAACATCAGCGATTTTATGGTGTGGTAATTAGCAAAGGAAGTAGAAGTTACACTTTGATTCTAATTCATTGAAATAGACATATCCATCTCTTACTTTATACTCTGAATCCTGTGTTAGAGTTTGTGATGTAGAGCAATTGTCCTAAGATTCTGAGTCTATGAGGTAGAATGAAGCCAAAGGAAGAAGCCAAGCTCATATTCCTTCCTTTCAGACAAATGAAAATTTCCATTTAAAAGTCATTTTTTTCATTATCAATAGATGGTTGAAATGGCTCTGAATTTCATTTTGGATTTGATTTTTCAATACATACTAATGCATCATATGATAATAGGCATCATCTCTTTTTGCTTGATTATAAATAAAGAGAATGAATTTTACCAAGATTTTATCTTGCTGATTTGCAATTTATCTCATGGTAGAGCCATACATAATCAAGGCATTATGAAAGGATAGGGATGGATGACTGTAGTCATTTTACTAAAACTAAAAGCTACTAGTCAACTTGCCCAAATACAGAAGATAACACAGCTCTCCCTGTTCTGGACTGGGGGTTCCTAGCACTGATGCCATAAGGTTTTTCTATTACAAAGTGATGAATTTAAAGAGCACTATTTCATCATATTTTATTATAAAACTTGGGGTCATGATCTATGCCCCTACTTAAATTTAGATATCCATCCTTGATAAAGCAAAAAAAAAAAAAAAGAGCCAAATGAACAGTGCAAAGTAAAGAAAGATTTACCTTATGAAGCCACACTGAGAAAAAAAAAAGAGATGAAATGTAGCTGACCTGACATAGATACACTAAAGTGACACATGTGCCCTTCAATTTGACTATCAGGCTATTGAAACAATGGACCCCGCTCAAAAAATTGCATTTCCCCAGCAATCTCATGCTGGGAGAAGTAAAGGGGCCAGCCAGATGGGAATTTGTCTTATGGAAAAAAATTTCCCATAATTCTAACAGCTGGCCAGACCACTGTATAAGATGGGATGGAAGCACAGACAATTGTGGGTTAGTGATCTGTGGGACCACTCCTTGACTTGTACTGCTAAGATATTTAAATTCTTGGTCCTCTATTTAAACTTCATTCTCATTTCAGGAACTGAATGATCGACTTGACTATTCTCTGTACCTCTTCCTTCTTCCAACATGGCCATATTGAAGGCATCTTCTTTTTTCTGTTTTCATCTTTTAGTTTGGCTCCTCTGTTTGACTTGTTGAGGATGGGCGGCTGGACTGGATTGGGACTCAGGTTGTGATCCCCCAACTTTGGTGACACTGGTATGCTACCACCTACACACTACTTTCCATCTTGCTTGTATCCAGCTGCCTTTATTCTCTTTTCTACAAACTCCAAATCAGAATTTTCTCACACTTTTCTTGGACCACTATGTTGTGCGTAACTGATAACACATAAAAGAATGACCATGCAAAGAGGTGTTCACATCCTCATGAACACTCAGAAAGCCTTCAGATTATTTCAGTACATTTTTGTTTTTATCTTTTGTGAGGCTAATATATAGAGCATTTCTATATCTCTCAAGTTCTCTTTTACCATGGCTAGTATCTCATGCCAAGCTGGTGCATGTGTCTTAACCAATGAACCAATACTGACATGCTATTACTGGCCAAAGTCTGTAATTTGTTTACCTGCATTTATTCCCTAATAATGCTTTCTATTGTTACCTAATATGCTTCCACTTTAAGAGAATTTCATATACAATAATGTGCTATAACTATTTATCCTAGGTCCCTCTTTCTAAGACAACTTCTAAAACTTTGAAGGTTTTGAGAATTACTATGAAGATATTTCATAAAATGATCCTTAATTGCCTATTGGTTGATGTTTTTATTATGATTGGGAAGAGAGGAGGAGAACTCAGGTAAAGTGCAATTCTTTATGAGATAAACTGCCAATGTAACATGTTCCTTCCAGTGTTAACTATGGCGTTCCATAATGGTGTTTGTGAGGTTTCTCTACTGCCATTTTGCTGTTTCCATACAGTCTCTCTGGAGTAAATCACTGGATGCAGCCTTTATATAAAACAGAACATGAACCAATTACTTAAAATCTTGTATGGTTGATGTTTCTGTTTTCTCCCATTATTTGTTTTTTGTTTTATTTGTTGATTTCTGTTACTATATACTTTTTAATATTGGAGTATAATTCAATACTACTTTACTTATTTTGTTGGAATTGTTGGAATACTAGTCGCCAATGCTGTTTTGATTGGTTTTCTACATCCTGCTATTTTGCAGCATCCCTTGTGTCCTTTTGATACCTCTCCATTGTTGAGACTTTCAAAAAAGACTTAAATTTTTTCAATACCAATGATACAAGCTCATCTTGGACATTTCTGTCCTAAGCTCAGCCCTTCTCAGAGAGACCCTAGTGTCTTCTATTGGCAAGTGGAATTAAAAACCATGGTCTAGCTGTCAGTTATACTCTTTGCTACTGGAGTGTCACTAACTTTTGGTCTTCTTGCCTCAGTGAGCCAATAATATAAATGGATATACAGTACTAACCTATATTCTCATAGATGTTTACAAACATTATGATTTGTAACCACCTATGGGTTTATCATGCTAAATATCAACTTGGGATGATTTCTTCATCCAACTAAAATATGTTTGAGTCTACCATTTGCCATGTATTTATTTAATTATTCAATTGCGTTACACATACCCAGTGTTTTCAGAATTGATAGCACCAGCTCTGTGGACAAGGACACTGGATGATAGTATGGTGCTTATGTACAATCGCTTTTGAACCTCTCTTATGGATTCTATCCATCTCCAAAAGTCAACACTTTTCCTCTTGTCCCTTTTAGAGACACTCTTTCACAGATTTGTAAAACAGTTAGATTTCAGTTCCAGTCTGCACTCTATCTTGAGATCTTCCACCTTCATATGTTTTTAGTTGTGTACATTCATACTCACTTTTTATGCTATAATTTTTTGTGGATTTTGATAAATGTATACAGTAATGTAATGGCCACCAGAGTCTCTTAAAGAATACATTTACCACTTAAGAATCCCCAATGCTTTACCAATTTGATGCTTACATTTCCTCCTCAAACCTTTGCCACCACTGACCTTTTTATTATGTCAATAGTCTGCTTTTCTCAGATATCATTTATATAGTTAGAAGCAACTTATTTTTTCTAGAATGACTTTTAAAATTTTTGCTCATAAATATGGATGTAAGATTCTCCCAAGCTTAGGTAGGTCAAGACTTTTACCTTTGAATAGCATTCAATCCACAGTATACCACAATTTTTTATATATATTCACTCTTTGATTATCTTTTTGGTAGGGTCACGTTCTGGCTATATTAACAGTGCTATTAACTCACTCTCATGTGTAGATTTTTGTGTAGGAGCTTTTAGTTAGTTGGGTATATTTAATTGTATGTAATTGCTGCTTAACATGGAGAGATTCTTTGTTAATTTTGCACAAAACTGACAGTTTTCCAAAGGGATTGCACCATTTCAAATCCATGCCAATGACAATAAGAATAAGAGGAGCTACTGCTGTGTGTCTTTACCACAACTCATAGAAGAATGTTTTAGATATTAGCAGTTCCAAGAGGGTTGTCTTATTGTCTGTTTGTTATTTTAATTTGCACTTTCCTGAAGACAAATGATTTCTTTTTCATATACTTGTTTGGTTTCAGTGACATCTTCTCACACTCTACATCCATTTGAAAAAAAAATGAAAATGTTGCTCTTTTTTCATTCTATATTGAATTTCAAGAATTCTTTTTGATGTTCTGGACACAAGTCGTTTATCAAATATGAAGTTTACAGGTAATAATTTCTCATAATCTGTAGCCTTTTTTGTACTCAATAAACAGGTTTTTAAATTTTATAAAAGTCTTAATCTTATAAATTTCATATTCACTTGGTGCCGTATCTAGCACCCCATTATCAAATCTGGTGTCACATAGCTTTTTTTCTCATAAAAAGATTTGTGATATATTTTACATTTCAGCCTTGGTTCTATGTTGAGTCACTTTTGTGTGCTATATGGGCCCCATGTTCTCTCTGTTGAACTGAATTTGTGTCTTTTGCAAAACACATGGCTGTATCTGTGCAGGTCCACATAAGTTCTGTATTTGCTTCCATTGAGTTATGTGTCTGAATTCTCACCAGTGCCATGTTTTATGTGTACAAAACATTTGGTTGTGATGAGTTAGAAACACTAACCATTTTCAGTTTGTTTTTTCTTGTTTTTCATGTAGGTAACTTCTCATGACTTACCATACATACAAATATTGTACATACTAGCATGATATATAGGAATATATGTATATGTGTATGTATATGTATATGTATATACAGTCCTACAAAAAGAATTAATGAAAAAGAAAATGGAAATTTGGATGAGAGCAATGAGGAGTGTCAGGGAGTGTGGAGGGAAGAAAGGTAAGAAAAAATGATGTAATTATAATCTGAAAAATATAATTGAAAAGAAAACTGATCCCAGAAGTTTCCTTTCATATGTTTTATTAAACTTTTGGGCTTGAGCTTGGGGAGTTAGTATTCAAGGGTGGGCATATACATTAGATTGTATTGGTGATCAGGTTACTGATTCATGTTTAAATTATCAGGAAAAAAATCTGTCTCATTTTCCCTAAGTTAATATAAAAGTGTCAATATATTATCTTTGAGAATTTTTCTGTATTTAATATTAAATATTGATGTTCAAAACCTTTCTTTCAGTAGTCTAGTGCTACCTAGCTCTTTTGAGTCTAGGTCCCTCCTTAACTAGCCCCTTCCATGTCTCTGTTTAGCTCTCCTTAGTCTAGAATCACCCTCCAGTCCACATGGTAAGTCATAGCTTTCTATTGTTTGGGAGAACAACTGCAATGTCTGTCCTAGCATATTATCTGCTAGGGATCTTGATTGCGTTAATTTTCTCTGCCACTCAAGGAAGTAAAAGGCAGGACAAAGTATCAAGCAACACAGGTAGTAACATAGAAATTATTGAACATAGCAGGCATAATCAACAATCAAAGAAAGGTTTTTATTAGGGATGAGGAAGCTCACACATACAACAGACACATAGAGAAAAACCCTCAGTAAAACAGAGAGAGAGAGAGAGAGAGAGAGAGAGAGAGAGATTCATAGCTGCAACCTAGCCTCTCTTTGAAGGGTCTCCTCCTCTAATTTAGGGTTTGTCAATTGGAAAAAGCACAGAATTGGCCCAGAACTGTTGTGTAAACAGGTCTTTATTTGGCCTTGACCTTGTTAAACCAGTCCATTAGAGGTCCAGTGGGAGTGGAGGGTTGGGGTGGGGGTGTCACCTAGAAGGAGAAAAAGCCCACCAGGTCTCTGTTTTAAGCTGCAGGGCTTTTGTCTCAGGTCAGGAGGTGAGGAAGAAGCCAGTCATCTTGGAAGTTCACCACCTTTGTTATAACCCCCTTTCCTCTGTCTATCCATCAGGGGATCTGTCTAGCTCCTAGTCTCTCAATCACAACTGTGGGAGGAGCGAACAACTTACTTCCTTATAGTCCTCTGAAACAGATCAACAGTTGCCTTGTAAATAATTTATGGATTCACTACTACCAGCATCAGAAGCTTTGATTTTCTCGAGCCCTTGCTACATGCAAAGCAGAATGATGTTCCTTACATGAGCCACTTCATTTGTTCTGCACATAAATCGTTTAAGTCAGAAGTGTCTCCACTTTGTTCATGTCCCTCTTTTTAACCTGAGAGACGTCTAGCTCAACTATGTACTGCTTGGATTTGGGAGGCCTGAGGCTTCAATTCATATCCACACCATGATGCAAGTCTTAGGTGCCTTTTCATGGTTAATGATAGTGTGTGTGTGTGTGTGTGTGTGTGTGTGTGTGTGTGTGTGTGTGTGTGT
>CAJQZJ010031819.1:4823901-4841764 GCA_907164525.1 Lophiomys imhausi
GAAAGAAAGAAAGAAAGAAAGAAAGAAAGAAAGAAAGAAAGAAAGAAGAAAGGCAGACTGACTCAAGGGAACTTCGGTATAGTTTTTCAAATATTGAAGAAAGAGGAATCTATCCTACTTCACTACTTTTGGTGAGTTATAGCAAGCATATTTCTTTCAATATAGGCTTATTCAGTTAGTAATCATTTAGCAAGTATTCATTAATTATCTATTATGGGCTAGATATTATCTTAACTCAAGAGAATATTGTGGTGATTAAGGTCACTAAGACACACAAATATTTCAAAAGACAGCCAAAGCTTCAAAACTCACCCATGCACCCTGCCTCTGCCTCCCTCTCGTGTGGAAGGAAGAAGGTCTCGTGTAGTCTAGTGTGGCCTCTGCCTTCAAGTACTGACACAACTGATGTATGTCCAGTTTACGCAGTGCTGAGACTGGAACCAGAGCCTCGATCACACTGGCTAGTACCCTGCCAGCCCATCTACTTCCCCAGCCCTTGTTACCATATTCTTAATTGTTGTGCTATGAAGTGTTCCTTTTCTTGCTGTTCACAGACTGTCCCCTCATCCAAAGTAGGACACTGAATGGAAAATCTTCTCATACTGAGCAGACTAGAAATTTGAGCAGTATGAGAACAGCAGTAAGTCCAGCTTACTGGTATTACAGGGGACATGTAAGAAAGAATAAAATATGAGTCATGCAGGAGACCAATATATTCAAATGATGGATTCAGGCCATTACTCCTTAGTGTGTGACTATATGCCACCTACTTTTAATTGCTTGTGAGTTAGTTGAAATGCAGGTGACAGGGTCCAATCACAGCTCCCTGGGATCGAGGTCTAGGAGCAGAGCCCCTTATCTGTTTGGTGGTGAATAATGAACACTCAAATTATGTACATGAAAGTTTCAAAATGACTGACTAGATAACTGGATACACTGAAATAATTACAAAATGAATCATTGCAGCAACAATTTACAAAATATGACTGACACATCAGAGGAGACATTTGGCAAATGTTATTGTTAAAATTAAAAAAACTGTCCTCATAATATCCAGACATGTTCTGTTTTTTGAAGAGTAAATGAGTATGAGTTAGAGTCCTAGACAGTATATACACACCCTACGCTGTTCTGACTTATGGCCTGCAATGAGGTTCTAATAGAGCTTAGCTTCTTCACCTCTGTTTTTCCACTTACTTTTCAAGATTTAGTGGTCTGGAATCTATGAAAATATAAGGAAGCACCTCAAAAGTAAAGAACACTGGGACACAGAAAAATACCATGATAAACATTTTCTGAGTACATAATTATGTTTCCTGAAAAACAAGACAAATTTTTATTTCACGTGGCTATAATGATAGTGAAAATATGAAAAGATGTTTAGAGGAAAATATTGAAAAGGAGCAAGTCAGTTTGGATTTTGAGTCATTACCAATATATTTATACATACAGAGAGAGAGAGAGAGAGAGAGAGAGAGAGAGAGAGAGAGAGAGAGGGAGGGAGGGAGGGAGGGAGGGAGGGAGGGAGAGAAGGGGCAACTCGATGATTAAAGTTTATGTTCTTTTGCTTTGTTTTTGTACCAGTTTCCTTTGGGGAGTCTAGAGAGACTTGCTCTTTGCTCTCTTTGCTGCTTCCAAAAGCCAGCTTTCCTGATCATTCCGTAGGTGGCGATGTAAATGCAATTTGCCTTTCTGAGTGACTACCTAGAAGGCTTGTGTCTATTTAGAGGTAACTGGAAATTTCCTGTCATCTTGTTCTTTGTTCTGTGGTTTCCTGACCATTAATTTCCTAATGATTTACTGATAAGTTATTATTGGACATGAATACATATGTATATATACAGGTATTATCTAGAGGAAAATTTGATTTTTCTATTGTATAGCCAATTAGAGGGCTCATATCTGGGAACTATTTTTTGTTACCTAGTTCTTTTTATTTTTTGTTTCATTACTTCAAGTTACATCTCCATAACAGCCCCCTCTCTCCACCCCTCCCAGTCCCACACTCCCAATTCTGCACCCTCTCCCACCTATGCTACTCCTCCAGAGTAGGTTGCCCCTTCATATTAGCCCCCTAAGTTCAACAGTCATATGAATGTTAAGAGCTTCCTCTTTCACTGGGGGCCTATATGGAAACTCTATTAAGTCAAAGTGTCCCACTAACAGGTAACAAAGTCTATGTTCCTGATCCTTTTGATGTGTTGGTTGTGGGATAGTTATCCTGTACTATATGGCTAAAATCCAATTATAAGTGAATAGATGCCATGTGCATCTTTCTGAGTCTGGGTTAGCTCACTCAGGGTGAGTTTTTCTAGTTCCACCCATTTGGCAGCAAATAGCATGATTTTCTTGTTTCTGATAACTGAGTAGTATTCCATTGTGTAGATGTACCACAGTTTTGTTTTGTTTTATTTTATTTTTCTTATCAATTCTTTGGTTGAGGCATATCTGGGTTGTTTCCACTTTCTAGCTATTACACATAAAACTGCTATGAACACAGTTGAGGAGATGTCCTTGGGGGTTGGTGAGGAATTGTTTGGATGTATGGCTGGGTCTTGAGGCAGAACTATTCCAAGTTTTCTAAGATATCGCCAAACTGATTTCCATAGTAGTAGCTTGTACTCCAACCAGCAATGGAGAAATGTTTTCTTTCTCCATGACTTTGCCAGCATGTGCTGTCATTTGAGATTTTGTTCTTGGCTATTCTGACAGGTGTGCAATGGAATCTCATAGTCATCTTGAGTTGCATGATTAAGGATGTTGAGCATTTCGAGTCTCTCATTCATTAGACATTCCTCTTTTGTGAGGTCTCGGTTTAGCTCTGTTCCCCATTTTTTATTGGATTATTTGGTTTCTAGGTGTTTAATTTCTTGAGTTCTTTATAAATTATGGAGATTAGCCCTGTGTGGGAAGTGAGGTTAGTAAGGATCTTTTCCCAATCTGTAGGTTGCTGTTTTGTTGTAATGACAGTGTCCTTTGCCTTACAGAAGCTTCAGTTTCATGAAGTTCCATTTATTTATTGTTGGTCTAAGATCCTGAGCTGTTGGTGTTTGTCACCTATGCCAATTAGTTTGAGGCTTTTCCTCACTTTCTCTTCTATTAGATTTAATGTGTTGGTCTTTGTGTTAAGGTCTTTGATCCACTTGGACTTACGTTTTGTGCAAGGTGATAAGTATGGGTCAATTTCCATCTTTTATATGTTGACATCCAGTTAGACTAGCACCATTTGTTGAAGATGCTGTCCTTTTTCCACTGTACGGTTTTGGCTTCTTTGTCAAAAATTAAGTGACCATAGGTATATAGGTTCATTTCTGGGTCTTCAATTTGATTCTATTTATCAACTGGTCTGTTTCTATACCAGTACCATGCTGTTTTTATTACTATTGCTCTGTAGTGTAGCTGGAAGTCTGGGATGTTGATACCTCCATATGCTTTTTTTTATTGTACAGGATTGATTTAGCTATTGTAGGTTTTTTGTTATACCATATGAATTTGAGGATTTCCAGGTCTATAAAGAACTGTGTTGGAATTGGAATTGCATTGAATCTGTATATTGCTTTTGGTAGGATGGCCATTTTTATTATGTTGATCCTACCTACCATGAGTATGTGAGATCTTTCCATCTTCTGATGTCCTTGTTAAGTTCTTTCTTCAAGGACTTGAAGTTCTTGTCATACAGGTCTTTCACTTGCTTGGTTAGAGATACCCTCAGGTATTTTATATTGTTTGTGGCTATTGTGAACGGTGTTGTTTCCCTAATTTCTTTCTCAGCCCATTTATTTTTTGTATAAAGAAGGACTTCTTATTTTTTTTGAATTAATTTTGTATCCAGTCACCTTGCTGAAGGTGTTTTTCAGTTGTAGCAGTTCTCTGGTGGAATTTTTGGGGTCACTTATGTATAGTATCATCTCATCTGTAAATAGGTATAATTTAACTTCTTCCTTTCCAATTTGTATCCCCTTGATCTCCTTTCATTGTCTTATTGGTCTAACTAGAACTTCAAGTACTATGTTGAAGAGATATGGGAAGAGTGGGCATCCTTGCCTTGTGCCTGATTTTAGAGAAAATGCTTTAAGTTTCTCTCCATTTAATTTTATGCTAGCTACTGGCTATTGGTTCAGGGTATGTAGTCAAATAATCTACCCAAAGTGAGAAACGATGAACAATACAGGACACTGTTTGGATATAGGCTTTGGCTTCTGTGCCAGTTCAACCTCTCAGGGTGACTGGAAGAGACTACTGAACTATGATTATTGTTATAAAGACTGAGAATAAACTACTCATTGTACCCTGTATAGTAGAAGTTTCAAGATGGATACTATGTGGTCTTGATTTTTTTTCAAGGGTTTCTTGCCTAGAATGGGAAATAGACACACAAAAACAATGGTGTCACACAGTGAGATAATTCTTTAGCAGAGGTGGTACAGGAGCCTGGAACTATTTCTGGAACAGAATAGCCTAGAACACCATTTCTGTCCAGATTCAAACCATCAAGAGCTCTCACCTGAACAATGACTCCAGCTCATGTTTGTTCTCTTTCTTCACTTTCTCCTTCCTTCTCTCTCTCCCTCCCTCCCTCTATCCTTCCCTCCCTCCCTCTTTTACTTCCCATCTATCTCCTATCTGCATCCTTCCCTTCCCAGCTTTTTTCTTGTTCTATAGTGTTCACTATCTTCAAGAAAATTGTACATATCATTTAAAATGCAAGTTGTATCACTTTATCCTTATATATACAATTATCAATAGCAGCCCCTTTCTTGTATTGCACATGGAACCAGAGTCAATCTTTATCTAGAGTCTTAAGTACCCTCAGGCATGTTATCTCTGCCTAATTTAGCTATCAGCTTTTGACTCTGCTCATGAGGCCAGTTCCTTCCATTAAGGGCCTCTATACCAAGAAACACTTTGGACCAAGAACTATTCTAATGCTGGGTCACTCACTGGGATGATCTGAGCTTATATTTTTACCCAACTGCATTCTCTCTACGTTTTCTCCCTCCTATTTATTACTTGTCTCATTCAGGTCACATTATGACTCAAAGGCCCACTTTTAAGGGAGCTCTTCCCTGATGGTCTTAGTGACAGCACCCCAGATACAAAGACAGCCATTCTCTATCACATCATTTTAATAGATATTCCTTAGACCATTTACTATTTAGACATTTACTAAAGTGCTTTGTTTATTCTGCTTATCTATGTATCCCTTCAACTTCATTGCTGCTACTTCTCTGAAAAAAATCTAACCTTCATGAATTATAGGAACAGTGGCATCTCTCCCCCTGCTGACAGTTATATTCTTGGTATTTGACATATTGTCTTCCCAGCACATAGTTAACTCCCAATGCTTTCGGAGAGATTCAGTTGACAGTTTCAATTATGAAGTTGCATTTTAAAAGCTGAAATTATACCCAGAGAAGCACAACAGGGGCCTGTGGACTAAAGCTAGAACTGCACATGTATGGAAAAGACTTTACCCAGTTGACATATCTATGAAGAGTGCAGGAACCTTTTCCTAGTGAGCGTGCTGCATAAATATAAAGAGTATTTTCTGTTTATGATATATCATTTTTTACCTGTGTGTGAACTATGCATCTTAATTACATATGAGCAGCTTAAGTTTTGAAGGTGTTTCCAGTTACACAAAGCACAGGGCTTCAGAGTCCAGAAACAGAGAGTGCTCCGTAGGACCACTGGGTTGCCCTCTCCAAGTTCCTGACTTCCCATCTCTATTTTTTGTTCCCTTTTTTCACTACCTCAGGCTTTTCAGTGACATCTAGAGGGGATTACCATGGACAGCTTTCTGTGGAGATGCCTTTATCACTGTTATTGAGAGCCCACATTCTGCAAAATGTATGCACCAGGTCACCTAAGTTAAAGCTAAACAGAGGGTTAGAGCTATTATTCAACCTCTTCAAGTGAAATAAAGTGCTTTATTGTTAGCCAGTTCTCCTTCTCTTCTGGTTTTGTTTTGGCTTCAGAGACAGTTTGAACTGAGCTTTGAGAGAGTCCACTGTATCACTGTGGAACAGCCAGATGTTCTTCCCTTTTCTCTCTTCTGCCATCTGTGACTTGGACAGAAACTGTTCCTAGGTGTATGGAGAGATGGCAACGAGGATGCTGAGAAAGCCCTTGACGTGCCAGGCTGGCCTGTGTCTCTGACCTTGCATTAATGGTCTCAGACACTTTTATTTTTGTAGAAAAGTACGTTATGTTTGCTGGTAAGTCCACTATTCTGAAAAAGTGGGCCATCTTCTCATTTTTAAAGAGAGAATACATTATGTTACCTTAATTTATTTCAAGCAACTCTTAACAGATACTTATCTAAATCCCATGTTTGGAATGCAGAGATTAGCAATTGAATTGAGAAAAGATATACAGGTCAAGTATGTGTGTGTGTGTGTGTGTGTAAAATATTTTACAATATTTTTAAGTAAATTAAAAAGTTAATATTTTAAGTAAAGTAACTTAGGGAAGCTAAGATCTCAATAGGGTTTTGGTGCCATGATAAAAATAGGTTATCAAACTGCAATTTTAAGAAGCATATCTGAAAATCTTCAATGATCAAAGCCCTTCAATGGGATAGATAAGGGCTAGAAAATCAATTTTACCTTAGAGGTGAGAAAATCCAGTGAATGTCTCAGAAGTCATATAAAGCAGTTTGGCTAAAATATGTGCAATAAATGCAGAATTACTTTTAAAAAGATACTGGAAAAATAGAAAAGAGACATACCATAGAGTTCTCCCAGGGACCTGGATATAATGACCTCACAAGTAATAAGGAATCAAACGGTTTTTGGTTTGCTGTCTAGTTTTTTGTCTACTTGACCCAAATGAAGGTCATCCAGGAGAAGAAACCTCAACTGAGAAAATTTCTCCATTGGGCTGGCCTGAGGGGAATTAATTTTTTTTCTTTTTAAAAAATGTTTATTTTATTTTTTAGGATAATAATTTTGTTACATAAATTTCCCTTTCCTATATCCAAACCCCTCCCATATACCTTCCCCATACAGAGCACATACAACACAACACAACACAACACATATATCTAAATATATAGGTACAGTCAGCTCAGTCTCTCTAATGTTATTTGCTTGTGTATGTGTATGTAGGTATTGATGCTGCTGAAACTTTTTGAATGTAGTTTTTGACATTCCTACCAGACACAATCTCACAGCAAACTTCCCATTCCTCTGGTTGTGGCAATCTTCCTACTCCCTCATCTGCAATGATCCCTGATTTACTGGTTGTATTGTAGATGTATCTAAGGGGATGGGCTCCAAAACTTTGAATACTGACTCATCATAGTTTTGGTTTTTTTTGTTTTGTTTTTTTTTAATGGCCTCCATCTGTTGCAAGGAGAAACTTCCTTGATGAGAGTTGAGGACTACAATTATCGCTGAACATATCATGACAAATATTAAGAATGTAGTTAGAAATTATGCTGGTTTGGTAAAGTGGCAGTTCTAGGTTCTCCATTAGGATCCATGACTTCTATAGTCCTGGGTAGTTGGAGAGGTTTCCTGTACCAGGCATGCTGAGTGGCTCTTAAGTCTAATTAGAGAGCTGTACCACCAGCATATACATGCCACTATTGCACTCTTAAGATTATGATGCCATGCTGGCTGTTGTTGTGGATCACAGGCATTGTAGTATGACTGTGGGTTGTTTCTCCTGTTGGCAGCTTTCATAGTTCCTTTTGGTAGCATGAAAGCTAATTCTCAGGCAGGAGGCTTTCAGGTGAGTTCCACCTCAGAGGCCTCTCATTCTTGTGTCTGAGATGTGTTGTGTCTTCAACAATAGGGACTAATTTTCCCCTTATAGTGGGCAACAACAAGTAACAGCCTATAATTTTGTGCAGTCTCTTGGAAATTGCACCAACAACTCAAAAGAAGGCTTTTCATTCCTGGTGTTGGAATTTTTGTTAGAGGTCTATGACTTCCAGAGGGATCATCATCTTCCCATATAGAAAATGTCTTCTAAACTTTGTATGTATATTTATACACATTATATTAAATATTAAAGGTATTTTAGGAGATAGCATACAGTATGATTACATATGGCTTTTACAGGCATTCTTATAATTATTTTACTCTCTTTTCTCTCTCTCTGTATTAACTTTCATATCCTCTTTGTATTAGTACACCCCATTTTCTTGATTAATAATTAATGTGGGAGGGCCCAGTCCACTGTGGGAGGTGCCACCTCCAAGCATGTAGGAAGTATAAGAGAGGGAAAACCTGGAGAACAAACCTGTAAGCATTGTTTCTCCATGGCCTCTGTCTCAGTTCCTACCTCCATATTCTTGTTTTTAGTACTTGCCTTTCATAATGGACTCAAGTTGTAATCTTAAATAAAGCCTTTCTTCCCCAAGCTGCTTTTGGTCTTGGTCTTTATCACAACAGAAAGCAAACTAGGACCACATTTATGAGCTTAGTTTCCTTCTACATATTAATATGTGAATTCAATAAGGTGTTTAGAACATCCTGAAAATGAAGCAATAGAGCAGATGCAGTGAAAGCTCATAGGATGTTTCTCCTGGGCAAAAGTGTGGCACCTGGATTAGGCATATGAATGAAAGTGGATCAGGTTGATCCCCTGCTTTCTGGAACCCATATACCAGATTTCTTGACTTATGGTATTTATAGTGAGAGAACAAGCATAGTGATATCCATAAGGAAAAAAGAGAATATATGAGAATGCACAGACTATTCACACCTGGTTCCTTGTTGGCATCTCTGTTCTCAGACTTTGATCAGGCATGTAGAAAAGGCCTTGATCAGAGTCTGTGACAGATACATCCCTAAACTCCAGCAAACAGAGTCAGTTAACACTGTAACCTATGTGTAAATACAAGAGGAAATTCCTTGACATTCAGTGGCATTCATTGTTCAACTCATTAGGTGAGTCTCAGTGTTTATCACACCCAGCTAGGTATGATAAAAAGTACAAAGTGTGAGGGCTTTGAAATCATAGACCCGAGTGTCAACTTTGGATCTGCTATTCAGACAGTTATGATGTGACCATAAGATAGCAGAAAAAAAACAAAACAAAACAAAAACAAAAACAAAAAAAAACCATCGTGTTAATCAAAGCCTTTGAGAGTAGTTGGCTGCTTTGTTTCCTGGCTTATGTTCTGTAACCCTGACTAGGGGCAGTGAGGGCACAAAGAAAGACTCATATAATGAACCGTGGATCAAGTGGAGTTCTCTAACCAATAGACAACACAGTAACCCAAAACCTTAGCATGTTTATTAGGTACAGCATAGGGGAAAGGGTAATTCAGTCTCAGTAGGAGGTGTCTGTAGGCAGAGTCTCGGGTTGCAAACATCTGGAAGAGCAAGCTGCAGTTGCTAGTCTTTATGTAGACGGATCAATAGTTTATAAACACTCATACTCAGACTCCTGAATAAAGCTTTGCCATCCCTCAAGAACTTCGCACAAATAAGGAACAGCTTTGCCAATTCACTATGGGCCAGTTGGTCTCAGAGTCCGCAACAAGCCATGTTCCTATCAAAATGTGCATTCACTGGGCATGCTCCACCCCCAGCAGTTGAGTACTTATTTTGTCATTCTCATTCGGTCTGCTGTTCCCATAGACATGCTTTGTTGGCACTACAGGCCTTCAGTAGAGGTATTATTTTGGCTTCTGTTGCATGTGAGTTGATTTCTTTTTCTTGAAATTTTGTCCAAAGAGGGTACAGTGTAACCAAGTTGACTCCTCTGAGAAGGCTTATGGCTTATAACAAGGTCCCCTGAGAAATTATGCCATGTCAGAAGGCATTACCTAATTCATGTACCTAAAAGAAACCAAAGTTAAGGAAAAGCAGTCTCATGGCTTTAAAGGACATTTGTCAATATGCCAAAACAGTTTATCATCATTCTTATTGTTGGAACGTGAGGACAAAATGTATGTTCATTGGGTTGGAATGTGTTGCAAAACATGCAGTCTGCTCCTGCCATATGTGAAAGACAGGTTTCTACTATAAGATTATAGTTCAAGTATAGAATGGTTTTAGGTCTCTTTCATGATGATTCCCAAGCCTAATGGGAGAGCAAGAATGATACAATATCTCATTTACAAAATTGCAGAATAGATGGAGAAGGGATTCAGGAAGTCCGGTTCCTAGCTGAGGAGATATTGGTAATTGATAGTTGTTGGGGAAGGAGAATTGATTTTCACTGAATGTGGCCCCTGATAGGTTGTCTGCATTCCAGTGCATAACTCTACACCCATACACACACTGGCATCAGTCAGTGTTTTCAGTGGGTTTAAAAATTGGAAGAGATAGTGGTGGTGGTGGTGCCTATAGAGAAGTTTTGGGGGAAGAAAAAGATACGGATTTGAATAAAACATTATATTTCTAAATGAAGTTATCAAGCCATAAAATTTTAAAAAGAAAAAATAATAATTAAAACAACCAAGCAAATATATCCTTAGATAGCTTGGTTAGAAGGGTATGGGATAATATGTGTATTATCTGAGTTCCCAGGAAAGATTTATCAACAGAAATATAGCTTTGTGAGGAAATTGGGAACTCTCCTAAACACTTACATGTCTATGACATAAACTGAAAATTTTAGGACTAATAGTAAAAATCTCAATTTAGCAAATTATGACTTGATGGTTTTTGTTTTTGACTGTTGGAACTTCTCAGCTTGGAATGGAATATATAGGGTATATTGATTTCCATTTTTAGAAGGTAGTTGAACATTTCTGTTTTGGCATAAGTGCTGAGGAGAGTTCTAAGGACCATTTCATAAACTGCCATGGGTTGCTTGAGAAAATTAGCATATTCACAACTTTAGTCACAAGAGAGTCAGTGGAGCATCTCAATTGGTCAATGCTTTAAATTTACCTTTAGCCAGGTAGAAAAGCTGTTTGTGTGGTGGTTTAACATCTTCAGGGAGCTGTGAGCTTGCATACTGCTATGTTAATAAACAATAATTATTTTATTTAAAATTAATCAATTCACACTAGTTTAACATTCTCCTGCCTCATTAAGTATAAATGAAATGCATAGCTGGGAGGGCTAGCTAAAAACATTTTTTTCCCCTAGAATTTGTGCAAAGCATGACTATAAATTATGTTAATGGCTGCTGGTGACAGCAACTTCAATGCTGTGTTTTGCAAAGAGCATGTTGTTAAAGTGTTGAGCAAAAACAAGAATGAGTGACAATTAGACATCTCTATTAAATGCACATTTTTGTTATTTTATGAAATAAAAATCAAAGACATTGTGGCATTGTCATGGCAACGATGGAAATTTTCCATCTATAATCACTGTGTGCAGATTTAGCAACATTGATTCCATTTCACCTATTTCTAGGGTGATCATTTATTTCTGCTTGGTTGGTTTAAAATTGTTCATACAGTTTACAGGGAAGTAAATTGAAGAATCGGTAATAGGGACCTGGACTGTAGCCAAAATGCATGATATACCTAAAAATAATACGGCTGATGTTCAGGATAAAGGACAATCAATATATTTACTCCACATAAATCTCTAACTTGGAATTTTTTAAATAATTTATTTTTTATTTCTTCAAGTTACATCTCAATCACAATCCCCTCCCTACTCCCCCCTCCAGTCCCACCCTTCCACCCTCCTCCCCCTCAACACCTCCATCCTCTTCCCTTCTTTTTTTTTTAGTTTAAGGTATTTCTTTTTTTCCCCCAACAGCTCTCCCTTTCAGTCCAAAAAATGGTTCTTTTTCTTATAACTATAAATACAATACAAAACAACAGAAATAAATAGGCCACAATTATAAGAGTTATATGGCTTAGCATACATTCCCAATGTCCAGTCCATATGTATTTGGCACCTGACTTTAACATTCTACTATCTAACCATCTCCATGTGTTTAAAGTTCTATATCTAACTCAGCTGGGAACTGTCCAGGCAGCCAGTGGTATGTCATTTCTTAGTTTTGGAAGCTGCAGGCCCTGCACTTCCTATATAATCAGATATATTTATCCCTCTCAGGTCTCTGAGGTGGTTGAAGAATAGATAGCTAGAGTCTCATAGTTAAATTTTGAGTTGTTTAGGAATCAAGAGGGTGTTCTGGATCTAAGAAGATATTTCTAACTTGGAATTTAAGTGATGTACTTTCTCATGGGTATGGCATGAAAGGGTCAGAGGTAGCATACTTTGTTGAACAAAGAGCTTAGTGTCAGTTCTCTGTAAGACATTACCTTTTCCCACCTATGGCATAGAGAATAAAAAAAGAAGAATTTTAGAAGCAGTTCTACATAATGCTCTCTGATGTCTTCCTCACTATTCCCCTGGGCTACCATTGTTGTCATTCTTATTTTGTTATTGTCTGATTCTAAGAGAAGAGGATAAAAATTGATAGCACTGGGAATTCCCATTTTTTGCAGACATATACATTAAGCTGTTCTTTAAAATGTTGATAATTCTTGTAAAAATTATTCTTTGAAAATATCATACATGTATTCAATGCATCTTGATCATATGGACTTCTCATTTTTCCCTTCCATATTCCTCTGGGACCTCCATTCAATGTAATTCCTAACTCCACAGGTATCCTTTTAAAATTGTTAATAAATGCACTCATTTTTTTAAACCAAGTGACTCCAATTAGTGCTGCCCATCTGCACACTGACTATGGGGTTATCCATTGTGGCATGGGGAACCTTCCAGTTGTCACATACTGAAATGAAGTGACTCTCTCTCTCCCCAGCTACCATTAACTACCAGTAGCTCGCAGATAGTGGTGGGAACTTGGACATTCCTCTACACACCATGCTAAAATTTTAACTGACCTGATCATGTGCATGTCTTGTGAAGGGAACCATAGTTGTTTTGCGTTTATGCGTGGAACAGCCATGTCATTTTTTTTCATGTATTTTCAGTATTTTGCTCTTACATTCTCTTCACATAACTCCTAAGATGATTCCTAGGCCTTGGAGCAAGGTGACTGATATAAATGTTCCATTTACAGTCACTTATTCTCATCACTTTGAGCACTAATGAGTCTTTTCATTAACCAATACACATTGTGATAAAAACCTTCTCTGACTGACTCACAGCCCAACATTAGGCAAAAATCAGGGAGTCTGATGGAAAGTGGGAGTTAGATGGATCAAGGACACCACAAGAGGACCTACATAGTCAATTAAGTGGGAAATAAGGAGGCTCATAGAGACTGAACCACCAACCAAAGAACATGCATGGACTACTCCTAGGCCCAATACATATATGAAGCTGATTGGCTACTAGATCCTCAAGAGGATCCCCTAACAATTGGATTGGTGACTATCTCTGACAGTGATGTGGTTGCCTCTCTCTGGATCGATCCCATTTTCTGCCTCAGTGGAATAGGAGGCACTTAGTCCTGATGCGATTTGATATGCCAGAGTGAGTTGGTACTGGGTATGGGATGGGGGGTTGTATGGGGGAAGTGCTGTGAATGTGGGACTGGGAGGAGGGAAGGGGTTGGCAATTGGAATATAAAATAAACAAATCAATAAAAGAAAGACTTCTTAATAATTTTTAAATAAAATTAATAATATTCTTAATCAAATTAATTTTAAAATAAAATTAATAATAATTTTCTTAATAAAAGAAAGAAAAAAAACTTCTCTGCCCAAGTTTGGGGCAGTACCAATTGATGGATATACAAATGAAAATTCAGAAGGCAGTCTGATAATGGCCACTTATAAAAGACAATGTCAATAGATTATTTTCCAGGGTTAATGCCTTCCAGTGATTTTGACCATAGTTACAGTACCAGACACGAATTCTTTTCCATGGACCTTGTTTTAAAACAAGTTGAGAGAGTTGTTGGTTAACCTCATAAAAATCTTGTATCTGTTGTACCTGTGAGCACATCTTCCTTAGAATAGGCATGTAGCATCCAGATGTATAGCATACATTAGGACCATTGATGTCTTTTGCCCCCAGCACCATGCATAGCACATTCCTGCATGATAAGGGCACACCAGCATGGAAGAGAGCTGCTTTTTCAGTTCATAACTAATTTCTGTGTTGCCCAACCAAAGTGTATGTTATCTTCAACAGTATGATCTTAGCGTCTAGTAATTATGGGCAATCGAGAACAGTGACAGTGGTCTATACTTTTGGGGATAACTAAATGTCTTCTCCAACAAATAGCTTGGAGGGAGGTAGTCTGTGCTTGGCACTGAAATTTTCATGTCTTCTGGAGGCAACCTTGGGTACCTCTTTTCAAACCCATTTTTAGATTTATATTTTAAATTGTGCTACAAGGTAGCAGGGTTTTGGAAGGCTTTTTCATATATCTTTAGTTTTACTTAACTCCCTCTTACCTCTCATTCCCTTGTTCCCAATGTCATTACCATATAAACTTTAGTCTCCACTATTACCCTCCATCTTTCATGGCACATCCATGCTACTATCACCCCTCATTATAAGTTTTACTTGGATTGAAGGATCATAGACTTTCAAGTTGCTTCTTCATGTAATTATGGTGATTTGAATAAGAATGGCATGGTCCCCATGGCTCATAGATTTGATTGTTTGATCTTCACTTGGTGGAATTGTTTAGGAGGGTATAGCCTGTTGAAGGAGTTGAGTCACTAGGGTTGGGTTTTGATTTCAAAGGCCCATGCCCTTCCCCCTTTCCAGTCATCTCTCTTGCTCTCTCTCTCTCTCTCTCTCTCTCTCTCTCTCTCTCTCTCTCTCTCTTTCTTATGCCTGTGCATGAGTCTTCAGTTCTCAGCTGCTGTTCAAGCAGCATGCCTGCCTGCTTCCTGCCATGTTCCCTACCACTATAGGCCAGGGCTCAACTACCCTTTGTAACAATAATCACCAAATTAAATGCTTTCTCTTAAAAGTTGACTTGCCCATAGTGTCTGTTCACAGCAGCAGAAGGGTAAGTAAAACATGCACCCTTTGTTTTGGCTAACACTTCCTCTGGCTAGTTGCTTCCCTATCCGAGTCAGTCTACAACTTGTTTGAACTTTCTGGCTTCAATATGTCCCTTCTCTACTTCCATTTCCCCTATGTTCAATTACTTTGAAATTTTTACTGCTCTCCTGCCATGTTATACTACCGGATGCTGAAGGTAGAATTTGTGTTTTTCCAAATTCATGTATTAAATACTAAACCACAGTTGATTGTGGAGATGGGCCCCATGCATGGCAATTGTTTAGGAAAGATGAGAGCTGATGAATAAATGGTATTAGTGTCCTTACAAAAGAAGACCAGGCAGCTTATGTTACCCTCCTCTATCATTTGAGGGACCCAGCAAGTAAATGAAAAATCAAATATGTCAGTCAGCATTTTGACTTTGGACTTTATAGTCTCCAGAACTACAAGCAATAAATATCTATTGTTTATAAGCCAATTTTATTATGATGATGAAACAGTTTAAACTCCATAAAATAATAGGTTTGACAAGTAGCATAATATTTCAATTGAAGTGAGGCAGTTTCACTTAGGGATTACAGCCATCAAGAGTTAACAGAACCTATGATATATTTGCCTTAGTGTTTTAAATAGTATAAGATTGTGCATTTCATGTCAACTGGAATTGTTAGGATAACGATGATACTAGTTTCATTGATTAGCTTACATGTGCTTGGCCTTAATGCAGGAAATGACTGTTGCTCATTTAGTTTCTAAATTAAAGATCTGAATTTAAAAGGCAACTCCAACAAGAAAACAAGAAAGAATGAAAGTATTCTTTATAAAAGACTTCTCTGCTGGGGTATGGTCATGACTTTGCAGTTTTATTTTCCTTTGTATATAATTACTGGGGATGTAGGTTTCTTTTTCCATGAAATATAGAGTGGGAAAGTACATAATAGCCAGAGTGTACAATGAATAAGTGGACGTTAGCTCTTTTTAGTCCACTTTGGAAGTCATTTTAAAGTAGAGGAATTGGGCATGAGGAAGGTTAAGCCAAGTAGCATGAAACAAAGAGTATTTCATCTCCCACTTCCCCTCTCAAGATTTTTCCTGGTGGAGTTAGACACATTTAGTCGCAGCACTTGGGAGGCAGAGGCAGGCATATCTCTGTGAGATCTAGGCTATGTTGGTCTACAAAATGAGTTTTAGGACTGCCAAGGTGGTTACATGGATTTCTCCCAAATTTCCACAATTTATCCCCCTCCCACATTCATGTCTTTGTTTTCTGGTAACCCACTGAGTTGTATGTGTGTTGCAAAATGTTTGATCACATTGTGAAGCCCAAGAAACTGTAAAAACCACTTTCTAATTGTGAGATGACTCAGCCTTTAATCCTAGAGCTTTCTGTTTACTGTAAACAAATATTTGTGATGTGAATCTTTCCTATCACACATCTGTAATCCAAGAATTTTCTGTATACAGGATTAAATCACATTAACCCTAGATCAAGAGGCAGAGCAAGAAACCAGCTGGCAGGGATTAAGCATAAAGGAGGGACACTGAGCTGAAGGGTATTTGAGACAGTGGGAGAAGAAGGAACTTTCTAGCTTTGAGCTTTTGGCTTCTCAGCTGGGTGCTTTCTCTGCCTCTCTGACCTAGCATGTTTTCAACCCAGTGTCTGGCTCCTGAGTCTTCATTGGTAAAATCAAACTACCAGGATATTTTAGTTTTTTAAAACAAAATATGTGAGGCTATCCACTGGAACATCGGGAGTCTACCAGTGACCACACATTAAAAAATAAAAGCTTCTTCTACTCCATCAGCTGTCAAAGACCACTAGCTCCTCAGTGAGGGGTGGGGCCTGGAGATAAAGTTCTCTCTGTATACTGACATTTGGACTCATTGGCCTTGTAAACAAGGCTGGTATAAGTTTATGCATGAGACCCTGAAGTCCAGAAGACAGCATTTCACATGCCTTTTCCTCATTATCTAGCTCTTGCATTCTTTCTGCCTCTTTTTCTATGTTGTTTTCTAAACCTTGATCATGCCTCATTATGTACAGTTTTGAAATTCTTAGGAATAAAGTAGAATTAATTTTTAAAAGGGTATTAAAGCTGTACAAATGTCCCCATAGTTTCTTTTCCTAGTTCTCACATCTGCCTGTAACAGCAGCTCCATGAAGGTCTGAAGCTTCTGTTGTTACTTGCATACCCATGAAAATATCCAGAATCACACACACACACACACACACACACACACACACACACACACACACACACTAATAATGATTAAAAGGAGGGTTTTTCCAATAAATTGGGAATTAGATTTGATCTAAAGCAGGTAAATATATAATAAGAAACTCAGACGAGGGCTTCTTAACATCAGCCTTTCTGAAGAGAAGACTGAGAACAAATGGAACAAGACAGTTGACATGATATTGACGTGGATCTGGAATACAAGTCTCCACAACCCTTATGAGGACACATGAGTGCCCAGGTTTCTGTTGCTAACTGCTTTAAAGTTGAATCTTATGATGCTGGGCAAAGCATGTTATTGCTGTGATTCTGGAGTCTTTATTCAAAATGACTTGGTTGGGAAGAAATTTAAGGCTTCTTGTATCTCTGATGTTCTATACCAGGACAACTTCTTTGGAAAGCACAGGTGACTATCTACTAATTGGTATTCTTTCATTCTTTGGCGATTTCTTGTAGTATAACAACTGTCTGTTTTTGATCCATAGAATGTTCTTAAAACCAGCTCATCACAGATCCTTCAAAAAAGATGGTCCCATTGACCTGTCCTTTTGAGTAATTAGGATCACTTCTTAAAGTTTCTCAGACTTCCCAGGTGGTGGAGGCCAGATGACACTTGTCTTGTTTGACACATACTTTTGTTGTTGTGTGTGTGCGTGTGCATTTGAGTGTGTGTGTGTGTGTGTGCGTGTGCGTGTGCGTGTGCGTGTGCGTGTGCGTGTGCGTGTGCGTGTGCGTGTGCGTGTGCGTGTGCGTGTG
>CAJQZJ010031819.1:4841774-4853926 GCA_907164525.1 Lophiomys imhausi
GTGTGCGTGTGCGTGTGCGTGTGCGTGTGCGTGTGCGTGTGCGTGTGTGTGTGTGTGTGTGTGTGTGTTTAGTTCATGGCACCTCTACTGGACTCTAAGTAGCTCAAAGGCAACACCACCCCTGAATGCCTGACCCCATTAGTGGGTGTTTAATTATTACAAATCACTCAATCCAAATGTCTCTTCTTACTGGTTTATTAGGAAGTCACCTTACCTAGAAAACAGAAGGAATAATGAAGAGAAGGAATATGCAGTGCTAGGCTACTGGCAAAGACAAGGAGTCATTTAAATTTCCACTTAGGCCCAACCCATTTCCTATCTGCTTAGCAGGTGCCTAATTGTTCCCCTTAACACTCTCATTTTGATGAGAGTTACATGACTTTTAAATTTAAGCTTCCAAGGTATCAGATATTTAAATTCTAAGGTGGGGAGAGGGATTATTCCTATCACAAAACTGCTTTGAGAATCAGCTTTTAGAGCTCTAAGGTATTTTGCATGGAAATACTGGTTTCCAATACTTACTGCATACTGCTTCCTTAGCAGGTCACACCCTTCTCCCCATCTTACTAATGAAAAAGTGGAAGAGATGCAAACCAGGATCAGACCACAAGCATAATTAGTAGTTGGACTGACATTCCCAGTGAGTTCTAGTCCCAGTTGTTCTAGTCCCATTTTTGATGTTTTTGAACTGTGCTAACCCATTATCCCAAATTAGTTTCAAGCCTGTAACTAATGGGCCATGTCTTGTACACCCTTGTACTTTTCTTAGAACTATGTGGAACATTAAGAATTAAAACATAGTTTGACCTATCTTCCAAATTTGGAGGTTGATTTTGATTCAGGATCTGAAAGATGTGATGATGTATAGCTAGCTACACATAGACCGCATCAGGGTTGGAAGAGGTCTTTTAAAACTCACCTGTACTATTGACAAAGTGCTTCATTTTCTGTCACCCAGAGCTCTTTTAATTACATTGTCTATTTTAACTTAGTAAACTCTTGCAACAACCTTTAAGCCAGTTTGTCATTATTCTTGCTTTGTGAACAAAGTGACTTCTGCAGACAATGGATGAACAGTTTCCTTGCCGTCACACAGTTGGTAAGTCCCTCAGCAAAGACCCTAGACTGGAACATCTGTATGTGCTCTTGCTGTAGCTCCTGAACCCTACCCTGCTGACTCTCAAGACAGCTCTTACTTGTTTTGCTAGTAATTTTTAAATAAAGAAATGGACACAGAAGGACATCAAGTTCATCTTCATTCATCATTTGATCGGTTGTACATCAAATTCTACAAAAAAAATAAACTTATTTCAGCAACCCTATGGTACACTTGCATTGATTGTCACTGGCTGATTCTCTGTATCTAGAGGTCACCTCACAATGTTTCCTGTTGTTACACTTTCCTACTACAACATCTCTGAGCTTACAGCCTCTTCGACATAGATTACAATGGGATTCTTAAATAAATTGATCTGGGTATCCTAGTACTTCCTCATGTATCTGGCTTATGTCTAATCATTACCTAGGAGAGACTCACTTTGACTCCCCTCATTAGACTTCAGTTAATGGGACCTATTAGCTGTAGATTGCTACTTAAGCAAGTTTTATGTATTTCTCATTATTAACGCTCTGGAACCTGGCTGAGTTTCTGAGTGTTAAATGTGGCTTTGAGATATTTTTCTTCAATGGCATTATTTATGAAAGCAGGAGTTTTAGAATGTACAAATGAGGATAATGATGTATTAATTCCCTCTTAGTAACTTAAATTTTTTGACTCAAATATGTGTACTCTCATGAGTAAATGAAAAAAAAATGAGCATTTCAATTTCAAGCAGCAAATCCTTTTGGTGTCCTAGAAAAATGGCAATAGCCTCAATATTTTAATTTCATTTTCTTTGCTTCATTGTGATATTCTGAATTAACATATTGTGTGTCTCTCTCTCTCTGTGTATGTGTGTGTGTGTGTGTGTGTGTGTGTGTGTTTACTGGCATATTATATAACCCAATTTTAAGGAGATATTATTTAATTACAAAGAATACAGTGTTTTTGTGTGAGTTCCTGTATAAAGCACTAAATAATTGTTTTTATTTTACCTGCCAGAGAAATTCTAAATCATATTGAAGCTAAATTTTATCTTGTTTTGAATTCTTGTGAGAACATTTTTTTGACATTTATTCTCCAATTAAGTCATGGTTCTTACAGCTAAGTAATGATGTAATCATTGTAAGTTCCATAATCAAAATGGTAAGTCAAATAATGTAATAGAAATTTACTAAAAGCTTTCTTAATGGCAATTCTGGAACATTAAATTATAAAAAACTAAATTTGTTAGTTTTGGGGGGATGTCTAAGTGTGCGCAGAGGATCCAAGCTCGTACTGGAAGCCAGGAGGAAGCAGGCATCCATGAGGAGTGGGGCCAGCCTTATAGAACCTTTATTTTAGTGAGGAAGTAAGATGTAATCATAGAACAACTAGTAAACTCAAGAACAATGGGCCGTATAGATTTGTGGGATTTTCTGTTAATGAGTTATACTCTACTGCTCTATAATTTTCATTTTTCTTGTGATTTATGTTAGAAAAACTCATAAACAATTTTGTAATATAGAAGTACTTTTCCCACTTAGAGAACAGAAGAGATTCAGGCACTGAAAAAAAAAGAACAATTTGGCCCTTTCATCATGAGCAGGAGAGAATTTCATAAGCTTGGTGTCCAATTCCTATTCAATCATCATGTCTTTTTCTATTCTGAACACCACACCCTGTTTGTCACCAAATCACAGACTGTAATCCATCCTCTTGATGACGTGGATATCACTGGACACTTTGGTAGAGGAAACACTAATAACACTACATCATCCACAGGGCCATTTTCACACTTGAAATGGAAACAGAACATGGTTTGGAATTGCCTTAGGGATGCCTCTTTTAAGGAACATTTGCAGATATTCTGGACTAGAATTAAACTGTCACCTCACACATTGTCCGACCCATGACTTATGTATGCCATTTTTACTCCTCACCACCCAGATTGTTTCCTCTAATAATGTTATTCCTGTTATCTTCTCACAAGTGATACGTGTATCTTTTGAACATTTTCTGAAACGCCATCCTCTCTGTATAGTGCGTGCTTATGAGGATGCCCTCTGCTCATCATTAGAGCCCCCAAAGCACCCGGTGCTTTCTTCAGCTAGCCCATACCCTCTGACTTGTAATGGAGTCATTTGTGCCCATTGATTCACCCAATCCTCAAGGTCCTGAGCCATATGTGTAGAAACTGTCTTATGTTTATATGTAGTTTGCCAGACAAAGCACCTTGCTCTACAATAGTACTTAAAATGCTTTCTTATTAAATTGACTCAAATTTGTTTGTATTAAACATAATCTAATTTTTGACTGAAATTTTTGTTCATTTACTCGATCAATAAATGTAAGTATGTCTAAACTATTTACTATAATATACTATACATGTTGTTGCTTTGGTGATTAAAAACTCAGAGATTGGAGTTAGGTTAAATTTTTTTTAAAAGAACCCTGATTCTGTCACTTTCTCTATGTGAATAAATTATATAGGCTTCTCTTCCTTTAACTTTTTCATATGTAAAATCAGATAATATTTGTATGTTTAACAAGGTTGTTGCTAGATAGTCCTGATTGTATTTAACATACAATCCTAGATTAGTTAATACAAATGACCAAGTCAGCATCCTGACATGCAGCTATTGCTATGGGGGAATGCAACTGCTGCCCCCAGGCGTCTTTTATTCCAGAAGAAAATCAAAGAAGAAAAGAGATGATGAGAGTTCATGTGACTAGGGTTGTGCTTTGCAATATGTTGACACAACCACCTACCTTTTCACCCACAGGTCCACACACTCATTACTATAACCTGATCTTTAGGGTGGGCAGATGTCTGCTTTTATTTCCAATAGTTAGTTTAGCAACAGTCCCACCCTTCAAGTTGAAATGCAATGTAGAGCTTCTGATTTTCCATTTGCAATAGATGGGTATAATGTATAATCCCATGGTCATAGAAAACCATTTCTCCCAGCACTTTAATGCTCCTTATAGATATAAAACATCATAAAATTTTTTCAGTCAGCAGCTCAAGAGTCAAGATTTGGTTAAATGTTTTCCTTAAATAAAACCAGCTGATGTGCAGAACACATTTAAAGCTCAGACATAATTTTCTATTTCTTTTTATAGATGATGGCACGGTGGCCCCTCAACAGAAAGTTACTTTCCCAAAGTCACACAGTTTCTAGGTGGAATAACTGAAGCTCTAATGACATATATCATGCATGACAAAAATATATTAGCTTATGCTGGAGTGTGGCTGGTAAAACTAGTGTCACTTCATTGAAGAAAACTGATCTTCCATCTTCTGTCATCAGCTGTGAATGGCTTCCTGGTTAGGTGTGGGACTTTGTGCTCCCTTCTTGTTCTCTCATGCTGTGATTTTTGTCTGGCATGAGCTTCTTCAGGTCTCTTGCATGCTGTCACAGTCTCTGTGAGTTTGTATGTGATTGTGGACTGTTGTGTCTGGAAAAAAAATGCTATTCTCTTGCCACTACCCCTGGCTCTTATATTTCCACCTCCTCTTCTGCATTTATCTCTGAACCTTAAGGACCTGTGCGTAGGTGTGGTTAATACAAATATAACTCTGGTGTGTGTGAGTGTGTGTAAGTGTGTGTGTGTGTGTGTGTGTGTGTGTGTGTGTGTGTTGGTTTTAAAGGAGAAAGGCCAGGACATTGGGTGCATACCATACATAGAGTAATGGCAGATAATCTTCATGGAACTTGTGAATGGGAAGGATATGATAAAAATATATTGTATGAAATACTCAAAGAATAAATAAAAACATCAAAAATATCCTAGCATAATAACCCAGTCTTATTTATTTAACTTTTACAAAGATAAAACATCACCTCAGTCATAACTGCTAGATATCCCTTGGCCCTGTGAATTATTACAGAAAATAATAACAGCAGCTGCTTTCTTGGAGCTGTTTTACATTTTTTAATGTTTATTTATTATTTCAAGTTACATCTCCATCACAATACCCTCTCTCCACCCGTCCTGGTCCCACCCTTACACCCTTTCCCCTTTCTCCCACCTCTTCTACTCCTTCAGAGTGGTTTCATCCTACATATCAACCTCCCTCCCTCCCCCCCGCCCAGTTCAACAGTCATATGAGGGCTGAGAACTTCCTCTTGCACTGGGGGCCTATAGGGCAACTCCATTAGGGCAAAGTGTACCACTAACAGGTAGCAAGGTCTATGTTCCTGTTCCTTCTGGTGTGTTGGTTGTAGGATAGTTATCCTGTACTACCTGGCTAAAATCCAATAATAAGTAAGTAGATGCCATGTGCATCTTTCTGAATCTGGGTTAGCTCACTCAGGATGAGCTTTTCTAGTTCCATCCATTTGGCTACAAATAGCATGGTTTCCTTGTTTCTGATTGCTGAGTAATATTCCACTGTGCAAATGTACCACAGGTTTTTATCCATTCTTCAGTTGAGGGACATCTGGGTTGTTTCCAGTTTCTAGCTATTACAAATAAAGCTGCTATGAACATAGATGAGGAGATGTCCTTGTGGTTTGGTGAGGAATCGTTTGGATGTATACCCAGAAGTGATATGGCTGTGTCTTGAGATAGAGCTATTCCAAGTTTTATAAGACATCACCAAACTGATTTCCATAGAGGTTATATAAATTTAGACTCCCACCATCAATGGAGGAGTTTTCCCCTTTTTCCACAACCTCACCACCATGTGCTGTCATTTGAGTTTTGATCTTAGCCATTCTCACAGGTGTGAGATGGAATCTCAGGGTTGTCTTGAGTTGCATGATGTTAAGGATATTGAGCATTTCCTTAAGCGTCTCTTAGCCATTAGAGATTCCTCCTTTGTGAATTCTCAGTTTAGCTCTCTTCCCCATTTTTTGATTGGATTATTTGGTTTCTTGGTGTTAATTTCTTGAGTTCTTTATAAATTTTGGATCTTAGCCCTCTGTCAGATGTGGGATTGGTAAAGACTTTTCCCCAGTCTATAGGTAGCAGTTTTGTTCAAATGACAGTGTCCTTTGCCTAACAGAACCTTTTTAGTTTCATGAGGTCCCATTTATTGATTGAATTATTAGTGTTCTGTTCAGGAAGTTGTTATCTGTGCCAGTGAATTCAAGATTTTCCCCACTTTCTCTTCTATTAGATTTAGTTTGTCAAGCTTTATGTTAAGGTCTTTGATCCACTTGGACTTAAGTTTTGTGCAAGGTGATAAGTATGTGTCAATTTGCATTCTTTTACATGTAAGCATCCAGTTAGACCAGCACCATTTGTTGAAGATGCTGTCCTTTTTCCATTGTATGGTTTTGGCTTCTTTGTCAAAAATTAAGTGACCATGGCTGGATACAAAATCAATTTTAAAAAATCAGAAGCCCTTCTTTATATAAAAGATAAATGGACTGAGAAAGAAATTAGGGAAACAACACCTTTCACAATAGCCACAAACAATATAAAATAACCACGGGTAACTCTAACCAAGCAAGTGAAAGACCTGTATGACAAGAACTTCAAGCCCTTGAAGAAAGAAATGGAAGAGGCCTTTAGAAGATGGAAAGATCTTCCATGCTCATGGATAGGTAGGATCAACATAATAAAAATTGCCATCCTACCAAAAGCAGTATACAGATTCAATGCAATTCTTATCAAAATACTAATACAATTCTTTATAGACCTTGAAAGAACAATTCTCAGCTTCATATGGAATAACAAGAAAAATTCAGAATAGCTAAAAAAAAAAAAACCTGTTTAAAAAAAAATCTGGCGGTATCACCATCCCTGATATCAAGCTATGCTACAAAGTCATAGTAATAAAAACAGCATGGTACTGTTTCACTTTTATACAACTTATGGGTTAAATTTGTCTTGATCTTTTGCAAAAGTCATCATTTACCCATTCTGTCTCTTCATAGTCACACACAATAAAAATAATACATTGTACAGCTTCCCTTTGTCCCTCAGGTTCATGTATCCTTGTCACTATAAACTGATCATTAGTTTTAGAAAATGTTTGCTTTTCTTCCCAGTAGTCCAGCAGCACTTGGTTCTGCTCATTATGACTTAATGAGCCAAACAAGAAAAGCAAATTTTGGGGTAGAAAGGTGAAAATAGAGCTTCAAAGTTAAAGGGAGTACTGAGCTGACTTCACACAGTGCACAAGAAGACAGCCATTGTGATTTCCAGCATTTAAGTCCACAGAGGCCTAGATCATGGTGGCTAGTGAAAATTTTTAATTATTCCTATTATTTTTTAGATTACAATATAATTATATCATTTCTCCCATTTTCCTCTCCTCCATCGAAACCTTCTTGCTCTTTTTCAAATTCATGGCCTCTTTTATCAATAATATTTGTCACATAAATATATGCATATATGTACAATACATAAACACACCCTACTCATTCTGAATGATGTGTCTTATATGCTGGTTTTCAGAGTTGAGCATTTGGTATTGGAAAACAAATGCTGTCCTCCTTACTCGTTTTCCCACTCTCAGACTCCTTAGTGACAGGTAGTTCTTTGTGTAGCCAAGACCTGTCCCCTGTCTGAATATATGGACTCCTTCATAAGCTATGAGTCTTCAACAGATGCCCATCACCATCATTGTCATCATCATGAGTCATTTCATGAGCTTTTCCTAGATACATCTAGACAAAAAGTTGAAGGAATTTTAACCTGACACATCATTAAGAATAGTAGTAAATAGTTGGAAGGTGGTTAAAACTTCAAGAGTTGTTAATGGAAGATCTGGGTTTGGAACTCCACTAGGTATTCAATGCTGAGAGCAAACAAAATTTGAAAAAAAAATTGTTATAAATCAATGACTCCAATAAGGCTGGAAAAGACAATTTCAAAGTTGCCCTTGGGCCTAGAAGGCCAGTGTTTTAATGATGGCCTATCTTGATTGCCAGATTGATTGGATTGTCCGATCTAGATGGTAACTCAAGCACAGGTCTTGGTCTGTCTGTAAGGACCTGACAGAGATAGAAACCTGAAGAGCACACAACTAGCCTTGATATGGGTAGTGCCATCCAACAGGCTCATGGCTCACATTAAATGAAAGAATGAGAGGAGCATGAGCAATGGTTTCTCTTTACTTCCTTGATGCCATGAGGAGAGGAGCTAGTTCCTCCATAGCCTCCAGCTATGCTCTTCTGCCTCAATTTATATCCAAACACTAAAGTAAGACACCTTGGATTGACATCTAAAACCATGAGCCAAAATAAATCTCTTCCCTTTAAATTACTTCTCTTTGGAATGTTTTACAATTACAAAAGCCTTATTGATGAAATATGCCCAGCAAGAGTTCCAGAAGAAAAGAACAGAGACAATGTTAAAAGCAAAACAAACAAACAAAGAAAAAACCCAACAAACAAAATACAAAACCACAAATGAGCAAACAAAAACCAAAACAAAAAAGAAAAGAATCAGGCATTAGCTAAGATTTTTATAAAATAACAATTCTGAGAGTTCAATAATTACATTGCTAGTTCTTTCAGTATTTAAGTTGTGTTAGTAGTGGTATATTCAGAGTACTTGGACTGAGAGTCACTTGGCTGCCCTTGAATTCTGCTGGCCCCCACTGGAAGATTTGAGATTCTTCAAGCATCACTCTTGTATCAATTATTTTTCCTTTGCTGTGAAGAAACAATACAAAGCATCATGACCAAGGCAGCTTCTAGAGGAAAGGGTTCATTTGGGGCTTCTTATGGTTCCAGAGGGATGAGACTCTACTATGGTGTTGGGGAATATGGGAGCAAAAAAGCACAGTGACTGGTGCAGCAGCTAAGAGCTCACATCTTAAAATGCAAACAGGAGCAGAGAGAGGACACAGGGAATAGTGAGAGGATTTTGAAACCTCAAAACCTTTCCCCAGTGACACACTTCCTCCATAAAGGCCATCCTTCCTAATTCTACACAAACAGTACCACAAACTGTAAACTAAGTATTCAAATGCCTGAGACTTGTTAGGGACATTTCATTTAAGTCACTACATTCCACTCTCTGGGCCCCTAGGATCCTGGCCATATTTTAATGAACATTTACTACAACTCCAGAAGTCCCCATAGTGTTTCAGTCTTAACATGGACTCAATAAGAGGTTGGACAGAAAAATAAACAAAGAAGATATAAAAAAATCATAGATTTAAATTATATGCCTAGATGGTCCAGAAAAGGATACAATATCTAGATAATAATAAGTCTAGTTTTATATATTACCTTTACCTAAATTTCAAGAAATAGATGTTATAGAGATAGTTTCAAGGTACCAAAAAGGACAATTCATTTCCTTGCATTATATAAAACAGAAAGGTTTTAAAAAATTTAATTAAATGTATCAATTATATCTTCACAAAATTGCATAAATAGTAAAACGATTTTTTATTAAATTCAAGAGAAAGACAAAAAAATCTATAGTAATTAGCAGTGTAAAGAAAGCCTGGATCAGACATTATTAAACATAGTGACTAAGATGGTTAAGAATTCGGAGATATAATAAAATGGTCACTGTTTATTGAAAAATCAAATAAAACTTACAACCTATTTACAAATTCAATACTTATAAAACCATTCAATAAGGTGGTTGGTATGAAATCATCACACTGTCAATATAAGAATTATTGAGCATGGACAGATGCTGAGAACTCTCTCAGTGCCAGAGATTAGTATAATGTCCTTACACATATTTACATCTGACAAAACTGAAGCTAAATGACTTATCCCCAAATCAGATAGCCAATAAAGGAAAAAAATCTAAGACGATATAAAAAAAGTCCACACCATTAAAGTAATGTTTATAAGCATGAACAACAATCAGTTACAGTATTTAAAGGAAACAAAAGTTACTATTCCTCTTAAATAGCCATAGAACATGTGGTAGTCAACATTTTGACATATTCCCCATTATTTTTCTATATTGGAGTGCAGTATCAGACATGAAGAAGGATTGCTTTGTACTTTATTAGATTAGATTGCACAACTAATGTGGGCAGTACAGGTCCCATAAAACAGTTTTCTTAAGATGGTGGTAGAGTCATACTGCTATTCTAGAAGAATCAAACAGTTGTAGGGACATGTTGACAGGCAAAGGAGCCTATTTATTTTTTTAACTTCTTTTTTTTTAGATTAACATAAGTACATTATCTCCTACTGTACTTTCTTCCCTTCAAATGCTCCCGCATACGCCTCTTTGCACTCTTTCAAATTCATGTTTTTTTTTCATTAAATGTTGTTCCATGAATATATGTATACATATAGACATATATTCCTAAACACAACTTGCTTTGTCTGTATAATGCTATATGCAGGTATGTTTTGAGGGCTGAACCTTTGGTATTGGATGACGAATTGGTGGGATCTTCCTTGGAGAAGACTATTTTTCCAACACCAGGCCTGAGAAACTATTTTTTGTGTTGTTGGTCAGGGCTGTCCAAAAGATTTCCCAAACATTGGAGGCTGTTATATTTCCCTGGGTTACCGTCCAGAGGTGGAAGGTAAGTCTCTAGGGCTGAAGACACCATGTACTTCAGACACATGGCCCAGAAGCCCCTGAGCTGGAACTGACTTGAATGCCTTCTCCGTGAGGACAAGCTTTCATCATAACAGAAAATACTATCAAAACTTCCAAAGGAGGAAGACCAACCACAAGTTCTACCCAGCTATGATACCTATGACCCATACAAGGACCAGTAGGACAAGAAAACTGAAGTTGTAGTAGTGTTATGTATACCTTGGCAGTAACCAACCACCCTCAAACTGGATTTAAGACCAATTAACAATAGGGAAATAATTCCTGGTACCTAGCCTACTCCCCATGGATAGTGAAGTCATGAATCTTATAGGAAACCTACCACCAGTTTACTAAACCAGAAGAATCCCTAACTAAATTAGAAATGTTTGTCTTTATAACCACAGGTAAGTGTACTTCTCAGCCTGCATCAAGGAAACTTTTCTTTTCTTTGCAACAAACTAGACCATTATAGAAAATCTTAGCCAATCAATATATGGAGTTGTAGATCCCCCAGTCCCGGTGAATATATCTAGAGGACAGTTTATATACCCAAGGGTCATTGCAAAAGAGGGGAGGGAAAGGTTTTAAGACCTACAGAATTAGGAATTTTGCTGTGAGATTTTTGACTCTTTGTAATGTCCAAAGATATACCCATAAAGCCTCACCAACTTGAATGCCTAATTATGAGTTGAACAAAGATAACAACAGACATGCCAAAGTCTTGGCCTTTTCAACTGAGCTGTCTGCAGCTACCAAGGACTAGAAAATGAGATGCTCAGTCCTGTCACAGTCAAGAAATGAATTCTGTCAACAATATGAATAAGCTTGGAAAAAAGAACAGTTCATGTGACTTAGAGATAAAACGGTCTTTGAGAGCTTATAACAATCTACTGGCTTAGCAAATGGTAACATCAATATCTAGAGGCACGAAGTCAGTAGCTGCCTATTTACAGACAGCAGGCCCACCTCTGGGGCCACTTTGTGGTGCTTTCAGGGATCCAAGTGCTAGAAACTCACATGTACACCTGCAAGACATGACCTTGGACTTTTGAGGAGTACAAACTCTGGCTCCCCTCCATGTAACCGAACTTTTGAATTATTATTTATCACTTATTTATTTATTACTAAATTCACTTATAACAATCACCAACAATTTCTTAACTATTAATCCTATAAATTCTTACAACCCCTTTAACCTATCCACTAAACCTATTGATAATTATTTTTCTAACCTTTTAGAATTATACAGTCTCTGGGGCAGGTCCTCAGTCGTCAGGAACACAGTCTTTGTTGTAGATTCTTTAACGCACTTAGCAGTCCTTTTTCTGGATATCTCAGATGCAGGTTCGTCAGGGTAAGTTGGTTATTGCAGTCTCACCTTAAATAAGGCTTCATGCTTTCTTCTCTGTGGGAGACCCCAGCCGTCTGCAGGCCAACTTACTTCTTTTGAATCAGGAACTCAGCTGCTCTGCCTCAGTCCTTAAAGCCAGGCACCGTTTCCTTTAGGCCACTGATCGGACAGATCAAACCCCTCCAGACAAAAGCTGAGCCACAGGGTCCAGTCCTTGGCCTTTTGGTGTCTTGC
>CAJQZJ010031819.1:4854326-4879883 GCA_907164525.1 Lophiomys imhausi
GCTGAGGTCTCCCAGAGAGAAGAAAGCCTCAAGCCTTATTTAAAGTGAGACTTCGATAGCCAATTTACCCTGACGAACCTGCGTCTGAGCTATTCCAGAAAAAGGACTGCTAAGTGTGTTAAAGAGTCTACCCCCGAGACTGGTTTCCTGACGACTGAGGACCTGCCCCAGAGACTGTATCATTCTAAAAGGGTATGAAAGTAGTTGTTATGATTATCAATAGGTTTAGTGGATAGGTTAAAGGGGTTGTAGGAATTTATAGGATTAATAGTTAAGAAATTGCTGGTGTTTGTTGTTCAGTGAATTTAGTAATAAATAAGTGTTAAATAATAACTTAAAAGTTCGGTTACATTTATCTGCATTCCCTTTCTTCTTCTCCTTCTTCCTTCTTCTCTTCCTCTTCCACCCCTACCTCCTTTTGCTCCTCCTCTTCCCCTTCCTCCCTCTTTGTCTTCACTTTCATCTTCTTCTTCCTCCTCTTCTTTTGTTAAAAAAGATAATTTGTCATGTTATCATGCAGGATTACTTTTTTGAAAAAGCCATATTGAGTTGAATTCATATTCAAATACACTCAACTTACTTTCTTACTAATACCACCTTCAACTTTACAGTATTCACAATTATAACGACTAAGGAATCCAGAGAGAATATGTTGGCTATTTGAGATGAGAAGATGGAGCCTTACAGGATCTTCTTCCTGCGGAACCTGACTGTCCTCACAAGCTGAACTTTGTCACAAGCTGAGCTTCCTGGTCTTTGACCCTGATGTCAAGGTTAGCTATAAAGTCTTGAAACTCAGGCATTTTTGAGGATTTCATACTTGAAGAATAAGAAAATGGTCTCAAGGACATAATAAAAGGAGAGAATTCTGAGTATAAACTGTGCTCAGATCTCTGATAGTTTCCTGAGACACTCAAGTGTGTACAAACTCTAAGCAATCCTGTTGAAACAAAAATAAATAAATAAACATTAACCATGTATAGTGATAATTGAAAGTGGATGCCATGATTGACAAACCCACATGACAAAATAGTACATATATTCTACATATAAACAAGTCCAGCATATTTGTTAGGGCAAGGTACAGAAAACCAAGGAGAAAGCAAGAAATAAGGGTACACTAACAGAAAGAATAAAGTTAAGAATTTCCCCCCCGATTTTTATTGTTTATGTTTATGTGATAAATAAGCCTTAAGAAAACTTTGCATCCTGGCAACTAAAAATAAAGGGAAATAGGACTAGATTTTACTTTGCATATTAAATGAATGGTAATCTATACAAGAAAGTTATTAAAAGAAAGTTTTTTTTTTTCGTTTATTTATTACTTCAAGTTACATCTCCATCACAGTGCCCTTTTTCTATCCCTCCTAGTCCCACTCTTCCACTCTTTCCCCATTCTCCCTCCTACCCTATTCCTCTGAAGTGAGGTGTCCCTATATATCAGTATTTTTAAAGCATGTCAGTGTTAGAGAACACAGCATGATACCATGGCTGCCCAGGTACCCTGATGAGAACATGGGATTAAGAGTTCTCTCTACCCATCTTTCTTCAATCCACACAAAACTAAGGTATAACCTCGAAATGGCCTAAAATGGTTCTTGTCATTTTATTATTTTAATGAGACCTGGACATTTTGTCTTGAAGATACTCTTAAAGCTTACTCTCACCTCAAAATACACTTTAGCCCAGAGGCCATTCAAAGTTCATTTTGATCGATAATGCAAATAAGGTATTTCTTAAAATGTGAGAGTAGAAAAGTACATTTTTAATGGTTTTCTGAATTTCAGATTAGATCAACAGATTTTTGCATGTCTTGGAGTGAATGTTGCCTTTTCACAGATACATGCAACTTCTATGTGGCGTCACACTCACAGTTCTTATTGGTAATTTGGTTACCCCAAGAGAGGGCTGAAAGTATTGGAAAATACCAATTAAGATACAGACACTCACTAACGTTTAATTGGTTCATGTCTTTAATAGTTAATTTTACACTTCAACTAGATTTTACTTTGCACATTAAATAAAGAGTAATAACAACATAAGAGAATGATACTTAGATCACCAAGGGCTTTAACTCATCTCTCCATCGGAGAAGACATTGTGGGCTGCAGTTGCATAGGTACCCTGATAAGAATGTTGGGTTCACAATCAATGTCTGTCAGAGAAACAGGGCCAAACGGCTGAAAATTGATGCTGTAATGTATGGAGAGAAAATGGGAACTGTCCAGGCAGCCACTGCTATGTCATTTCTTAGTTTTGGAAGCTGTGGGCCCTGCACTTCCTATATAATCAGATATATTTATCCCTCTCAGGTCTCTGAGGTGGTTGAAGAATAGATAACTAGAGTCTCATAGTTAAATTTTGAGTTGTTTAGGAATAAAGAGGGTGTTCTGGATCTAAGAAGATGTTTTTAAAATTGTGATGAAAGTAGGATGAAAGTTGAGTTGGATATAGAACTTTAAACTCATGGAATTGGGTAGATAGTAGAATGTTAAAGTCAGGTGCCAAATACGTATAGACTGGACATTGGGACTGTATCCTAAGCCATATAACTCTCATAATTGTGGCCTAATTACCTCTGTTGTTTTGTATTGTATTTATTATTATAAGAGAAAGAGCCATTTGTTGGACTGAAAGGGGGAGCTGTTGTGGGGAAAAAGATATACCTTAAACAAAACAAAACAAAAAAAAAAAAAAGGAAGGGGATGGGTGGGTTGAGGCGGAAGAGGGTGGGAGGGTGGGACTGGAGGGGGGAGGAGGGAGGGGATTGAGATTGAGATGTAACTTGAAGAAATAAAAATAAATAAATAAATAAAGAATGTTGGGTTCAGTGTTCTTCACCCCTATTCCTCCAATCTACAGCAAACTAAATCTAACCTCACAAAGAATACTGTCGTATTACCTAGTATTTGACTAAAATATTCTTTTGTGATATGCTTGTGAAAGTGTTTCCAGTTAAGGCTAGCATTTGAATCAGTAGGCTTATCCAACTCATTGAGAGTTTGCGTATAGCAAAAAAGATCAATGAAGGGAGAATTTAGTCTCCCTGCTTGACTGCTGAACTGCCTATGCCCTCTTGTATTCTGTCTGAGACCCACACCATCAACTCTTCTGGGCTCAGGCTGAAACTGCTCCCCTAGCCTTTCTGGGTGTCCAGCTTGCAGATGACTAACTCTGGAACTCAGCCTTTGTAGTCACTTAAGATAATTATTATAAAAATTTCTGTCCTTTCTTTTTTCTTTTCTCATATATTTTCTTTTTTAAAGCATATATGAGAATATATAAAAATGATTTATTCTCTTCACTTTGAAAAAAAAATCAGACTAATTTGTATTAGTGACTTTCTTTGGTCCTTTGACACAGTTCCTGGCAAAAGCAACTAAGAAAGAAGATTGATAGTTTTAGGAAAGAGCCCTTCATTCCAGGGAAATCATGGTGGTGTCAAGACCAGCTCCAGCTGTGTCAGAAAGCACATGAGGCAGCTGGTCACAGTGTCTTTATAGTCCAGAAGCAGAGAGAAAAATGCCCGTGTTCTTCGGAATGTCTCCTTTTTGTTCAGTTTGGAAACTCAGCCCGTGGGGATCAACTAGCTACATTTAGGGTGGATCTTCTCTCGCTTCAGATAAATCTACCTAGAGTCACTCTCAGTGGTCCTCTGTGAGCTGAAGTGTCTCCCAGGAGGTTGAAAATCAAGATCAGCTATCACAACATCCTTCTGTGCGACCCTTCTTTTGTGGGTTTTCTTTGAATTTATCTTAGGTGTTTTCTCGTTCCACATCTGGTACCTCTTAGTTTATCTTTTATTTTATATTATTTTTTTTTATTTACCATGTTCCAATCTCATTGTTATCTGAGTCACCATTGACTTTGACACTTGATAGAATTGATTAGAATGAATCTCAATTCTCAAACCAGTATTTATCAGGTAAGTCTTCTTGATTTCTCATATATAAAATAGAGATAATCATGTAAAGTAGGCTTTTTGAGAGTATGTCCTGAAATAACGTATGTTAAACATTTAGAACAGACTGGACAAAGAGAACCTAACTCTGTTAAATGTAACTAGCATGCACCTTCTCCATCACCTTCACTGAATTCCAAGGTCCTAAGAGTTTATATATTAAAATTAATAATTTTATGTACTCTAAAATAAGTCAAGTACAGAAGTAATGCCAACAGAATGTCAGTAGACAGACCATTTCTGAATTATAAGCTCACATTATACAGAGGCAACATCTGTTAATTATTCTCCAGCAGGGCCAGCCCTGACTCAGTGAGTACTGATGGGTGATTTGTCAGCCTCTTCTCTTGGTTCATTGGTGTCTTTGCTTCCTGTGTTTTGCTCTGGAACATCTGATAGATGAGGTTCTGCAGCTCCCAGCAAGTAGCACTAACTTTGTCTCCCACACAACATAGAAAATTGGAGGCAGGAAAGTGTGACTGAAATTATTAAAATGAAAGCCTTATATCTATTGAAATTTATAAAATAGCCACACACTATTAAAGACTCCCAAAGTTTAGCTATCATTACACTAAGCTATTTACCACACTCCACAAGTGATACAACATCAAGGGCAGAAGGTGTGACTCAGTGCTTGGGAGTAGTTTTAGTCTTTCTGTTTTCCAGAGGTCAAGTTTGTTTGTCTCTTTGTGAGTATTTGATTCCTGCCATCTCCATCTTTTCCCATTAGAGCTTTTAAATAATAATTTTGATAACCCCAGAACATCCCTTTCTTATTCGCTTATTTGGGATTCTCAGTGCAGCACATGCTTAGGCTGACCTTTTACAGTGCACAAATCCTGTGTTTTCCACCTTTCACTAAAAACACTTAAACTGATCACACTTATTTCTGTTTTCCCATCAGAAGAGCCCACTTACCCCTTTGTCGCCTATAGTCTCTTGCATGATATATTTAGTCTGAAAATTAAGGGGTGGAAGATAACCTTGACAGGCAAGTCAGACAGGGAGTCAATTCAACAGAGACCCAGATCCAGACATGGCCATTGTCTTCTCTTGAGGCTGGACATTCTGAAACAGTGCAGAACAATGGTGCAGAGCTTTTCAGGAGACCAGAGGCTTACAAATTAGAGCTTTGGTGATTTCGTTAACTTTGTGAGCCATGTAGACACTTGCATATTTAGCCAAAATTCCAGCCTTAGACATTGTACTTTCAGGCACATTCTAGGACTCTTAACTAACCAGGCATCTGGAAACTGGAAACAGTTCAAGGGCTGACCCAGAATATGACATTTATTGTGGTTTGAGGGGCATTTTAAGGGCAACTGAACAATTTTCAGGGTCTGAGGAGTTGCATTTTTTCAACATCAGCTCTGGAAAGCATTGCTGCTGTGTGGAACACATCTGCAGATTGGAAACTGTAACATCTGGAGAACTGCAAGGTGTCTAACCTGCATCTTATTGGATGATCTTGGCCCAAAGCAAAGATGTGATGGCTACAGTGAGAAGTCTAATCATCTGTACACTCTGTCTGTTTGATTGTGTTCAAGGAACAGGCTGTCCATGGGGACAAAATCTGAAAGTTTCAGGTTCTGGCTAAAGCTACAGAAATATTATTAGATTCACAAGTTGTCATGGAGATTTTAGGAGTTATTCCCTCCTAATGTACTTTAATAATTACAGACCTGATGACTTTTCTTTTATAAAAGTAATCACAAGTGCCAAATTTAATCTCCCAATCAGTGAGTTCTTAAAATAAATATAACATATTATCTCGTATCTATCTTCCAATATGCCCTGGAGGAAGAAGCAAATAGATAGGGACTATGGCAAGGTGATGAGTAATGGAGTGTATCGTTCCAGTGTGTTCTATTTATCACATCAGAAGTAGCTGTGATTTGAAATTACTTGGGGCACTTTGCTACTGGTAACTTTTTTTTGAGAATGTGGATTTTTCTGATTTTGGGTTTTTTTTGTGTGTGTTGTTGTTCTTTTTTGTTTTGTTTTGTTTTGCTTTGTTTTTCCAAGACAGAGTCTGTGTAACAGTTCTGGCTGTTCTGGAACTCTCTTTGTAGACCAGGCTGTCCGCGAACTCACTGACTGCCACTGCCTCCCAAGTGCTGGAATTAAAAGTGTGCATCACCACATACATCCTGTTGGAGAATGTGTTCTTTGATGGGTTGTGGAGTCTTGTGAGATAGTGTGTGGATTTTACTCTTAAATGACAAGTAGCAATAATTTAACTTTTGAGGTCTATTGGTGGCCACAAGCCATACTTGTCTAGACTGTCTTTTCTCTTTAAGATAGACAATTCTTTATGGTATCTTTTTTTTCCTGATAAAACATCAATTAATAACTCCAAATAAGATCATTTGTTGAAAGCAAAAATTTCAAATATATAACACGAATTAAAATTTCTGGTAAAGAGATTATTTACTCAAGACAGTAATTGAACATGTTTATGCATAAAATTTAAGGCTAAAATGTGAAAACAACAGAAAAAAGCCACACATATCGGTCTTTAAGAGTTTGTAATTCAGCAAGAGGAGAAGAGATTTGCAGGGTAACAATGAAAGAGGAAGAAGACAACTTCCAGAGTGGAGGAGACTTGGCACCTTTGGTGTCGCTTAGTTTCCAAAATGGGTCTTCACTGGTGAACCTGGCATTTGTTTAGTTAATATTATGACCATATATATACTCGAAATAGCTCTTTATGCATAAAATTAATGGTTCCCAGAAAAATAGATTTGAGTCATTCCTTAGGCATGGATAAACCATGCCCTAGAAACCATAAAGGCAGGCTCCATTTGCAACTCTGAATGCTACAGTACCAGGCTGTAAATGCTAATTTCTCATGCCCAATAAAACCCACAAGGGTCATGGCTACCTGGATAACAGATCTTGCTTCTAGATCCTTGATATGAGGATCTCAGTGAAGTTTAGTGCAAAGTGTCATTTTAAATACTGGAAAAAACAAAAAGGCTGGACTCCTGAAGCCCTAATATATATTGCATGATTTAGACTGTGCTAATTTGCTAGTGAATGTTTAGTTAATAAATTTTTTATATAGGAAAATTTGAGATTAGCTTTCCTTATATTTGGTATCTGCATAACAACAATGTGTTTATTGAATGAGAATTTCATCTGTGAGGGTTGTTAACTCTCCAAAGACCCAGACTTTGGCATGACTGATAAATTTAGGATAGATCACAGGAAACATCCTCTACAGTATGACAGACAGAAGAGTTAAGCAGAGAATAGATAATATATTGAGAGATACCAATGAATACCTTAGCTCATAATTATATTCTCACCTTATTGTTAAACTGAGGTCCAGTTAATGGCTTTTTACATTTTCTGAGCTGTTTTTCAACAACTGAGAGTTATTTCTTGGCAGAAACTCAACTCTTTCAAATAAAGCATCAATGCTGGGTATTTCCATGTGGCATATAATAGTTACTGTTTTGCTGGAGAAGTCATGGAATCCCGAAGCGGAAATTATAAGAATGTGACATTGAACTAATTGATTCAATTTGTGTCATTAATTTGCATTTTTGTATACAGTATTTTGTCATTCAACTTCTAGGCAGGTTTTACAATTTGATTAGCAAATTCAGAATTTTATTGTCTATAATTTAGTTACCAAAATTCAGTTATTATAATGACTTTCACAAACATCCAAAAGGGAAAGGAAAAAGCAACAGTGTGCTCAATCTCATTATAGAGGTCCGTAGGAGTATCTGCAAGCAATGAAGAGAAAAGTGGTAGGGCCCACTCTCTTCACAGTGGGTGAGAACAGACATCTAACACCACACATGCCAGGGAAGTTAATGGGGGTTTTAGCTGCACTGTTCCATTCTCTCCCTAGAAAGGGCTTTTACAAGTAATTTATTAAGTATTCCTCATTGATGCCCTGTCATTGAGGAGGTCATCCACGCTCAGATTTGACATGTAATGAACCAGGAGGGTGTTCAGTAAGAAGTCGTGGAGTGAAGTCAGAATGTGGAGGTAAGGTTCATGTTGTAGAATGGCCAAGGTTTAAAAGGGGTGTTGAAAATAAACACTGAAAACATTGGTCAGAGTTGTTTTGCAGCCATATGTGTGTGTTAGAGCTATGAAGAAACACCATAAGATGCCATCATAATTAATTACAAGACTAATTATTTATGTATATTTGCAGGTGGGACTCAGGCATTGATATTTTTGAAAATTCTCAGGTAAATTCACTGTAAATCTAATTTTGGAAAGCAAGTTCTTCTAGCCTGATGGGAAAACGTGACATTCTCTGAAAAAAATCAATCAAGAGGGATATTTATGAATGCTTAGGTGATTTCAAATAAAAGCTTATAGTGACAGTTGTATTGTAGGTACAATTTTTGTTCTAATGTTACTGTGACTGATATGAAACAGTAGTATTTTATTGTTTGATTAAAAAGAAATAAAACAAACCACTCTATACACCAAGAAGTCTATATTTCAGTCTCTGTGTTCCATATAACCTTTAATAACAAAGACTAGGCATAAATAAAATATTTCATGTAAAATATTTATTTGTATGGGTTTTACCTATGTATATATGTGTGTGTGTGTGTGTGTGTGTGTGTGTGTGTGTGTGTGTGTGTGTACATGAGCTTATGTGAGTGCATGCTATGTGTATACATGTGCTAACAGAGGCCAGAATATCCCCTGGAGCTGGACGTACACATGTTTTTGAACCATCTGATGTGGGTGCTTTGAACCAAGCTTCAGTCCCCTAGAAGAGCAGGGAATATGCCTTTTCTTTTGTCTTTGATTACAGTTTCCTTTCTTCCAACTCCTCCCTGATCCTCCCCATCTGCTCTCCCATCTTAATGTACACCCTTTATTTCTTTCATTGCAGAGCAAATGGGAAGGTAAAAATTAATCATAAAATAATATAAAACAACAACAAAATGGAATAGGACAGAGCAACCACTTGTAACCAGTGAGCACCTCTCCAGTCATTATTGTTTTGTTTCAGGGAGAAAAAGAAAAGACATTGTGAGTGTCTCTAGAGTCTGCAGATAAACATAGATGTCAGAAAAGCATGAAGCAAATATTCCTGAAGTGTTGTACATCCTACTTAACCCTTCTGTTTCACTGTAGAGCTGTCTGTCTGGGAGTGGAGGAATGGTTATCACCGTTGACAGAAGACCCACATTGTAAGAATTACCAAGGAAGCACGGCCCAGCCTGACTCTGTCTCATTCTTTTGAATTTCTTTTTTTTTGTTATTTAAATATTTTATTTTTTTTCTTCAAGTTACATCTCAGTAACAAACCCCTCCCTATTCCCCCTTCCTAACCTGCCCTTCCACCCTCTTCCCCCCAGAAGTTTCCCCTTTCAGTCCAACAGATGGTTCCTTCTCTTATAACAGTAAGTATTATACAAAACAATAGATATAAATATGCCACATTTATGAGAGTAAATTGGCCCAGTATACCTTCCCAATGTCCAGTTTATACATATTTGGCCCCTTCTTTTGAATTTCTTAGTCTTGATAAAATGCTGTGAAATTTTTAAACATATTTATGAAAGTACTTTTAGAACACCTAATTTAAAATATTTTCACAAATAGCCAGTCAACTTTGGCCTAGTTTCTAATGAATTCCAAAATACTAATTAGTACCATCTGTTACAGTCTGTCCTGTGGCTTGCTTTCTCACAAAATTTAGGAAGCATCTACTTTCCTACTTGTCCCCACCCTGTTTTCATTATTATTATTTTTCTTTGGAAGAAAGGTGATGGAGTACATTTCATCTGGCATTACTATTGCACTCTTTTTCCCCCTAGTAATTATAGACACTTTCTTATTGTTTAGAAACACCAGAGACAATGCCAAGGGTCCTTCATTAATTCTCTCAGGCCACAGGATTTTTCTAAGCTATCAAGCATAGTGGTTTGGCTGGGGTTTTCTTCCTGTAGTGGTGTTCCCCAATACCGCCTGGCATTGATGCTATGGTAATATTTAGGCGAGCCCCTGCAGATGCGAACCTTATATGGTTCTGGATGATTCACGATTATATACATACCTCAAAGTGTGTCACAAAGAGCAAAGGATGCCTGTGATCAGCCCCAAAAGAGAGTAGTTAGCCATACAAAGTCTCCAAGTTGTTCCACATTGTATTATTCTGAGAATGTTACAATTCACACTATGTGAAAAGCAATGCTGATCTCAATCTACCTTGGTTGACTGGTACTAAGAAGGAAAATGTCTTGAACTGGTTAATCATAAAAGCTGTAAGATGAAAAATTCAAAATTGTTTAATATATGTATATCTCTGAAAGGGTGGTATGAGTTTTATCTTTTTTCTAGACTATCTTAAGATCTAATTGAAATGGGAAACAGGTCTCAAAAACATAGAAGGACAATATAAAATGAGCCACAGTAGAAGTATAGATAGGCCACTATGAATGCTATGTGCAAAGTAATAAGATTGCCACTCAGACAAGCAGTGGAAAAAGAAGGTACCTCAGAAAACTATCATTAACTCATATTTTTGTGGTACTGAAGATTGAGCCAAGGATCTCACTTACGCTCTGTAAGCTCTCTACTACTGAAATATATCCCCAGCCCACCCACATTAACTAAATATTAAGTGCTTTACTTGAACATGGAGAGAAAGCATGCTACACAGAGATGGATAATCGATAAATGGCTAGGAGGTCAAAATTATAGGTAAAGCTGGGAAGAACCAAACAGGCAGAGTGCACTGTGACAACCGAGAGATAACACTGGGCACGAAAGAGGTTAACTCAGTTTTGATTACCAAGGATAGTGAATTCCAGGGTGGCAAATAAGAGACAGCCATTTAATGACAATTAGGCATAGGTAATCATTTTTGGAATATGGGATAATCAGAGCTACCTGGTTGCAATTTTCTCCAATGACCATAATCAGTAGAATATGTTCACATGAGGCTTGCATCAAGAAGCAAATGGGAGGATGGAGTCAAAGAGTTGGGTATGGTGACTACTACCCTCGGGTCCTGAGAAAAGCATTCCAGAAGAGTGTTTCTCATGTTTACTCAGGTATCCGGTAAAATGCAGATACAGACTCAGTAACTCTGACACACAGTCCTATGAGTTTGAGTGCTGGCATGCTGCCAGGTGCTAGGTGCTGTGTTTGTTTGCCTGTTTTGCTAATCTGTAGGCTAAACGTAGAGTCAAAATTGGTCCAGCTGTGTGATTTCCAAACTCCAGCACATGCCAAATCACCAGGGGGAACTTTCACAGTCACCACAGCCTGGATCTTGTTTAGAGATTCTGACAGAGATAGGTACCCACATCAGGGTTTTAAGAAGTCCCCAGGAAATTCTGATGTTGGACCTCTATTGAAAAGCAGTGCCCTGGTTTAGGTGTTTAAGTTGGTGTTTCTCAATCCTGAATGCACAAAAGACTGCCTCAGGAAAGCCCTAAATGTCCCAGCATGCAGGGGCTTGCCAGGCTGTTATGAGACTTTCCATTTTAGGAGCATGGGCATTATAGCTTTCCAATAGCTCCAGAGATGATTCTGATGAACAGGATGGCTTGGAACCACTTACCTGGGTGTGTGGGGGCGGGGAAAAGTGCTTCAGGAATTCTCTTCTGGCCTTTGCTGGATGCGTAGTTCTTTAAAGCTGTTTAAGAGCTAAGTACCCATTGCTATTTATTATCAAATATATCGAAATTTAATGTCTGTATCCTTGGCCAGGCTTCAAATCCTTTAACACTGTTGCTAAGTAGAAGACATTGTCTAATGTCTCTGGGTTGGTAGTGAAATAAAATCGACTTTTTGGGGGAACGAAAGGAGTTATGGATAAACAGAGCAATGAAGAGCTGATCCCATGATTTTGTTGACAGTCAGTGCCTCTAAAGTCCCTCACAGGTGTTCATATACTCTGTCCGGAAACCTGGAAAACAACTGTAAACCATTACAAAACAAGAAAAAGAAAGTGGCATTTGCATGAGGAAGACACAATCTGACAGTGGAGATAGTGGAACAGTGGGATAAAAGCCCCAGGAGGTATGGCCTGGTTTTATTGCTACTCACTGATATGTACCTTAGTTCCATGGTCTGCCAAATAGAGGAAACTGTATCTACTTCTAGGAGTATATAAAGATATACTACACACAACTGCTTTGATGTAAACTAGAAATCATTAGTAATTATGTAACATTAACTACAGAGCCCTAGAAGTGATGATGAATAACCTCAATGTTGTACAATTCCCCCCCTCCTTTTTTTTTTTTTTTTTTGTCTGTAATCACGAGTGTCAAGAACTCAGGTGCTCCACATTGAGTTCACAGCTCAGAGTTCAGAGGGTGATGAACACTCTCCACATGGAATGACAGCTTAGGAGGAAGCTGGAAACAGAGAAATTTGGAAAAGTTCCCTGTCCTCATGCAACCTCCACTTCTTTTATACAACTGAAGATGACTTTGGATTTGGGCTGTAAGACAATTGCAGTAATAAAATATAGAGCCAGGCTGGAGACATCTATTAAGGAAAGCAAATATATTATTTGTACTGAATAGGTGGGATAAATAGTTAAGTCCTCAGTTGCTTATGAACTTGGACTTAAACTGAGTATGAAATCCATTTGGATGCAACATTAAAACACGACGGAGTGTTTAGCACTGAAAAATCATCCTAAATTTTCAGAGCTACTAAAAAACAGAAACGAATGAATTATTCATAGTATGTGATTATATTCTGTCTTGTCACTTTATCTAAATGAATTAGATATAGGTAAGTCAGCCACGATGTTAAGTAACTTACAGATAAACATGCTGAATATGAGAAAGACTCTACACCTTCATGGTGAACGGACTTCTTAGTATCTTTTGTTTTTAAATATGTTACATTGTTGGTATTAGTTACAAGGGAAGACACCTGTTAAAACTCAGAGGCAGCTCACTGATGTCTGCAAATGCAAAGATATGGACATGCTCTTGAATGTTGAACGTCTGATCCATAATCACTCTTGAAGCTGGAATCAGCTCATATAGCTTACATGACACCTGATATTATTCACAATACATGTTTCACAACACGTTTGTTTATCATCCCCTTTATTATGAAGTCAACCATCTGGAGCATGTTTATCATGTACCAGACAGTACTCTGAGTCCTTCATGTTGTTGGTTTGCGTGACATTGATAAGCTCTATTTGAAGAAGGAGTTATCCTTCTCACTTGTCTCATGTGGAGATTAGAGCGGGGAGAGTTTAAACATCAGCCTGTGATCACTTGGCTAACCAGAGACCAGTCAAAGACTTAATTTGATATGGTTTGCTTTTGGAATCCGTGAGATATTGATTTAACAAGCTATCCACAGTCCATATTCAAAGTTATTTTGTAGTGTAATTTTCCATTGGAAAATGAGGGCTGACAGTTTTGCTGCAAATTAGATATATAAAGGTGAATAGGACATGCTATTAGTTAGGCCTCACTGCCAACGACTCTCCTCATGCCACCACTACTTTAAGGAGAAAAGGAGAAAACCAGACTAGACCATTAGTTAAATTGAGCTATTAGAGCTTCCATGTACTAAAAGGATTATAGTTGCTCTCAGAGTGAGTCATCTGCCTGGGACTGAATCCATGTTTGATATTCTCTTGAGTGTATATGAAATTCAGCTTCTTTGTTCTTTGGCTGAACAAAAAATTCAGATTCCGAGTAACTAATAAGCCCTATGTGTGCCTATGTTTGATAGTGATGCCTGTTTCTTACTCACTAGATTTTTTTTTCTGTGTCTTTTGTGTTGGAGAACAATATATTCTTGGCATTTCCTCTTGACTAGCATCCAGTATCACTTGTCTGTTTCTGACTTTTATCTATATTGTACAAAACATGTGAAATAGTTACCAAGTTCCTATTTATCCAGGTTTAATGCTTATGTCTATGCATGAATGAGCCAGGATGACATAATCTACACCTTGATGGAGCTTCCAGAGGAATAGAATATTATGACGTGAACAGAGGCAACAGCCTAGGGAAGGAAGAGTGTGATGGGGAGGGTTGATCTAAGTATGAAAAGAACGTGGGGAGTCTTCATAGAGAAGAACTCAGAACTGAAGCATAAAGGGAAGAATACAAACCTTTGAAGTTCTCAAGGGGCAGCAACAGACCTGTGTAATTGATTATAATATCCTTTTGACATAGCACTTGCTACATCATTATAATTTAATAAATATTTTAGATGAAGGTGTGAATGCAAAATAAAGATATGAGTGAAAGTCTTTCCTTCACCATTCTGTACTCAGGCTCCCTGGAATGTTCTCTTTTTGATCAGATCCTATCTTTAAGTTCTGCTGATGACCTGCTGAGCTCAGCTTCAGGCAAGAATGTTGTAAGCCAGCTTCCTAGAATTTCCAGATCCTCTTGATATATGTGTACCTTGTTATCTTGGTCTGAATCTATCAAGGTCACTGTTTCGTCACAAACAAACAAACAAACAAACAAACCTACTTATGTCTAATAAAGTTATTCTTAATAATTTTTCATCTTCAGGTTTCCTCATTGTTCTCATTGGCCATAAATCAGAAGAATGATCAGGCAGGCAGAGCAGACCATGTCTGTAATCCCAGAATTTGAGAGGCTGAGACAGGTATTTGATATCAACTTTTGTTCTTCAGTTCTAGATTAAATTACCTGGTGAGCCAAATCCATATACACCATGTTTATAGGAACTTGATAGCTATATAGTTCATCTACCTAAACCTAGAGTTTTATAGTGAAGATACTGAACTAGGAAATGAGAATTACAGCATTCAAGGTCACACAATAGCTTAAAAGTAGTTTTAGTAGGACGAAATAGCCATTATTATTATAATCCTCACCCCTCAACTGATAATTTAGTCTTAATTGCATAATAAAAAACATAGAATTTTCAAATACAGACTTAACTTTGAAATACTGTGTGTGAGCAGTGATAATTAGATACATCCTTGGGAAAAAAAACTATGTTACTACAATGTTCCCCCCATCTTTATACTCACTGTATAACATAGTTTACAATGAGTATAATGATACAGGAAGACATATTTCTGTGGGGCCCAGAGCTAGCAAAAGTTCTCTATTGCTTGCTGTGACTGTTTTCTGGAGTTGGCTGATGGTGGAATTCACATCATTGAATAATGAATATTATATAAATTCACACTGAGTTTCCTCTTACTGTGTTTTTGGAAAAACGTTATTCAGTAGGATAATTGTGTGATATTGCATACTGTGGGCTGTATATTATATTTAAGAGTCTCACAGAAAGGGCAGCTGATTCACAGGATGTTCTTTTTATGTCGTATAAAATAAAAGTATTGTAAGTGCTATATCCATGAACTCCTCTGCAATTTTATTCATTTCAGTAATTAAATGACTCTGATACACACTGTGAGCAAATATAGCCTGGTGACTTCACACTGAAGTGTTGGTAGAGTTACATTGTACCGCAATGTCCTACACAATACATTTTCCTCTTAGTTCAGGAGCAAATGATTTGTGTAATACAAGAAATTCACCCAAAGTTAAGGTTTGTTAAAATAAATAAATAAACAACAACAAGAAGAAAGAAAAAAACGTTTTGGAATTTAATGAAACATTGTCACAAGTATCATTTGATTCTTTTTTTTTAACATTTATTTATTGCATCAAGTTACATCTCCATCACAGCCCCCTCCTTTCACCCCTCCTGGTCCCACCCTCCCAACCTCTATCTTCTCTCCCATCTATCCTACTCCTCTGATGTGGGATATCCCTATATCACAGCCCCTCATAATGCATCAGTCACATGAGGGATAAGAGCTTCATCTTGTACTGAGGCCTACAAGGTAGCTCACTATGGTAATTGTCCCACTAGCAGGTATCAAAGTCAATATTCCTGTTCCTTTCGGTCTGTTGATTATAGAATAGTTATCCTGTACTATATGGCTAAAATCCAATTATAAGTGAATACATGTCATGTTCATCTTACCTGGTCTGGGTTAGCTTACTTAGTATGAGCTTTTCTAGTTCCATCCATTTGGCTGCAAATTGCATGATTTTCTTGTTTCTGATAGTTGAGTAGTATCCCATTGTGTAAATGTGTCATAGTTTTTTTTTTTTTTTAATCCATTCGTCGGTTTAGGGACATCTGGGCTATTTCCAGTTTTTAGTTTTATTTTACAAATAAAGTTGTTGTGAACATACTTGAGGAGATGTCCTTGTGGTTTGGTGAGGAATCTTCTGGATATATGCCCAGGAGTAGTATGGCTGGGTCTTGAGGTAGAGCTATTCTAAGTTTTCTAAGATATCGACAGACTGATTTCCATAATGGTTGTACAAGTTCGCACTCACACCAGCAATGGAGGAGTGTTCCCATTTCTCCACAAACTTGCAGTTTGGGAATAGATCTTTACCAACCCCAAAACGAAGAGAGGGCTAATATCCAAAATTTATAAAGAACTCAAGAAGTTAAATACCAAGAAACCAAATAATACAATCAAAAAACAGGAACAGAGATAAGCCGAGAATTCACAAAAGAGGAATCTCTAAAGGCTGAGAGACACTTGAAGAAATGCTCAACATCCTTAATCATCAGAGAAATGCAACTCAAGACGACTCTGAGATTCCATCTAACACCTGTCAGAATGGCTAAGATCAAAAGCTCAAATGACAGCACTTGATTCCTGTATTAGCAAATTTGCTAGTCAGCAGTTGTTAGTATTTCCTTTGTTTATCAGGTGATATTTTAAAATCAAACAAATGAAACATCTTGGACTGCATACCTTTTCGGTATGTCATTGGGATTCATACAAGGCATCCTAATTGTACTCAGTGATCCTAAAATGATACTTGTTTTGTGGACATACATATGCACAAAATTTAATAAAAGGCTTAACTCGATATTGATATAATAATGGTAGAATTTTATTTCTCCATCTGTACACAACATATATGTAAATATGTATGTATTTATATATTGCATTTTACCTATTTACTGTAATTCCAAGAATTTAAGATTTCTTTTTTTTTGGATTGCATTTTTCTTGTTTTTTCCTTTATTTTTTATTTCTTCAAGTTACATCTCAATCGCAGTCCCCTCCCTATTCCCCCTCCAGTCCCACCCTCCCATCCACAACCCCCATCCTCTTCCCTTTTTTTTTCTTTTAAATTTAAGGTATATTTTATCTCCCCCTACAGTTTCCCCTTTCAGTCCAACAAATGGCTCTTTCTCTTATAATAATAAATACAAAACAAAACAACAGAGGTAATTAGGCTACAGTTATGAGGGTAATATGGCTTAGCGTATATTCCCAATGTCCAGTCCATATGTATTTGGTACCTGACTTTAATATTCCACTATCTAACCATCTCCATAAGTTTAAAGGTCTATATCTGACTCAACATTCATACTAACTTGCAACACAATTTTAAAAGTATCTTCTTAGATCTATAACACTCTCTTGACTCCTAAACAACTCAAAATTAAATTATGAGACTCTAGCTATCTGTTCTTCAACCACCTCAGAGACCTGAGAGGAATAAATATATCTGATTTTATAGGAAGTACAGGGCCTGCAGCTTCCCAAACTAAGAAATGACATACCAGTGGCTGCCTGGACAGTTCCCATTTTCTCTCCATACATTACAGCATCGATCTTCAGTCATTTGGCCCCGTTTCTCTGACAGACATTGATTGTAGAGCAGGGGTTTTGAAAGACTTACCTACCCTGTCTTGGCAGAGCTAGGCTGTCGACTTACCTGCTTCCAGGTTTTGTCCTTTTTGGACAGCATTCTGTCTACAGTTGGGGCAAGGGGCTTTTCCTACTAAGAGATAGGCTTGTGACTAATTCAATCATCTCCCACTGGAGATTCTTCGATGCTCATCTTCTACTTGGAGGAGAATAGGGGGTGCTGTCAGGAGTTGATATGTCTTGATATAAAAAAATCTAAAGTTACAAAAACATCTTTGAATGCCATATTCTGCAGATCTCTTGAGGTTTTTGAAGATGCCCTATCTATCTCTTATATTAGGGTAAGCAGATGTTGCTTGTCTCTTAGCAGGTTTATTTCTGATTAGCTTAGAAAGTAACTGTAATAGGCTGTCATAGTACCTAACAGAATGACCGGCTTGCATAACCATTAGTTTGCATTTCTTAATTATCCTAAACAATTTATGACAATTAGTAGCAAAACGGCGAAACATCCCATTTCATTTTTTTTTCTTTACCTCCTAACCCTTCCATCCCATTTCTCTGGGGTGGGGTGTCCTTATATAACAGTCCCTCATCTCAGTTGAGAGGTTGTATGAGGACCAAGAGCCTCCTCATTCATTGGGGGTCTACGAAGCAGTACCATCAGTGAAAAGTGTCTTGTTGCCTGGGAGAGAGAACTACTAAATAAACAAACCAATAAGCAGACAATAGATAAAAAGACTAAAAAATAGAAAAAAATATATAACTAATATATAAAAAATAAATAAAAAATTAAAATTAAAAATAAGAAGTCTATGTCCAAGTTCCCTTTGGTGTGTTAGTTGTGGTTTATATACCTTCTACTATATAGCTAAAATTCTACTATAAGTGAATAGATGCCATATGTGTCCTTCTGAGTCTGGGTTAGCTCACTCAGGATGAGGTTTTCTAATTCCATCAATTTGGCTGCAAATTGCATAATTTCATTGTTCCTGATAGCTGAATAATATTCCATTGTGTAGATGTACAACAGTTTTTTAACCCATTCTTCAGTTGAGGGACATCTGGGTTATTTCCACTTTCTAGCTATTACAAATAAGGCTGCTATAAACATAGATGAGGAAACTTCCTTATGATTCCGTGAAGAGGCATTTGGGTGTATACCCAGAAGTGGTACGGCTGGGTCCTGAGGCAGAGCTATTCCAAGTTTTCTAAGATATCGCCAGACTGACCTCCATAGTGATTGCATAAGCCTGCATTGCCACCAGCAATGGAGTAGGGTACCCCTTTCTGCACACCCTCGCCAGCATGGGCTGTCATTTGTGTTTTTGATCTCAGCCATTCTGACAGGTGTGAGATAGAATCTCAGAGTCGTCTTGAGTTGTATTTCTCAAATGATTAAGGATGTTGGGCATTTCTTCAAGTGTCTCTCAGCCATTAGGGATTCCTTCTTTGTGAATTCTCTATTTAGCTCTGTCCCCCATTTTTTGATTGGATTATTTGGTTTCTTGGCATTTAATTTCTTGAGTTCTTTGTAGATTTTGGATATTAGCCCTCTGTCAGATGTGGGGTTGGTGAAGATTTTCTCCCAGTCTGTAGGCTGCCGTTTTGTTCGAGTGACAGTGTCTTTTGCCTTACAGAAGCTTTTCAGTTTCATGAGGTCCCATTTATTGATTGTTGATCTCAAGTCCTGAGCTGTTGGTGTTCTGTTCAGGTAGTTGTCGCCTGTGCCAATTAGTTCAAGGGTTTCTCCCACTTTTTCTTCTAGTAGATTTAGTGTGACAGGCCTTATGTTAAGGTCTTTAATCCACTTGGACTTAAGTTTTGTACAAGGTGATAAGTAAGGGTCTAATTTCATTCTTTTACGAGTGGACATCGAGGTGGACCAGCACCATTTGTTGAAGATGCTGTCCTTCTTCCATTGTGCCGTTTTGGCTTCTTTGTCAAAATTTAGGTGGCCATAAGTGTGTGGGTCTATTTCTGGATCTTCAATTCGATTCCATTGATCTACTGGTCTGTTTCTACACCAATATCATGCTGTTTTTACAACTATTGCTCTGTAGTACAGCTTGAAATCTGGGATGGTAATACCTCCAGATGTTTTTTTATTGTACAGGATTGATTTAGCTATTCTGGGCTTTTTGTTGTTCCATATGAAATTGAGGCTAGCTCTTTCCAAGTCTATAAAAAATTGTGTTGGTATTTTGATAGGAATTGCATTGAATCTATATATTGCTATTGGTAGGATGGCCATTTTTATTATGTTGATCCTACCTATCCATGAGCATGGGAGATCTTTCCATCTTCTAAAGGCCTCTTCCATTTCTTTCTTCAGGGGCTTGAAGTTCTTGTTGTATAGGTCCTTTACTTGCTTGGTTAGAGTTACCCCCAGGTTTTTTATGTTGTTTGTGGCTATTGTGAGGGGGGTTGTTTCCCCTTATTTCTTTCTCAGCCCATTTGTTTGTTGTATAAAGAAGGGCTTCTGATTTTTTTGAATTTGTATCCAGCCACTTTGCTGAAGGTGTTTATTAGCTGTAAGAGTTCTCTGGTGGAATTTTTGGGGTCCCCTATGTATACTATCATATCATCTGCAAATAGGGATAATTTGATGTTTTCGTTTCCGATGTTTATCCCCTTGATCTCCTTTAGTTGTCTTATTGCTCTGGCAATATCTTCAAGTACTATATTGAAAAGATATGATGAAAGTGGACATGCTTGGCTTGTCCCTGAGTTTAGAGGAAATGCTTCAAGTTTCTCTCCATTTGTTTTGATGTTGGCCACTGGCCTGCTGTATATTGACTTTATTATTTCTAGGTACGGCCCTTGTATGCCCGTTCTCTCCAGAACTTTTAGCATGAAGGGGTGTTGAATTTTGTCAAATGCTTTTTCTGCATCTAGCGAGATTATCATGTGTTTTTTTTTTCTTTCATCTTGTTTATATGGTGAATGACGTTGATAGACTTTCATATGTTGAACCATCCCTGCATTCCTGGGATGAAGCCTACTTGATCATGGTGTATGATACTTTTGATGTGTACTTGAATTCGGTTTGCTAGTATTTTATTAAGTATTTTTGCATCTATGTTCATGAGGGACCAGTGACTTCCTAGCGTGTCCAACAGTGGGAAAAGGTGTCCTGCCCAGGGATCTTCCGTGGTCCCTGTGTAGCTGGGTGAGATTTAGAGGGGGTTGTGCCCTTTGTACAGCATCCTGCAATACTTGCCGCCTTGTGACTGTTGACCCTGAAATCAAAATACGTCCGTGCAAGCTGCTGCCATCTTGGGTCCCCGAATTTAAGATTTCTTATTGTCTATTGCTCTAATTGTCTACTTTCTATAGGGTAATGGCCTCTGGTTCTCTACATAATTCAACCTCTGAGAGAGAAAGAAAGAGAGAGAGAGAGAGAGAGAGAGAGAGAGATCAAGAGAACGAGAGAGATCTTCTTTGATTTGAATATTGGATTCTACCCATGTATCCCATCTTCTATTATTTATTCTAGTATTTACATCTCTACCTACAGTTTGGAAGACCAGTAAATGTTGCTTTGACGTTTAAGTGCTTCCTTAGCAGAACATTTGTCTGCATAAAAAATTTCAATTTCACAAATGGTTAAGGAGAGTCTCTTCCTAGAGAGGGTCTAAAACATTGAAGCAAAGAAATAAAATGCATGCTAATGAAAGAAATGGAGCAGGAGAGACTCAAGGAAGAAGCACTTTATCCCAATAGATTGCTGAATCTAGTTACTCATAGAATAAGCAAGCATTTCTCTTAAAATATAAAAGGTCAAGTAAGATATCTTACAATGCAGAAGGAAATCTATTTAATTTTAAGTTTGTTCTTGTGCCTTCCAGTATTACTTTGAGGACAGAATGGCTGAGGTTAATGGACTTGCATATGTCACGAGCTAAAATGGTTGATGAAAATATGAATTCAAGGGATTAGGACAGATATTTCAAGCCTGTAATGACATGTCATCCATCTAGGAAATGATTTTGTTTCCAGTTTGTCTGAATACTGGGGCACGTATTTTGTCAAGTTTTAATTCTATGCATTTTTGATCTACGAAAAGCAATTTAAGACTCTTCTATACTTTAACCGTATAATCACAGTCATGAAAATGAATCCTTATTCACCACTGGGTCCTTTAGAATCAATAGTTACCACAAAAGGCTGCTGGAGTTTACAAGCAAGGAGAGGGGGCTTGATGATTAATATAGTGGTATGACACCTACTATCCAGTTTTACTTTTCAAAAAAATCTTCAAAAGTAAAAGAAACAAAAATAATCACAACCAATCAAAATGCAGAGTGTGGATCCCATACCTAATGGCTACATCTATGAAAGAATCCCACACCTACACTTCTGGGAACATTGAAGAAGAGTAGGCAGAAAGAGCTCACGAGCCAGAAAATCTAGGAGTTTGGTTTGATGTTGTGGGTTCTAGTAACATCACAAGCTATGCCCATAAGTTATCACCAATATGGCCGCCCAGTGTGAGCTGAACAAAGGCAATAGCAATGGACAGCCAAACTGGACAGAGAAAGTCCTATGCAGAACTAGGGCAATCAAGGAAAGCTGGGAGCGGGAGAAGTTGTGCTTCTCAGGTAAGGGTAGAGCAATTGTTAAATGGTCATCCCTGAAAATGCTTATATAGGTATCATAATGGAATGAACAGGTTATATTTAGAAATATGTATGTGAATACACACACATATATGTGTACAGTAACAATTAATGAAAAAAGAGGCTTTGATTTGGAGGGGTAAGTATACGGAAGGGTGTAGAGGGAGGTAACTGAAGGAAGAAATGTTGCAATTAAATTATAATCTCAAAAAGAAAAATAGAAACAAACAAAACAAAAAAACTCACTGGGCTGGAGGAATAGCTTAGTGGTGAAGAGCACTGGCTGCTATTCCAGAGGACCAGTATTTAATACCTACCACCCATGTGACAATTTATAATTATAACTCTAGTCCCAAAGGATCTGGTGCTCTCTTCTGGCTTCGGTAGGCCCCAAATCTGCATGTTGTGCACAGACATGCAAACAGACAAAACATTTATATTCATAAAATAGAAAATAAATTAAAAACCCGTATGTTTATTCACAACTTTCAACAATTAGTATTAGAGCCAACATTTTCTCTTTCTTTCTTTTTTCTTTTTTTGTTTTTAGAGACAGATTTTCTCTGTATAACATATTTGGCTGTCCTGGACTCACTCTGTAGACCAGGCTGGCCTCGAACTCACAGAGATCCACCTGCCTCTGCCTCCCAAGTGCTGGGATTAAAGGTGTGCGCCACCACCGCCCAGCTCCATTTTCTCTTTCTTAACAGTGTTTATTTCATAGAATGTTGTCTTGGGCTACAATTATACTTTAGATTGATATCTAATTCAGAATCATGACAACTAACAGAAAGTAAGCATGATGTGGAAAGGGAGCCAGTTATAGTCTTTTTTGCTTGTTACGACATATTACTGATCTTAAGTAACTTCGATTAATATGTCTTATTGATGACTTCAGAGGCGGAGGATAGGGAATGAGGGGGTAGAGAGTGGGAGGGTAGACCGAGAGAGGTGGAGGGAGGGGGCTGTGATGAAGCTGTAACTTGGAGTAATAAAAAAATTTTAGAGCAAGAACCGAGTGAGAAGCAGGGGAATACCTCCTAATGAAGATTCTGAGATTCAGATAACCTGAGAGGCATGCCATCTGAATGCAGAAGTCTTAACCATTTCTGCCACTGAGTGGAAGGAGTTCAGCTGACTTGTAAATACTTCTATTGCGGCAAAGTCCCTCATATGCCCATTGCTTTGTCAGTGAAGTTGTTCCATAAACATCCCTCTACACCTGCTTACCTCTCCCAAGAGACCTGTCGTGACAGCTGATTCTCCAGCAGCACACTTCATTCCTTGGTATTGATTTGTTTTTCATCATCTTATACACTGATTTAAGATGCTATGTGATATTATATCCTCAGAGCCTAGGAAAGGACCAGGCAATTTCTAAATAATTATTTTCTGATTGAAGTAATTCACAGCACAGTGATGAGGTAAGAAGTCATTTAAAGTTTTATTTTAAAGATATGCACAATGCTACTGAACCATTAAGATAAATATCTAATTCATCCTGTTTCTTACAGTTTTCAGACTCAGTTGTGCAAGCCTGTAGTTGTGTTTGTATATATCTATATCTGCACATGAATAGCACATTAAAAAAAAACAAATAAGACCTAATTTGGCCAATTATTTAATCAAATGGAATCCTTAGCTGGATATGGTAGCAGATGCCTACAAATCTACCATTTATTTGATTGGTTATCAGAAGGATCACACGTTTAATGCCACCTTGGCCTACAGAGTATCATACTTGTCTCAAAAGATGTTATCTACCTTTACTATTCTACTTATTTCATAGTCATATTTACTTTTGTACTTTTGTGTCTACATGTATGTACCGGGTAGGAGGTGTCTGTCCATGCTTAGATATGTAATTGTGGGCATGAAGGCCAGAAGTTGAAATTGAGTATTTTACTCAATTGTTCTCCACCTTATGTTTTGCTACATTTATTTATATGTTTTTATGCTTATTTATGTGTATTGGGGTGCCTTGTGTGTGGCATGGAGCACAGGTGCTGTTCATAGGACAACTTGTGGGAGGGAGTTGTTTCTCTCCTTCTACTTTGTGAGTCACTGGGATACAACATGGGTTCAATGTTTACCCACTAACTCATCTTTCTGGTTCTCTACCAAGCTTTTGATACAGATGCTGGCTGCTCTGTATCTGAATTCATATCCTCATGCCCATATGACAAGCATTTTATGGACTGAACTTTCTTATCACCAGCCCTTAGAACAATTTAGAGTTTTCAATGTATTTTATTTTAGTAGCAAGCGGGTGGAAGCCTAACATTAGCAGGAAAGCAGTTAAGGAAGAAGTTAGTTGACATTAGCACCAAATACCTTTGACTTTGAAGACCCTTGTTGAGAAAGGAGATGACTTAGCCCTTCTGTTATGTTCATTTGATGTCAGAATAATGTGATAATAATAACGTAATATGACATATACATTGTATGAGAGTACACATGGGGAATAAACCATGGTGTGATGGCTCAGTTTTGCTTTGGAGGACGGTGCATGTATTAGTGTATTCAATTCTTAATATGCATATACTTACCATTGGCTGTAGAGATGATCTGACAGCCCAGGCTACTCTGGGAGAACCTAAAGCTATTCTTGCAACAGAACTGTGTTCAGTTTACAAAAGTGAAGCCCCACTGCAGATCCAGAAGAGTGGAGATGTTGCTAAAAGTGTTACTGTGGATTTATAGATTCTTAATTTTTCACCATTGTCATTATTTTCTTCAGCAGTAATATTTCAAAAGATGCCACTGTGTTGAACAATCCTGACACCTTTTTTTTTTGGCCAAAGAAAAATGTCTCCCTTCAGAGTATTTAAAATAGTGAGTTAAAAATGTAGATCTGATGCACAGCAGTGTCTCAACTTTTTTGTTACTTGCATCCCTTTTGTTTGGGACCAAATCTCTGTTATTTAGGTTGATGTCCTTCCCCGTGAGCTGATAAGCACTACTCTAGACTTCACTGGTTCCGCTCACACACCTCCCTGGATCACTGCCTATGGTCAGATTGGTCAGATATGCAGTTATACTCTTTGGTGTCTTGAGAATCCACAAAACATGTTATCTTCTTAGATTCCATTCTTACATAGACATAGTATTTTTCTATCTTCCCACACTTTCATAGTCCAATCACACACATATTTTTACCTATATTTCATGAAACCCAAACAATCTTTGAAGTTTATTTTCAATGTGTATTTAACAACAAGAGTCCTTAAAATAAGCACTGGTTCTTTTCTCCCAACAATAATCTATCTATCTATCTATCTATCTATCTATCTATCTATCTATCTATC
>CAJQZJ010031819.1:4879893-4939409 GCA_907164525.1 Lophiomys imhausi
ATCTATCTATCTATCTATCTATCTATCTATCTATCTATCTATCTATCTATCATTTGTCTGTCTATCTATCTGTCTATCAACTTTCTATATTCTATCTATGTACATATCTACCTGTCTCTTTTTGTTATCTCATTTCTTTAAGATTATAATCAGCCTTTAAATTTAGCTTGGATAATTTCATATATAAGTACTGTATTTGTATCAGACCACCCCCTTTCTCCTTCCTCCAATTCTTCCCATATGACCACACTGCTTCACAAATTTATGGATTCTTATTCTTTGATTATAGTTGTTATATTTATTTGCATACAAGTGTGTACATTTATAAATTGCAAACTGCGGAGGTTATTTAGAAGATTAACCTTATATAGGTTTAGGGCTGGATTCTTGTACTTAACTAACTCATCTGGGAACTCATCCCTGAATAAAGTTAATTTTCCCTCTTTCTGAAATCATCAGGTCCCCACTCATGATGACATGGAAATTGATATTGATACTTTTAAAGTCTGATTTAGGCAATCATATTGTGGTTTGACTGAAGCTAAATTCTTGGTGTAGCTCCCCTGTTATATATCATCCAATATATAGTACTTGGGTTACAGTCTTGCCAACCCCTGTTCAACAATGTTCCCTGAACTTTAGGAATAGGATTGTGTTGTAGATGTATCAATTGGTTCTGGGCACTCGGCAGTCAGTTGATCTCTGCAATTTGACCTATAGAGACATTCTGTAATACTCTCCATCTACTGCAAAAGGGAACTTTGTTGATGAGAGTTAAGAGCTTTATTCGCCTCACACATCTCTCCAACGTTCTTTATATTCTTTCGCCAGACCCCTCCCAACTTCCTCATTGATAAGCTACTAAATTCAGTTAGTGCTGCCCGTACGTGCATATGTTTGGGGTCATCCACTGGGTAACCTACCTGCTGCTGTATTCTCAAAGGACAATTATTCATCTTCCCCCAGCATTTATTCGCTGTCAATATCTCTGTAGTAGTAGGTTGATAGATAGTTAAAAGCCATCTGTCCCTTCTGTGCCTGCATTTTGGCTGGCTTGGTCTTGTGTAGGTCTTGGGAAGACAAGCACAGCAGCTGTGAAATCCTGGATGCAACAGCTATGGTAAGTTCATGAGGCAGTATGTCATGGCACACCCACCAGCTGTTACATTCTCTCTGCTTCCTTTCCTCTTCCTCAGTGTTCCCTGAGCCTGGGTGGATGTAGGGCTGATATGCATGTTCTATTTAGGGCTCATCACTCATCTCTTATCCTTTGCACTCTGACCAGTTGTGTATCTCTCTAACAACTGCTGCCTGCTGCAACAAACAACACACTACCACTTCCACCACTATCACCACCACCCAAACAAAACAAAAGAAAAGAAAAAAAAACAAAAACAAATTAAACCAACCCAAACCAAGTAAAACCTGTCCACCAACATACACAAACAAAACAAAATGAAGTTTCTCTGAACAAAACTGAGAGCAGCCCAGGTCTATAGGTATAAACATAAGAATTTCAAAGGCAAATTGACAACCTAATCATTTAGTAAAATAACAATAGCAGGTTCTATCTTAGGACCTATGACTTCCCAACCATAGCCTTTTGATCAGGATTACACTACTAGACATGAAGTTCTTTCTGGTGGAAGAGCCTTCAAATACAATAAGTGAATGGTTATTTAATCTGCAATAATCTTGCCACTATTGTAACATTAGGAATGTTTTGTAGCACATGTAGTCCAGTCCTGGGTAAGAAGACTGATGTTTTTTTTTTTTTTTTTTTTTTTTTTTGCCCTAGAAGACTGCAAAGAACATTCTGGCACTTTAAAAAGTAGACAGTATGAAGGAAGTTTCTAAGTTAGTTTGAGATAGATGTCTCTATGTCCTATAGCCAAGTTATGTGCTGTCTTCAGTGACAGAATCTTATCACATAGTTACAGCGAATAATTGAGGGCAATGGCAATAGTCTGTGTTGTTTGGGAACCACTGAAACATCTCTATTCAATAACTCCTCTCCTGGGTATACATCCAAACAATTCCTCACCAAACCACAAGGACATCTCCTCAACTATGTTCATAGCAGTCTCATTTGTAATAGCTAGAAACTGGAAACAATCAGATGTCCCTCAACCAACGAATGGATAAAAAAGCTGTGGTACATTTACACAATGGAATACTACTCAGCCATCAGAAACAAGGAAATCATACAATTTGATGCCAAATGGATGGAACTAGAAAAGCTCATCCTGAGTGAGCTAACCCAGACCCAGAAAGATGCACATGGCATGTATTCACTTATAACTGGATTTTAGCCATATAATACAGGATAACTATCCTACAACCAACAGACTGAAAGGAATGGGAACATAGACTTTGTTACTTGTTAGTGGGACACTCTGCCCTAGTGGAGCTGCCATGTAGGCCCCTAGCACAAGAGGAAACTCTTAGCCCTAATATAACTGCTGAACTGAAGGGGGCTGATATGTAGGGCATCCTACTCGGGAGGAATAGAATAGGTGGGAGAAGGGGCAGAGGGTGGGAAGGTGGACACCAGAGGGGTGGAGGGAGGGGCTGTGATGGAGATGTAAATTGAAGTACTAAATAAACATAAAAAAATAATCCCGGGCAGTGGTGGCGCACGCCTTTAATCCCAGCACTTGGGAGGCAGAGGCAGGCGGATCTCTGTGAGTTCGAGGCCAGCCTGGTCTACAAAGTGAGTCTAGGACAGCCAGAGCTGTTATACAGAGAAACCCTGTCTCGAAAAACCAAAAAAAAAAAAAAAAATCCCTAAGGAGCTATTCCATTGGTTTCTGTATAACTTTTATTTAATGACCCATGTCTTCTGGGAATGAGCATTGTCCAGCCATACAAGATACAGGAGCATAGACTTTGTTACCTGTCAATTCTATTAAAATTTGTTTTTAAGTGTTGTTTTGAGGTTAGTATGCTAAACAGTGGGTTTCCATAAAGTTTTTTCATATATCTCTTTTTTTGGCTAACCCATTAACTACCTTGTCATCTCCCTTATTCCTCTGTTCCATCTGTCCCTCAATGTTCATCTCCTTTTCTTTCTTTTTGTTCACGTTTTCTACTATCACTCAACTTGATTTTAATTTGTGTTATGTAGTAGACGTCTAAATATCCTTCCTCTGGGTCAGGGTTTTTCTTTGATTCCCCCACCCATCCTTAATTAAGTCTTTTGACCTCCAGAAATCCTTATCACTACTTTTATTTGTCTATAATCTATAATCCACCTTTCCTTAATGTTTGTCCTACACACACACACACACACACACACACACACACACACACACACACACACAAACCACAAACAAAGAAACACCCCTTTCAACCCTTTCCCCTTTCCTTTCCTTCCCTCTCTGTTTGTGTTCCTGGTTAAATATACAAAACTGATATTACATCTAGAATCTGTCTGTTTGACAGAACATATAGCATTTGTTTTTCTGGGCCTAATTATGTCATTCTGTGTAATTTTTATAGCTCTCTCCATTTACCTGTAAGTTTCATGACTCCATTTTTATTTAGAGCTGATTATTATTCCATAGTGTGCCACTTATTACTTTTTTACCCATTTATATGTTGATGGGCATGTGGATTGACTCTGTATCCTATTAACAGAGCAACAATGAATATGTGTCTCTGTTATAAAATATTAAGTTGAGGCAGGGTATATATCCTCAAAGGTGCTATAGCACTTCCATTTATAGTTTTTTTTTTTTTTGAGACTATTTCAGGCTCATTTCTAAAGTAGCTGCACTAGTTCACAGTCCCAGATTCAGAGTATGATTGCTTCTCTTACACCACATCCATGACTGCATTGCTTGTAGTCTGTGTTTTTCACTGGAGTGAAGTGGGATTTCTTTTGAAGGTGTTATGAATCACTACATAACAGACTCTGACAACTCCATCAAAAAAACTTATAGAGCAGATATTCTATTTTAACATTTGAAGGACACAAAACTAACATGACAAAACCAAGAAAGTACCTATATATCAATAACAAACATATTGAAAAAGAAATCAAGGAAGCAATCCCATTGACAATAGGCACATATAATAAACCAAACCAAACCAAAGCAATTTCAGTTGCAACAAATGAACAAACAAATCCAATCATGGGTGAAAAACCTAATCAAGGAAATCAAAGAAATCTACAATAAATATTTCATGACACTAAAGAAACAAATTGAAAGAGACTCTAGAAGATGGAAAGATATCCCATCATCATGGGTTGGATACACTAATATGATGAAAATGAGCATCCTATAAAAAATTATTTAGAGATTCATGAATTTCCAAACAAAATCCTAACACCGTTCTTCAAACATATGAAAAAAACCAAAAATTTATATATAATCACAAAAGACCTGTTATCCAAAGAAATCACAAATGAAAAGGAATATTGTAAAAAAATTTCCAAACCTAATTACAAATTCTACTGCAGTGTTAAAGTAATAAAAACAGGCTGTAATAGGTTAAAAAAAAGACATAAATGAATGTAGTAGAATAGAGAATCTAGATGAGTCCACAATCTTTTGTTACCAAAGTTTTGACAATGATGCCAAAAATTTACATTGAAGAAAAACCAGCATCTTCAACAAATTAGTTATGGAAAAACTAGATTTCATTATGTAGAAAGAAACAATTAGACCCCAATTTTTTTAAATATATAAATGGAGGTTTATTGGATATAAGAAGGGGAAAAAGAGTGTTGTGTGCGTACATACACACACACACACACACACACAGAGAGAGAGAGAGAGAGAGAGAGAGAGAAACAGAGAGACAGAGAGCCCTAAATGCCTGGATTATATAGGAAAGGGCTTCTGGGGGAAAGGAGTTCATCATAGAGGGTGGGGCATGCCAGCGTGCCATGGAATAGGTGGAGACTGAGGCATGCTGGGAGAATTTACAGATCAGGTCCACCTTAGTAGGCTAAATATATGCCTCAGCTGTTTGTCTCAGGTCTGAAGCTCAACATTCTAACCTTTTGCTGACAACAAATGGATAAGGGGCAAAGAATTGTCTTTGAGTACTTCCTGCTGACATTATGTGCATCGATATTGGGAATATGAGGAGGTGTAAACAGCTGAATGTCAGTCAAGTTCAGGAAGAGGAGGCTGTTTTACTTGCTATCCAGGATCTATGGAACCATTTGTGGGTAGGAGTGTGCAGGCCCAGTTGGAGCAGTCAGTGGGGTTAGGTCAGGGTATCTGTGATTAATTGCTTCTGATCTGTGTTAGGGGCAAAGTCTGTTAACAATGCAGAGAAAAAAAATGAAGGCAGAAGCAGTCCCACATGTGTCCAGCAGGTTGGCATGGCTTGCAGGGGTGGGCGGGTCTCAACACTCCCCAGAGTCTTGGCACCAGATGATTTACTCTGTTAATTGATGCATTCTCAGACAGCGAAATGATCCAACCCAGGCTAAATTAAAATATACACGGTAGGTTTATTAGATACAAGAGGGAGAAATAAAGACCACAGCGCACAAACACACACAGAGACAGAGACAGACAGGGAGAGAGAGGAGAGAGACAGAAAAACAGAGAGACGGAGAGAGGAAAGGAGAGACAAGGAGAAAAACAGAGTTAAAGCTCAATCTTTTGCCTTGCACAAAACTTAACTCCAAATCAATCAAGGGCCTTAGCGTAGACCTGATAACCTCCTTATACACCATCCTCATCTAGACTCTGTACTTAGTTTCCGTGATAGCATCAAGTCAAATTCCTGCATTAGCTAATCTTATGCATATACTTTTTAATATGAGTGTACATATGTGTGTCTGTGACTTTATAATATTGTTTTGACAATGTATGGATAAAGGGGAATTCTATAATTATTTAGAAATATTCCATGGGATGCCTCTCAATCCTCTAGTTTCTAGTTGTTAATAACAATGCAAAAACAATAATGGGCCAATATATAAAAAATTTGTTAATCATACACAGCCTTCAAGAATGGAGATCAGTTGTGAATTAAGATTAGTTGAGGCATTTTTAAGATAAATGGAATATAGTATATAATTGGCAGAAAAATAAAATACTTCTAATTGCCAAGTAAGTCTACAGAACTTGATACCGAAATGTGTGCTGTTTGACATATAATTTTTTCTTACTTTGCTATGGGTGTATTTACATGCATATCACATTTTTCTCTTCACTTCATTTATTTTACAACTATGTTAAACACATTTTATTAAATAAGTTTTAATTTGTTTTATTATAAAGAAAATATAAATAAATAAAAATAAATGTTTTATTAAATAAGCTTTATTATTAAATCACTATGTAAATATAATAGTTGTTCATTTGTAATTCAGTTTACATTTCGGAATATCAAAGGAATGATGAGACTTAGCTAAAAGAGGATTGTTACTTGATAGTACTAGTAAATATGTGTTTTCTTTGGGAGAAAGTTCATGTTTCTCATACTGTGACAAAGTTGCATCATGTTAGGTGGAAGTATTGCTTTATCTTTTCATAAATAAGTGTCAATTTGACAAGGAGTGAATTATGATTTGCTTATACTCTTTTCAGTGTATTTGAGTTGGGAATATATCTTCAAGAATTGGATTCACAGAGGAGTTCCAAGTCACTGGGGCTCAGAAAAGGTATTTTGTACAAGCTTAAGAAGTTCTGTGGAATCAGCGGGTAGTCAAAACTGGAGATGAATGTAAAGTGAGTGTGAGAATAAAGCCACAGCAACAAGTAGATTCTTGGTGAAATGAACCCTGCAGTGGTTTCTGTCCATCTTTCACCCTCTATGTTGAGTGAAATCATTGGCCTGATGAAGATGCTAGAAGAGAGACATGTGATAGAAATTAGAGACTGATGTAGAATCTAGTAGAAAACCTAGTAAGAATAATAGGTAAGCCAGGCCTAAGACACACTCTTAAGGAGCCATACCCATACATGTGCCCTGGACCATCCTTCCTATAATAATTACATGAGTCTTTTTTGCCTCCTTTTCTAGTATCAAGTTCCGGCGTTTGGTGTAGAGATAGTCTTACATGTATGTTTAATATGGTCCCATAGTGGTGTATCCTCAAATACTTAAAATTGTGGTGTGTGTGTGTGTGTATGTGTGTGTGTGTGTGTGTGTGTGTGTGTGTGTATTGTGTGTGTGCGTGTGCATGTGTAAGTTAGACACAGTGACACAGAAACAGAGGCAATCTTAGTTCTTCAGTGTTCCCTCCTGAACTAGTAAAAAGTCATAATTCAAGATAAACCATCAGTGTACAAAATTAGACACCACCAGTGCTGTCATCTTCCTTTGGCCAGTAAACTTTCTTTTCTGGACATATGGATGGTAATGATCATAGCAGCAGTGGTGCCATGACCACTTGCCAAAAACTGTTCTTGATTCTTCAGTTACCTCATAGGTGGGTGTTACATCTCCAGTGTTCCATAGCTTTGGTGTGAATCTATGGAAATCACTATTGATGTTTCAGAGCTAGAGAGTCTGTAGTTCAGACACCTGCCCTAACTGCTATATGGTTTGGCATCCAGATCAACTCTTTAGACAAGGCTCACTTTGAACCATATGACTTCAGATTCGCTCTTATTTTGGAGAGTTAGCTAGAAGATGAGGAATGAGATAATGGTGTTACCTGTCTAGGTACCCCTGGTTTGACAACTAGAGTAAGTTAGTGATAAAAGGAAAATGTGGGGCAAATGAGAATAACTTCTGAACTGTGGCCTCCTGGAAATGAACAAGCTGACCTGTATGAGGGAGAAAAACCAAACATTTTCTCCACTGTGCACAATATTCTAAAGACAACATCCTGGCTTACTATGCCAGACATCTGGCAAAAGACGATATGTTCTATCTTGTTTGTCCTTGATCTCATAAAGATCTTTGAATTACAAAATTTCATTTCATATTTAGCACTTTAAAACCATATTCTGTATTTAAATTTATTATCACATGGGTCTCCCAGTAATGCTAGAGTTTAATTTGAGAGAATCACAATTGTACTGATCAAATTATGAGAGTCCTTTCAACTAATTATTTTAGTTGTATCAAGGTGAAACTTTTGCAATATAAAGCTAGTCATTTTTAAGTCACCAATTCAGTGGTATTTTGTTCACTTACAGTGTTTTCCAACAATCATCCCTAATTCTACCACAAAAGAAACCTAATTGCTCATAAAATAGTGCCTTTTGTTTACCTTAGATTATAAAAAGACCATTTTGTGTAGGAAATTCCAACTACTTTTAAAATTTACTAAAAAAACCATTGATTTCTTCTTTACTTATTTATATACTAGTATTTTCTACTACTCTAGAACATGATTTCCTACTACTGTGAATATGTATATTTTTATATCCACATATTCAACATACATATGACACATTTGTGTGTGCTAGTACTTTATATAATTAATATTTCCCAAGTTCATTTTAGTATGCTTATGGCATTTAAAATTATATGCACAATTGTATCTATTTATGATTTAATGGAACTATTAGTAAATGATGCGAAATTTTCAACTTAGGGTATGTGTATATGTGTATTATGGAATTTGTTAGCTATTGTGGTAAAAATCTGAAATCCAGTCATGTGCAATTTTAAAACATCCAATACATTATTATCTATAGTCACCCTGTTCCACAGAACACCAGAAATTATTCATGTCATGTGTTTAATTTAATGTCTCATATTCATTTAATATTTTCTTTGAAATTTTAATTCTTTTTGTCTAAAACTTCTTTCTGATGTTAACAGCATAAACATTAGTTTCCTTTCAAACTTAAATACGTTATATTTTAAGATTTTCCTTTGGAATTTGCATTGTATGAAGTATAAAATGGGAATTCTGTTTTATGGGAAAAGGAAGTTTATCTCAAACCATTTTTTTTTACCAGCTAGTTCTGTTCTGTCTGATTTGTTATAGCATCATTAATATATGAGTTATATATACATTGGATTTAGAGTGTTCCACAATTCACCAAGTTCAGTCTTTTATTCTACCATAAATTAGTAAGATGAAGACTGAAGCACAAAATGCAGCAATGGAAAATATGATCTTTCTGGGAACAGGTGGGAGTTAGCAAATGTCTAGTTTGGGTTATGATATTAGCTACATGCACATAAAACTTCTTCCTGGTTTTTTTTTTTTTTTTTTGGTGTGTTTCCAAATACTTTTCTTCAGAACCAATACAAGACCTGAATATATGAGTATAAATAGAACTTAGTAAGCATGCATTTATAAGAAAACCTGTGATGTTTTCTGCCATTCTATAGATTTGTAGACATTGTTGAGGGCACATGTGATGTCACATTTAAAAGTCCTACCATGGGGATCCAAGATGGCACCCACCATAGAGCAGCGCATCTGAGTAGTAGGTGAATGAGATTAGTCACTCTGGAGTGAATGTGAGGACCCCTAGCCGACTGTGAAACACAGACAGTGTCTGAATTCCCGCAGCGAACACTGAGACTGGTCACCAGGTAAAACAGCTCATGCAGTTCCCAGGAACACCCCCCTGAGATCAGCCAGCCTGATCACTGGTCTGGAGAGGAGTACCAATTAGAGCAGAACTAGCTCATGAGTGAATCCAGCCCACGGCTCCAGCCACAGATCAGCAGTCATGCCTGTCTGCCTGATATCCAGCCTGCACTTTGACCTATACACCCAAGAGGGAAAAACAGCCAGACAACAAGAACAAAGATAAGTGAGATTATCCCCACCCCCACTCCCCCAAAGTTTCCAACATGGCGGCACAGTGTGCACTGTAGCTGAGAGGCAGAGACCTAACCCAGTCACAGCAAAGCAAATTAGGAGCCAAGGCTGACTGCAAACAGAGTCTGCTACTGTGTGTTCTTCACAAATACTGGGGTGGGTCACTCACCCTAGCACCCAATCATTTGAGGAAGTCAGCAACAGGCACACTGAGGCCAGCAACCGTCTTGGGTGGAGCTCCCTGCCTGCATGGTCAGTCTAGCTTCTGAACCAGAATGACTGTATCAGTGAGGGGGGTACACAGGCCCAATCACAGCTCTCTCTATCTTTCTGAGGAGATCTGCCAGCTCCCAGGTCCTCAATGGATAGCCCCCTCCTGACTCCAATCCCCTGTATATTGGTCCAATTGTGTCACAACCAGTTGAGGAGAGCAGCAGCCACTTTCCTCTCCTAGAAGTAGTCTATTACAAGAACCTGCCCACCATCTGGAAGTAGACACCAGGATCTCAGGATGAGCTAACCCCCAGGGAAGGGAGTTTTCCTGAGCACCAAGGGCAACTGACAAAAGAAACATACAACACCAGGATCAATGAGATGACAAAAGGTCAGCACAAAAACACGGTAAAAAAACAAAAACAAAAACCCAAAACAATAGGATGTCTCCAGATCCTAGCAATAATGCTACAGACAACTCTGGACATCCTAACATGATTGAAACAAAGGAAAATGACCTTACTCCTATGCTTATATTAATAATAGAAGGCCTAAGGGAGGAAATCAAATTCCTCAGAGAGCAACAACAAAGTACTGCAAAGGAGGTGATGAAAATGAATAAAGATTTTAAAGGAATGGAAGACCTGAAAAGGGAAATTGAAGCAATAAAGAAAATCCAATCCGAGACATTCATAGAACTGGAAAACCTTAAGAAAAGAAGAGGAACTACAGACACTAACAGAATACAAGAGATGGAAGAAAGAATTTCAGGTTCAGAGGATAAAATTGAAGAAATTGATACATCTGTCAAAGAAAATGTCAAATCTAAAAAAATCCTGACACAAAACCTTCAGGAAATCAAGGACACAATGAAAAAACGAAATCTCAGAATATTAGGAATAGAAGAAAGAGAAGAGTCCCTGCTCCATGGACCAGAAAATATCTTCCACAAAATCATTGAAGAGAATTTCCCAAATCTAAAAAAAAGAGATGCCTATAACTGTACAAGAAGCTTACAGAACTCCAAATAGATTAGACCAAAAAAGAAAATCTTCCCGACACATAATAACCAAAACACTAAATGTACAGAACAAAGAAAGAATATTAAAAGCTGCTAGGGAAAAGGGTCAAGTAACATATAATGGCAAACCTATCAGAATCACACCTGACTTTTCTTCAGAGACTCTAAAAGCCAGAAGGGCCTGGAAAGACATCTTGCAGACACTAAAACACCACAAATGCCAGGCCAGACTACTATTCCCTGCAAAATTGTCAATCAACATAGATGTATAAAACAAGATATTCCATGACAAAGCTAAATTCAAACAATATCTATACACAAATCCAGCTCTACAGAAGATGTTGGAAGGAAAACTCCAACCCAAAGAGGTTAACTACACACAAGAAAGCACAGGAAGCAAATAGCATGCCTGCAGCAAAACCAAAAGAAGAGAAGCTCACTCACACTATTTCCACCAACATAAAGATGGCAGGAAGTAACAATCACTGGTCATTAATATCTCTCAACATCAATGGACTTAATTCCCCAATAAAAAGACACAGGCTAGCAGAATGTTTGAAAACAGAATTCCACCTTCTACTTCTTACAAGAAACACAACTCAGCAAAAAAGATAGGCATTATCTCCAAGTAAAGGGCTGGAAAAAGATATAGCAAGCAAATGGACCCAAGAAAAAAAGCTGGAGTGACAATTCTAGTATTCAACAAATCGGACTTTCAACCAACATTAATCAAAAGAGATGGGGAAGGACCTACATACTCATCAAAGGAAAAATCCACCAAGATGAAATCTCAATACTGAACATGTATGCCCCAAATGTAAGACCACCCACATTCATTAAAGAAACACTACTGAAGCTCAAATCCCACATTGAACCTTACACATTAATAGTGGAAGACTTCAACACACCACTCTCACCACTGGACAGATCAACGATGCAGAAACCAAACACAGAAATAATGAACCACACAGATGTCATAAATCAAAAAGACCTAATTGATATCTACAGAACATTTCACCCCAAAACAAAAGAATACACTTATTTCTCAGCAACTCATGGAACTTTCTCCAAAATCAACTGTACAGTCAGTCACAAAGCAAGCCTCAATAGATACAGGAAAATTGAAATTACCCCTTGTAACTTATCAGATCATCATGGAATAAAGCTAGACTTCAACAAAAACAAAAACAACAGAGAGCCTGCAAAAACATGGAAACTGAACAAGTCTCTCCTCAATGACCTCTGGGTCAGGGAAGAAATAAATAAATAAATAAAAGAAATTAAAGTTTTCTTAGAACTCAATGAAAATGAAGGCACAACATACCCAAACTTATGGGACACATTGAAAGCAGTGCTAAGAGGAAAGTTTACAGCACTAAGTGTCTTCAAAAAGAAACTGAAGAGTTCCCATACTAGCTACCTAAAAGCACACCTGAAAGAGCTAGAACAAAAACAAGCCAACACTCCCAAGAGGAGCAGACGAGAGGAAATTATCAAACTCAGGGCTGAAATCAACAACTTAGAAACAAAAAGAACAATACAAAGAATCGACAAAACCAAGAGTTGGTTCTTTGAGAAAATCAACAAAATATACAAGCCCTTAGCTAAACTAACTAAAAGGCAGAGGGAAAAATACCCAAATCAACAAAATCAGAAATGAAAAGGGGGAAATAACAACAGACATAGAGGAAATCTAAAGAATCATTAGGTCCTTCGTCGTCAAAAATTTGTACTCCACAAAGTTGGAAAATGTAACCGAACTTTTAAATTATTATTTAACACTTATTTATTTATTACTAAATTCACTTATAACAAACACCAACAATTTCTTAACTATTAATCCTATAAATTCCTACAACCCCTTTAACCTATCCACTAAACCTATTGATAATCATAACAACCACTTTCATAACCTTTTAGAATGATACAGTCTCTGGGGCAGGTCCTCAGTCGTCAGGAACACAGTCTTTGTTGTAGATTCTTTAACACAATTAGCAGTCCTTCTTCTGGATCTCTCAGATGCAGGTTCGTCAGGGTCGTTGGTTATTGCAGTCTCACCTTAAATAAGGCTTCATGCTTTCTTCTCTGTGGGAGACCCCAGCCATCTGCAGGCCAACTTACTTCTTTTGAATCAGGAACTCAGCTGCTCTGCCTCAGTCCTTAAAGCCAGGCACCGTTTCCTTTAGGCCACTGTTTGGACAGATCAAACCCCTCCAGGCAAAAGCTGAGCCACAGGGTTTAGTCCTTGGCCTTTTGGTGTCTTGCTCAGGCTTTCTTTGCTCACCGGCTTCTTTCTGCTTCAGGGAGAGAGCTGGCCATCAATGGCCAGCTGTTTTTTCAGCAGGGCTCTTGGAGCTCTCTAGCATCAGGGGCCTCTTCTCTTCTGGGCTCCACGCACTGTCCTCAAATAGGAGGAACTCTGTTTCAGCTTAATTTGGGCTCCGCCCACTTAGCAGCTGAAAACAATGTAAGGCCAGATACTTTGTTTCTTCAATTCTATTGAGTCTTTCCTGTTTTCCTGACTTCAAACTTGTTTTTCAGTCTATTGAGTCTTTCCTGTTTTTGCTGACTTCATGCTGATAATGCTCTTCATGCCCCGAATTAAGAGACAGTATCAGAAACTCCTATATATTTCCTAAATCTAATTTATCTAACTCCTACAGGAAAATCTAAATGAAATGGACAATTTTCTTGATAGATTCCACCTACCAAGGTTAATTCAGAACAGGTAAACAAATTAAACAGTTCTATGACCCTTAAGGAAATAGAAGAAGCCATTAGAAGTCTTCCAACCAAAAAAAGCCCAGGCCCAGATGGTTTCAGCGCAGAATTCTACCAGACATTCAAAGAAGAGCACCAATATTCTTCAAACTCTTCCACAACATAGAAACAGAAGGAATGCTGCCAAACACATTCTATGAGGCCACAGTCACCCTGATACCTAAACCTCACAAAGACCCAATGGAGAAAGAAAATTTCAGGCCAATTTCCCTTATGAACATGGATGCAAAGATTCGTAATTAAATACTTGCAAATGTGATCCAAGATCACATCAAAAGTATCATACACTGTGATCAAGTAGGCTTCATTCCAGGGATGCAGGGGTGGTTCAACATTAGAAAATCCATCAATGTAATCCACTACATAAACAAGCTGAAAGAAAAGAACCACATGATCATCTCATCAGTCGCTGAAAAAGCTTTTGACAAAATACAGTACCCCTTCATATTAAAAGTCTTAGAGAGATCAGGCATACAAGGACCATACTTAAACATGATAAAGGCAATTTACAGCAAGCCAATAGCCGACATCAAAATAAATGGAGAGAAACTCAAAGCATTTTCTCTAAAATCAGGGAAAAGGCAAGGCTGCCCACTCTCTCCATATCTCTTCAACATAGTACTTGAAATTTTTTTTTGTTTGTCTCAATTGCATTTAATGCACATATACACATACCAGCACACACAGGAATAAAAGAAAACAAGAAAAAAATAGAAGCAATGATGATTAAAACATGATTATTTTTAGGTCTCTTTTATATTTGACAATAAATCTAGATTAATTATCCTTTCTTGGAAATAAAAATGTTTTTATTATTTATTTATTTTTTTCTCTAACAAACTTTATTTTTTAATTTTTTTATACTTAATTTTTTTATTTATTCAAGTTACATCTCAGTCACAATCCCTTCCCTACTCCCCCTTCCTGTCCCACCCTTCCACCCTCTTCCCCCCAACAGCTCCCCCTTTCAGTCCAACAAATGGTTCCTTCTCTTATAACAGTAACTACTATACAAAACAACAGAAATAAATATGCCACATTTACGAGAGTTAAATGCCCAGCATACATTCCCAATGTCCAGTCCATACATATTTGGCACCTGACTTTAACATTCTACCATCTAACCATCTCCATGAGTTTAAAGTTCTATATCTGACTCAACTTTCATACTAACTTGCATCACAATTTTAAAAACATCTTTTTAGATCCAGAACACCCAGTTAATTCCTAAACAACTCAAAATTTAACTATGAGACTCTAGCTATCTATTCTTCAACCACCTCAGAGACCTGAGAGGGATAAATATATCTGCTTATGTAGGAAGTGCAGGGACTGCATCATCCAAAACTAAGAAATGACATATCAGTGGCTGCCTGGACAGTTTCCGTTTTCTCTCCATACGTTACAGCATCAATCTTCAGCATTTTGGTCCCGTTTCTCTGACAGACATTGATTGTAGAGCAGGAATTATGAAGGACTTACCTACCCTGTCTTGGCAAAGCTAGGCTGTCGACTTTCCTGCTACCAAGTTTTGTCATTTTTGGACAGAATTCTGTCTACAGTTGAAGCAAGGGGTTTTTCATGCCAAGAGATAGGCTTGCCACTAATTCAGCCATCTCACACTGGAGATTCTTCATTGCTCATCTACTTTAGCTAGAGCAATAAGACAACTAAAGGAGATCAAGGGGATACAAATTGGAAAGGGAGAAGTCAAAGTATCCCACTTGAAGATGATATGACACTATACACAAGTGACCCCAAAAATTCCACCAGAGAACTCCTACAGATGATAAACTCTTCAGCAAGATGGCTGGATATGAAACCAATTAAAAAAAATCAGTAGCCCTTCTTTACACAAAATATAAATGGGCTTAGTAAGAGATAAGGGAATTAACACCCTTCAAAATAGCCACAAATAATATAAAATACCTGGGGGTAACTCTAACCAAGCAAGTGAAAGACCTATATGATAAGAACTTCAAGTCCCTGAAGAAAGAAATTGAAGATATCAGAAGATGTAAAGATCTCCCTTGCTCATGGATAGGTAGGATCAACATAATAAAAATGGCCATCTTACCAAAAGCAATATACAGATTCAATGTGATTCCTATCCAAATACCAACTTAATTGTTTACAGATCTGGAAAAAACAATTCTCAACTTCATATGGAATAGCAAAAGACCCAGAATAACTAAATCAATCATGTACAATAACAGAACATCTGGAGGTATCACCACCCCAGATTTCAAGCTGTACTACAGGCAATAGTAATAAAAAAAAGGTATTGGTATTGAAACAGACCAGCTGACCAATGGATTTGAATTGAAGACCCAGAAATAAACCCACACATCTACGAACGCTTAATTTTTGACAAAGAAGTCAAAAACATAGAATGAAAAAAGGAAAGCATCTTCAATAAATGGTGCTGGTCTAACTGGAGGTCAACATGTAGAAGAATGCAAATAGATCCATACTTACCACCCTATAGAAAACTTAAGTCTAAGTGCATCAAGGACCTCAACATAAATCCGGACACACTAACATTAATAGATGAGAAAGTGGGGAAAAGCCTTGAACTCATTGGCACTGGTAGCAACTTCCTGAATAGAACACCAATAGCTCAGGCACTAAAACAAACAATCAATAAATGGGACCTTATAAAATTGAAAAGGCAAAGGATACTTTCCTTAGAACAAAACGGCAGCCTACAGACTGGGAAAGGATCTTCACCAACCCAACATCTGACAAAGGGCTATTATCAAAAATATATAAAGAACTGAAGTAATTAACTACCAAAAAATCAAATAACTCCATCAATACATGGGGTACAGAGCTAAACCTAAACCAGAAATTCACAGAAGAGGAATCTCTAAAGGCCAAGAGGCATTTGAAGAAATGTTCAACATCTTTGGTCATCAGGGAAATGCAACTTAAAACAACTCTGAGATTCCATCTCACACCGGTTAGAATGGCTAAGATCAAAAACTCAAATGATGGCATATGATGGCAAGGATGTGGAAAAAGAGGAACACTCCCCCATTGCTAGTGGGACTGCAAACTTGTGCAACCACTTTGGAAATCAATCTGGAGATATCTTCGAAAATTGGGAATAATTCTACCTGAAGACCCAGCCATACCCCTCTTGGGCATATATCCAAAAAATTCGAAACTAAACCACAAGGACATTGCCTCAACAATGTTCATAGCAGCTTTATTTGTAATAGCCAGAAACTGGAAGCCACCCAGATGCCCTTCAACTGAAGAATGGATAAAAAAAGAACAAAAAACAAAAAACAAAAAAAAACCTGTTGTACATTTACACAATGGAATACTACACATCTATTAGAAATGAGGAAATCATGCAATTCGAAACCAAATGGATGGAGCTAGAAAAGCTCATCTTAAGTAGCTGACGCAGTCCCAGAAAGATAAACATGGTATGTATTCCCTTATAAATGGATATTAACCATACATAACAGGATAACTATCCTACAACCCACACACCCAAATAGATAGGAACCTAGCATATCTATGCTAGGAAAAACTTTACCCACCAGTGAGTCATGGAATCTGCTGCAGGTTAGTGGAACACCATACCCTAGATGGTGTGCCATATCAAACCCCAGTACAAGTGGAAGCTCTTGGCCCTCATATGACGGAAGATCTGAGGGAGTATGATGTGTGAATGCCAACCTCATCTGAGGAGAAGGAGAGTACCAAGTAGAGGATCAAAGAGGAAGGTAGGGAGGGAAGGGGCCCGGATGGGAGGAGGGAGGAAACTATGTTCTAGAAGTAACTTGAGAAAACAAAATAATACTTTTTAAAGAAAAGAGTTAATAAGCTTAAAATATAATAAAAATACTATATAAAATTTTCAAACTATAATTTACCAAAGGTATACTTGCCTTACTGGCATGAAAAGAAATTGGCCTTAATTTCAGATTAGAATGTTAAACTGCAGGTGGCCATATAGATTACACAAACTTGAAAGCAGCTTAAAAGTTTTTTTTTTTTTTTTTGGTTTTTGTTTTGTTTTGTTTTGTTTTGGGTTTTTTTTTTTTTGTAGATGTATAGGATATTTTCATGGTTTGACATTAAAAAGCAGGTAACAGGTTTAAAATACTGTAAATAAATTAAAGGTTACTGCTGTTCAACCTGGTTTTCTAAACCTCCAAGAGTTGAAAAAACTTGGACCTAATGTAAAATACATGAAAGGCATGGTGTTAGCCAATGCCTTTAACTCCAGCAGAGACAGGAGGATAACTACAAAGTTAGTTGTCTTATAAATTCTAGAGTTACAAGGAGCAGGGTGGTGATGGTGCACACCCTTAATCCCATCATTTGAGAAGGCTACACCTTTAATCCTAACACACTAGAGACAGAAACTGGCAGATCTCAGAGCTCAAGGTCAGACTGACACAAAACAAGCCCTAAATAGAGAAAAACTTCGATCCAGGGGTGATGGAGCACATCTTTAATCCCATCAGTTGGAACCACATGTCTTTGATCCCAATACTTAGAATGCAGAGATAGGCACATAGGATTTGGAAGGATTTAAGTTTAAAAGCTACTTACAAAAGGCATACTGAAATTCAAACAAATTGTCCTTTGAGATCTCAAAATATATACACTAAAGGTTTGTTTAGCTCCAAAATATCAAAATAATTTCTTCTTTATTCTGAATTGAAAGATAATACTTTTTATATTGTCAAAAAACCGAATTTGCTCCAGGAAAAATATTATCTGACCCCCCCCAAAAAAAAATAAAAAGGTAGTGTCCCAGACTTAGGATTAGGGCAGGGCTCTGTTCTTATCTTTCCAGGAGATTTAAAGCATCCATCCAAAGTATCCAGGGACAACTGGACAACTGAAAACTCAGAAGAAAACAGATCAGCACCAAAGAAGAAAAGTAGCCCAGACAACCCAGCCTTGCAGACTTCCTCAATAGCTGTTTCCTCAAAAGTCTAAAACCACAACAAGTCAAAATTGCTAAGATTGTTCATCTCCACAGACTGCTCCAGCCAGAACTTCAGTAAAGCCCTGAAGTTCAGCTTCTGTCTACGAACTTCTTAGGACATTTAAATAACTGATCACAAAAGGACTGTACATCAAATGATTCTACTAACGTTTTTAACCATTTTTCCATTCTTACTTGGGCCCCAAACAGGTTTACTATGTCCCAAATCATCAGGAAGTCATTTTAAGAGAGCAACATCCCATCCCCAGAAGGTGGGGAGGTTGTTTACCCCCCTTTTGTCATTTGTGGATAATAGAAAATCTTGTTATTTAGGGGAAGAGATTGCAAGCTGTTAAATGGTTTTGTTAAACAGGTTTGGAGGTTAGACCCAGGGAATTCTCTCTTCTTCTTTTCTGTATCCTTCTTTCTTTCCTATGTAGGAGTGAACAGACTTGAGAAAAAAATGGGACATACACATAATATAAGAAAGATCAAGAAAAAAGGACAGATTATTAAATATGCCCTTATAACTTCTTTGTATATTAATGCAAAATTAAGATTGTATTGGGCTACATCGGTATTGATCTTTGCATATTGATACAAAATTAAGATTATATTTGGCCACAATGGTATTGATCCTTGTATATTGATGCAAAATTAAGATTGTATTGGGCTTACATAGGTATTGATCTTTGAATATTGATACAAAATTAAGAATATATTTGGCCACATTGGTATTGATCTTTGTATATTGATACTAAATTAAGGGTAACACTTTTTAAAGGTATTGTACCTAGTAATGCTTAAAAATGAAATGTGAAGTTTCTGCTTTTTTCTACCAACTGTCACAAACTGTTTAGGATAATTAAGAAATGCAAACTAATGGTCATTCAAGCATATCATTTTGTTAGTTACTATGACAGTCTATCACAGTTATTTTCTAAGCTAATCAGAAATCAAGTTGCTAAGAAACAAGCAACATTTGCTTATCTAAATATAAGAGATAGTAGGGCATCTTCAAAAACCTCAAGAGATCTGCAGAATATGGCATTCAAAGATGTTTTCTTAAGTGTCAGCTCCTGATAGCACCCCCTATTCTACTCCAAGTAGAAGATGAGCATTGAAGAATCTCCAGTGTGAGATGGTTGAATTAGTGGCAAGCCTATTTCTTGGCAAGAAAAACTCCTTGCTTCAACTGTAGACAGAATGCTGTCCGAAAACTACAAAACTTGGAAGCAGGTAAGTCGACAGCCTTGCTCTGCCAAGACTGGATAGGCAAGTCCTTCATAATTCCTGCTCTACAATCAATGTCTGTCAGAGAAACAGGGCCAAACGGTTGATGATTGATGCTGTAATGTATGGAGAAAAAATGGGAACTGTCCAGGCAGCCACTGGTATGTCATTTCTTAATTTTGGAAGCTGCGGGCCCTGCACTTCCCATATAATCAGATATATTTATCCCTCTCAGGTCTCTGAGGTGGTTGAAGAATAGATAACTAGAGTCTCATAGTTAAATTTTGAGTTGTTTACGAATCAAGAGGGTGTTCTGGATCTAAGAAGATGTTTTTAAAATTTGGATGCCAGTTAGTATGAAAGCTGAGTTAGATATAGAACTTTAAACTCATGGAGATGGTTAGATGGTAGAATGTTAAAGTCAGGTGCCAAATACATATGGACTGGACATTGGGAATGTATGTTAAGGCATATAACTCTCATAATTGTGGCCTATTTATTTCTGTTGTTTTGTATTGTATTTATTGTTATAAGAGAAAGAACCATTTGTTGGACTGAAAGGGGGAACTGTTGGGAGGAAAAAGATATACCTTAAACTTAAAAAAGGGAAGAGGATGGGTGGCTGAGGGGGAAGAGGTTGGGAGGCTGGGACTGGAGGGGGGAGTAGGGTAGGGATTGTGATTGAAATGTAACTTGAAGAAGTAATAAATAAATAAATAATAAATATATAAATAAAAAACAGACCTTTCACATGATGGACAGTGATGGCTAATCTCCTACTATAGTTATTCATATAATGAAAGCAATTTGAGTATTACTTGAGATGATACAAGTAAAACACAATTCATATGAATCAGGCAAAATGAATATTCTTTGAGTGACAATTGCCATTATGTTATCATTATTTCATCATTAATACTATTGTTCAGAAACCATTTCAGGGATGAGTTGTTTAGTGCATAATTAGGAAAACACAAAACCTCATTAAAATCTCAAGTATGCTCAAAGATTTCAAGGAGGACACAAATAAATATATGGATAAATTTAAATAATGGGATCTGAATATTTTATGAAACAATCAGAATTAATGAAATAAGGAAGTGAATTCAGGATATAACAATATAATTCCACAAAGAGATGTAAATAGCAAAGTAAAACAAAACTGAGCCAGGAAATGTCAAATGAAAACATCAGTGGGAAGCATTGAGACATAAATTAATACCAACACATCAGTAGCAGGTGATTTCTGTATCCTACTCTTAACAATTGGCAAGTCATCTAGGCCAAAAACTTACAGAGAAATACTGAAAATAAATGGACTGCACGGACATCTATAGAATATTCAACCCAAACTCTACAGAATACACAGTCAAAGTTTTAGCAGTCTTTGAGGCACATTCTAAAATTAATCACATATTATGAAATAAAGTTAATCTTAACAAATACAGGAATATTGAAAGAAATCAGTATAGTATATCTGACCACAATGGTATAAAAGCAGGAGAAACCACTAAAAATAAATATACTCATAGACACTAAAAAAAATTTTAAGAAATCAAGAAACAAGTTTAAAAGTTACTATAAGTGAAGGAAAATTAAAACACAAACACAAAATATGAAAACCTATGGAAGAGAAGGAAGGAAGTCCTACGTGGGAAGTTTATAGCTTTTGATGCCCTTATTACAAAAATCGGAGAGTTTTAAAATAAATGTATTTCAACATTGCTAACCATCAGATAAATACAAAACAACATGATGTTGAGATTTTATCTTACTCCAGTCATAATGGTTAATAATAAAAAGTTAAATGACAACAGATACTGGCATGGTGATGCAGAATGGGGACCCTTATTCAACATTGATAAAAGTAACTGATGTATCTGCTATTGAAATCAGTGTAGATATTTTTGGAAAAATCAGAAATAGAACTATCACATGACCTAAAATATAGCACTCATTGGCGTATACCCAAAGGACTCCATATCCTACTGCAGACATAATATTCATTCATGTTCATTAATTGCTATATTCACAATAGCCAGGAGTTGAAAAATGGACAGCTTAGATGTCCATTCCTTGATGAATGGATAGTGAATTTGTAGTACATATACACAATGGAATTATATTTTACAACGTAATTTACAATCCGAAAAATTATACTGAGTGATGTGACCCAAAGCCAGAGACCATTGTTTTGTTTTGTTTTGTTTTAATATGTAGATCCTAGCTTTGACTCTTCAGATTTGAGTGTTTAACATAGAGTACCTATAGAAGCCAGGAATCTATAAAGGGGCCACTGGAAAGTAGGAATAATGAGTTAATGGACAGGGATAGTAGGTTATAGGTGATATGAAAGTAGAAAATGGAATACTGTGCATAGACATGTATTAGCAGTGATAATGTGTGGAGGTTAGAGACACAAGTGAGGCAGGGAGGGGAGGTTAATCAAACTAAATGATTGCAGAGTGTTCATATATAAGCCAATTTGTAAGCTAAGCTACAACTATACGTCGAATATGAAAGAATGCAACCTCTGGTTAAGTTGGTGGTCTAGGAGCTGCACTACTTAAAGTTGTTGAGAGAAAATGGTAGAGAATACACAGCAAGCTCTAACACTGAAGGAGACAATATCTGTAAACTTACTTCTTAATTCAGGGGAATCTTTGCTGGGAAACCATCCCCTCGAAGGCTGAGAATCAAGGTCCAGAGGGAAGTTCTCTTCAATATGCAATCTGGCCTACCTGCTCCATAAAGCTGCCCAGGAAGGAGCAGCAGGGGACCAGAGAGGAGGTCTTCAAGGATGCCCATCTTGAAGCACCAGATGAGTGAAGGGGTCCAGGGGAACTAGGGGAAGAATTTTAAAATGTTCCCTTCCCTGCCTGTGAGATCCCAAGATCACTTAGGCTGCAGAGATCAAGGGTCCATTCACCCACCCCAACCCCAGTACCACGTGGAGCTTTCTAGAGCCAAATGATCTGAGAATGTAGCATTTCAACTCAGAGCAGCTGTTCCAACAACTCACTACGTAAGTATTTTGTTATGTATTATTTTGAATTGTTTCATTTCCACTCTTTCATATGTTTCAGGATGGTTTTGTTTGTGTAATGTTGTTAGGGTTTGGTAGTGTAGTTCATATTTCTCTATTCATATTCTTCAGTCACAGCTCATATATTCCACCCCATTCCTATGTAATTTCTTCTTTCCCCATCCTTATCCCCAATCCTCATCCCCTCCTTCACTTAGTTTTAAATTATGAAATTATGTACTCTAACAATCAATATCTTTGTTGACTCTAGCAATCTCCAAACTTTCCCTTCCTTTGTGCCTCACTCACCTTTGTTTTTGTTTTTAAAGTCAATCTTAATCTTTTCCCCACTCATTGTCTTTCCCTGTGCCTTTCTCTCTAGTTCCTCTAGTAATGTTTCTCTTACAAAGCTGGGTGCATTTACACTTGGATCATGCTGAAAATTGTAATGTCCTAATGAGGGATTGTTGCCTTAGATGGTCACCTTCATCTTTCCTCACTAGCTTTGATTTGGGGTTTACTTTCAGGTTTTTTTTTTGGGGGGGGGAGGAAAGGGTTTACTTGAGCTTACAGTTTGTATTCCATCATTCAGGGAATTCAGGGCAGGAACTCAAGGCAGGAACCTGGAGGCAGAGGCCATTGAAGAGTACTGCTTACTGATTTCCAATTCATGGCTTACTCAGCCTGATTTCTTATAGTGCCCAATACCACAGCCCAGGGTTTGATGGTTTATAGTGAACTAGACCCTGCCCCAGCAATCATCAATCAAGAAAATACACCACAATACTGCCCATGGGATAGTCTCCTGGGGGGCATTTTCTCAATTGAGGATCCCTCTTCCAAAATGTGTTTCTTGTTAACTTGATGCATAAACACATTGCTATTGGTGGAGGCCATGCAGGAAAAGCTGTGGCAAGCAAGTGAGCTTCTTGGTGGTCCATCATTTTTTCCATTGCTGCCATGGGTGTACCCTAAAGAGGTAAGGATTTCTGGATTGTTTCTTGCTGCTGCTAAATCTTCCATGCTTGTCACTGCTGTATCCTTCATATATCTGGCATGTCGTGGAGAGACAGACCTGTTCCAAGCCAATTCCTCTGGAGCCACACCCAACAGAGATCCTCACTGCTTGTTGGTTCCTGGTATTTACACACTCTGTTGGGCAGATTTCCTGACTGTTATGCAAATGAAACTAGTAAATACATGCTTTTAGATAGATCCACTGGAGGTGTACCCCGACTGCCGTGTCTGATGATCCATTGTAAGTCAGACTGGTCATTGCTCCATTTTCATCACGGTACGGTTATTTCTTCAGAGGGAGGGTGGGTAACTGTACTTTGGATGTGGTTAAATTTGAAACCTTATTCAGATGCGACTTTGGGTCCCGGGAAACACAGCAGTGTGTGAACAGCTGGGAACCGGCAAGCAAGCATCTACTTTCAGATTTTAAAAGAGTCACCTCTGATTGTTTCCAAGGTCCATTTGCTTGGAACACACTTTCCCATCCTTATTTCCTAAGGTAGTGTCTGAATTTTGTGGTATGTTGCGTTTCTTGGTGACAGCAAATCAGTGTTCTTCACTTTGACCAAACTAATCATTTAATAGGGGGAATAAGGCCATTAATTGTCACAGTTATTATTAAACACTGTTGTTTTTGATTGATTTTGTAGTTTTTCTTTATTCTATCCTGATTAGTATTATTACAGCAAGTTTTACTTTCCCCTGTGGCCATATAGATGGGTTTCTTTTTCGCTTCCATCCAAAGGATTACTTCAACCACATTCTGTAGTACTGGCTTAGTGACCACATGTTCCTTTAGCCAGTTTTTATCATGGAAAAATTTATTCATCTTTCAGTTATGGCAAATAGCTTGACTATTATTGTATTCGGAGTTGGCAATGTCTTTTAGAACTTGAAATACAACTATCCAGGGGCTCTTGGATTTTTAACATTTCTGCTGTGTGATTTGCTATTCTACTGATGGTCTTGCTTTTGTGTGTTACTTTGTGTTTTTCTCTTACTGCTTTCAATATACTTTGCTTTGTATATTTGTGTTTTATTTATAAAAATATGAGGACAAGTTCTTTTCTGACCTTATTGTTTGATGTCCGTAATGCCTATTGTCTTGATTGCTGTTCTATTGCTGTGAAAAGACACTTTACCTAATGGAATCCTTATGAATGAAATAATTTAATTGGGGAATTGTTTCTAGTTTCAGAGAACTAGTCTATTATTAGCATGGAAGCATATAGGCAGGCATTGTGCAGAAGACAGAAGCATAGCTGAGAACTCTATATCTTGGTCCATAGGAAGCAAGGGAAGAGAGAGAGACAGAGACAGACAGAGAGAGAGAGAGAGAGAGAGAGAGAGAGAGAGAGAGAGAGAAGAGAGTGAGAGAGGAGAGAGGAGAGAGCCATTGGGCCTGGTATGGGTACTTGAAACTGAGAAACTCTTCTCTGAATGACACTCAATTCTACCACACAAGCCCATATGAATCCAGCAAATAATTCAAATAGAAGAATAACTGATAAGAAATAAGCCAAGTAACAACATGACATCAGATGCATACATTCTAAAGCAGTAACATCAGTGTTGGAACACGGCCAACAGAATGACACATGGTGAACAGCCAATGCCTGGTGGTGGGAGGGTAGCTGTGAGAGAGGCTCCAGAAAAACAGGTGGAGGGGCCTTTACCTCAGGTGTATTTTGTTCCCTGGATTGTTCGTAGACATGATTTCATGCCTCCTGCAACAAACATTTACATTCAATTTATAAGACATATTTAACTTGTTGGATGAAAGAACATAGCTAGAGAACCCAATCTGATGAAAGAATACACTGACTGCTTTCCTCAGTATACCTTGACTCTGGATATTGCCTCTGCTTTGCTGTTTTGTTTTTGTCCACAGCTATAATCTGTAGTACATGCCAGGCAATTGTGTTTAAATTGGTCTGAGACCAATTGGTTCTGTGAAAGGGCTGTTCTGATAATATTTACTTTGTGTTTACTGGCATTTATTTACATGTTTTTCTAAACTCAAGCAACCTTCCTTGGATCATTGCTTTCTTCATTACTCTTTTATATAAAAACACACTGAATTTGAAGTAAAATCATCTACAGAATTAGACTGTAGTCCACCCCATTCTTTAAGGTCTTCAAACATAAAATTTGTAGAAAGATCTGCATAGGTTGATGAAAGTCAACAAAAAGAAACATGAAAAATTAAGACAATACAATTCCTTCTGAAAATATTAACCCTACAGAAATAATGTCTAACAAGAGTAGTTGGGATGGAATTACACAGAACTCAAAAGATTAAGTATGATAAGGTCATGATAGAATCACAAACAGCTAAGATAAGAAAGACAATGTGAAATGTGAAAGAAAGCTCAAATAGAAGAAATATCAATCTCAAATTCAAAATAATAACTCAAAATAAAAAGCCCCATGTAAACTCTTACCAATAGAACGAATGCATGAAAGGACAGAATATCTGAGTTTGAAGACAATGTTTGAAGATAAGGACAAAAAATTATAGAGTAACAGGGGCAAGTCAAGGATATATGTGACACCCAGGAAACCCCAAATCTGTGGAAAATAGGTTGGCTAGTTCTCATTGTGCTCAAACATGCTATGTGAGCTGCTGGGAGAGATAAGGAATCGACAGTATTACACAACTGGGAACTCTATTAACTCAAGTTCAACCTGACAGCCAGGATCTGCATGCTGGTACAGAGGTGGAAAGAACATTGGGAGCTAACCAGCCACCCCCAAACTCTCTTTGAAGCCTTCCCTACACGAGATAATACATGTCTGGTACTGTAACCCAGTTAAAATCTGTAAGTAGAGAGGCCATAGGCCCTGGGAGATAATGTAGAACTGTTTAGACAAATTGGCACAGCGTCAAATAGGGTTCTAAGTATTTATGTTTATGTCCATAGACAAATACTGTGCTTATCTATAATCAGAGAAGCTTACCTTTGCAGTGAATAGCAAAATGCGCAGAGATGTGTAACTGGTGGGATGCTTTGAATAAGAGAGAGTTCAGCATGCAGTTTCAAACAGGACCTTTATATCATCCATTCTAAGGCTCAGGGAACACTGAGAAGAGTGTAAGAGACAAAAGATAAGGAGAAGGGCTGCAAACTCTTTCCTTTGGGATATACATAGCCATTGCAAACATGGTCTCACAGCAACTGTGGTTCCCTGAACTGGGTGTGCATAAGACTGGGTCTGTCTACAGTCAATCAAGGATCCTGTAGGGACCCACTGAAACAGTTTCCTTCTCTATTGAACTATTGACTACAATAAATTCGCCAGGGAGCAGTCATTGTCTTCCATCATATACCCAATGGTGATTTCATCAGGCTCAGATGAATAGTTCCAAACTGATAGTCACATAGGTGGTCCTGGTTAAAATCACTTGGTTAAAACAAAATATGAATATGGTAAATGGATCTGCAGGGAGGAGGGAAGATGGCAGGAGTGGGAAGGAGATACAAGAAGTGGAGAGTAAGAGCAAATAGAAAGCTTTCTGCAGATACATAAAATTATCACTAGAAATATTTCAATCAATAAAAAAGTGAAAAATGGAAATTAAATAATGGTCATCCATTAAGCATTAAATTTTTGAAAAAATTTGTGCAGTATCAAATGTGAATGATCTGTAGGTATTTCAAAAATAAATAGTGCTTCAAATTAATATATAGGATTAAATAAAAATTGTTTGTCTCTTAGTCAACAGTCATGTTATGGCAATCAATATCATGTATTTTATTTAACATACTCATACTGTACTTTACATTTATCATCAAATAATATACATTATATTTCAGAATAATTCAGGATACCAAGTAATTTATGTATAAACATTGCATCAGTTTTAGTTCCATTGAAAACAACCATTGAATATATGATAATTCATGTTACATCAATGCAAGATTTGTTTTAGCATAAAAAAACCCTTAATTTTGATTACTAAGCTCCAAACTTTCAGGGAGGAGAGATGAGGAAGAAAAAAAAAAAACAGTGCAACTCCACTGATGTTATGTATTTTAGGCTGTTTTCCAATTTAATAAAGATGGAATCATTCACAACTTGGACTGCTTCGGTCTCAAGGTGACTGAATTAAAATCACACCTTTCCAAGGTCCAGTACTTATTCCTTCTGCATTTAATGTACCAAAATTTTTCTCTTCCTCAAGGTTGCTACATAGGTTCTTAAGATCCTCTTTGAAAAGACACTTCTTAGTCATTTGTGAAATTGAAATATTATAACAGACAAACATGCTCTTAAAGAAACACTTAACCACTGAAGCATTGAACTGTAGCTATAGATATAAATAATAGAAGACAGTATACACATCTAGTGTGCAATATGCAAGTCTAAGATGATTTCTTTCTTAAAGAGATTGACTCAAGAAGGGAACCAGAGGACTTTTTTTGTGAATGATTTAATGCAATAATCTCTCCCATTCTTTTTTTTTTTATTTAAAGTATATCTTTTCTCCCACAACATGTCCCTATTTTAGTCCAATAAAAGGCTCTTTTTTGTATAACAATAAATACAATGCAAAACAATAAGAAAATTTAGGCAACAATTATGAAAATTATGAGGTATAACATATATTCACAATGTCCAGTTTATATTTATTTGACAACTAATAGTAATATTCTATTGTCTATCTATCTCAATGAGATAAAATCTCTATACCTAACTCAGTTTCCATCCTAACTTGCATTATCAACTTAAAAATATTTTCTTAGACCAAGAACATCCTTTTAATTCCTAAGCAACATAAAAGTTAACTGTGAGACTATAACTATCTAGTCTTCAACCACATCAGAGACCTTAGCAAGATAATATATCTGAATAAACAATAAGTGCAGAGCCAACAGCTTCCAAAACTAAGAAATGTCAGACAACTCCCTGCCTGGACAGTCCCCAATTTATGTCTACAACATTGGAACATCTATCTTCAGACTTTTGGCCCAGTATCTCTGACAGATATTAATTGTAAAGCAAGAATTATGAAGGACTTGTCTATCCTGTCTTGGAAGAGCAAGGATGTTGATTTACCTGCTTCCAAGTTTTGTCATTTTCAGATAGCATTCTGTCTACAGTTGAAGCAAGGGATTTTTCTTGCCCCGTGGCTAAATGGCCACTAATGCAACCATCACCAAATAGAGAATCTATGATTCTCCTCATCTACTTGATGTAGAATGGGGGTGCCATCAGGAGCTGACATGTCTCAATATCAAAAAAGTGTTAAGAAAACATATTTAAATGCCATATTCTACCGATTTCTTCAGGTTTTTGAAGATCACTATCTATCTCTGTATATTTGAATAAGCAAATGTTGCTTGTCTCTTAGCAACTTGATTTCTGAATAACTTAGAAAACACTTGTGCTATACTGTGTGCTACTAGTACCTAACAAAATGATAAGTTTGAATGACTGTGTGTTTTCATTTCTTAATTATCCTAAACAGTTTGTGATAGTTGCTATCAAAAGGCCTAGAACTTCAGGTTACGTTTTTAAGAATTACATTGGTACAATATCTTAAAAAGAGTTAACCTTAATTTAGTATCAATATACAAAGACCTATATCAATGTAACCAAATATAACCTTAATTTTGTATCAATATACAAAGATATGAGTAGATTCAATAATCTACTCCCTTGTCTTTAATATTCCTATATCATGTCTATATCCCATTTTTTTGTTTTGAAGTATTTGCCCCCCTACATTGGAGAGAAAGAAGGACAGAGGAAAGAAAAAGAGAAATCCCTGGGTCTAACCTCCTAAATCTTGTTTAACAAGACCTTTTAACAACTTGTAACCAATCCCCCTAAATACAGCAAACATCTGTAACCCATCAAATGATCAAAAATATCTCCCACCCAACCTTCTGGGAATGTGGGATCATAGTCTCAAAATTGCTTCCTGCTAATATAGGACATAGGAAACCTGTTTGAGGGCTCAAATAAGAATGGGAAAATGGTTAAGCAAGTTAACAGTAACATTTTTTGTCCAGTCTTTTTGTGCTCAGCTATTTAAATGTCCTGAGAAGTTTGTAGTCAGGAACTGCACTTTAGGTGGGAAAGTTCAGGGCTTTACTGAAGTTCTCGCTGGAACAGTCTGTGAAGCTGGATTATCTTAGCCATTTTGAAGTTGTTATGGATGTAGGTTTTTTGAGGAAATAATTACTGTGGTAGCCTGTGAGGCTGGATCACTTGGGCTATTTTTTTTTTTTTTGTCTTCTTTGGTGTCTAGTCCCATTTCTTCAGAAATTGCAGTTGCCCAGTTGTCCCTGGAATCCTTAGTTGGATGCTTTTAATCTCCTGAAAATTTTAGTTTTGTAACTAAAAAAAATATATACCTTTAAGTGAATGTATTTTGAAATCACAAAGTTAACTTACTTTGAATTTCAGCTTGCTTTTTGCAAGTGGAATTCATACTTAAACCATTGTAAATCCTACTGACCTGCCTCTGCCTCCCAAGTGTTGGGAGCAAAGGCACCTTCCTCCCAATTGTTGGGATTAAAGGTGTGTACTACCACCCCTGGATCTAAGTTTTTCTCTATTTGGAACTTGCTCTGTTCCAGGTTGGCAATGAATTCAGAGATCTGCATGCCTCTGCCTCCAGTTTGTTGGGATTAAAGGTGTTTGCCTTTCAAGTGATGGATAAAAAGTGTGAACCATCATCATTCTCTTCATTGTAACTCCAGAATTTAGAAGACAACTAACTCTATATTCATATGCCTGTCTCTGCTGGGATTAAAGACATGGGCTACTACTACCCTACTAAATATTTTATCTTAGCTCCATATTGTTTCAATTCTTAGAGATTTAGAAAACAAGCTTGAGCTGTAATAACCCTTAATTTACTCACAATATTTTAAATCTCTTTTTTTTAATAAAATACTTTATTTTTTTCTTCAAGTTACATCTCAGTCACAAACCCTTCCTAATTCCCCCTTCCTGTCCCACCCTTCCACCCTCTTCCCCACAACAGCTTCCCCTTTCAGTCCAACAAATGGTTCCTTCTCTTATAACAGTAAATACTATACAAAACAACAGAAATAAATATGCCACATTTATGAGAGTTAAATGGCCCAGTATACCTTCCCAATGTCCAGTTCATACATATTTGGCCCCTGACTTTAACATTCTACTATCTAACCATCTCCATGAGTTTAAAGTTCTATAACTGACTCAGCTTTCATACTAACTTGCATCACTATTATAACCATCTTCTTAGATCTAGAACACCCTCTTGATTCCTAAACAACTCAAAATTTAACTATGAGACTCTAGATGTCTATTCTTCAACCACCTCAGAGACCTGAGAGGGATGAATATATCTGATTATACAGGAAGTGCAGGGCCTTCAGCTTCCAAAACTAAGAAATGACATACCAGTGACTGCCTGGACAGTTCCCATTTTCTCTCCATACATTCCAGCATCAGTCTTCAGTCTATAGGTCCTGTTTCTCTGACAGACATTGATTGTAGAGCAGGGATTATGAAGGACTTACCTACCCTGTCTTGGCAGAGTTAGGCTGTCGACTTCCCTGGTACCAAGTTTTGTCCTTTTTGGACAGCAGTCTGTCTGAAGTTTTTTCATGCCAAGAGATAGGCTTGCCACTAATTCAACCATCTCACACTGGAGATTCTTCGATGCTTATCTTCTACTTGGAGTAGAATAGGGGGTGCTGTCAGGAGCTGGTATGTCTCGATATCAAAAAAATCTTAATTTAAGACAACATCTTTGAATGCCGTATTCTGCAGATCTCTTGGGATTTTTGAAGATGCCCTATCCATCTCTTGTATTTAGATAAGCAAATGTTGCTTGTCTCTTAACAACTTGATTACTGAGTAGCTTAGAGAATATCTGTGATAGACTGTCATAGTAGCTAACAAAGTGACATGCTTGCATGACTAGGAGTTTGTTTTTCTTAACTATCCTAAACAGTTTAAGATGGTTGATATCAAGAGGCCAGAGCTTCACATTTCATTTTTAAGTATCTCTAGGTATGATACCATTAGGAAGCGTTACCTTTAATTTTGTATCAATATACAAAGATCTATTCAAATGTGGCTAAATATACTCTTAATTTTGGATCAATATACAAAGACCAATACAATCTTAATATTACGTCCATATACAAGGGTCAATACCATTGTGGCCAACTATAATCTTAATTTTGTATCAATATACAAAGATCAATACTGATGTAGTCCGATACAATCTTATTTTTGCACAATAAACAATGGTCAATACCACTTTAGCCAAATATACTACTAATTTTGTATCAATATACAAAGGTATAAGGGCATATTCAATAATCTGTCCCTTCTTCTTGGTCCATCCTGTGCTATGTCAATGTCTCATTTTTCTCAAGTCCGTGCACTCCTACATAGGAGAGAAAGAAGGATACAGAAACGGGAAAGAAGGAATACCCTGGGTCTAACCTCCAAAACCCATTACACAGGACCATTTAACAGCTTGTAATCTCTTCCCCTAAATAACAGAGTTTTCAGTTATCCTTCAAATAACCAAAAAGAGGAGGCGGAGAACCACTCTCCACACCCTCTGGGTATGGGACTTCACTCTCTTAAAATGACTTCCTGTTGATTTGGGTCGTAGCAAACCTGTTTGGGGCCCGAACCAAAATGGAAAAATGGTTAAAAATGTTAGTACAATCCTTTTATGTTCAGTCCTTCTGTTCTCAGCTGTTTAGATGTCCTAAGGAGTTTGTAGGCAGAAGCTGATCTTCCAGGCTTTACTGAGGTTCTGGCTGGGGCATTGTGTAGAGCTGAACGGTCTTAGCGATTTTGAGTTGTTGTGGTTGTAGGCTTTTGATGGAAACAGCTATTGAGGGAGTCTGTCAGGCTGAATCAACTGGGTCACCATCTTCTTTGGTGTCTGATTCTGTTTTCTGCTGAGGTTTCCATTGTCCAGTTGTCCCGGGGTCGCTTGAATGGATGCTTTCATTCTCTTGGAAAGATAAGAACAGAGCCCTGCCCTAATCCTAACTCTGGGAGAATTGTTGATTTTCTTGAAGAACCATCTCTTGGTTTCATTGATTCTTTGTATAGTTCTTTTTGATTCTAAGTTGTTGATTTCAGCCCTAAGTTTGATGATTTCCTGCATTCTGCTCTTCTTGGGAGTGTTTGTTTCTTTTTTTTTTTCCAATTCACCCACCTTAGCTGTTAGTTCACTAATATGAGCTGTCACAATTTTCTTTTTGAAAGCACTTAGTACTATGAACTTTCCTCATAGCACAGCTTTCAATGTATCCCATAGGTTTGGGTATGCCGTGTCTTCATTGTCATTGGATTTTAAGAAGTCTTTGATTTCCTTCTTTATTTCTTCCATGACCCAGTGGTCGTCCAGTAAGGAGCTGTTCAATTTCCATGTATGTGTAGGCTTTCTGTTGATTCTTTTGCTGTTGAAGACTAGCTTTATTCCGTGGTGGTCTGATAAGATACAAGGTGTTATTTCAATTTTCTTGTATCTATTGAGACTATCTTTGTGTCCAACTATGTGGTCGATTTTGGAGAAGGTTCAGTGAGGTGCTGAGAAAAAGGTATATTCCTTTGTGTTTGGGTGAAACGTTCTGTAGATATCTGTTAGGTCCATTTGTTTCATGATCTCTGTTAAACTCAATATTTCTCTGTTTGGCCTCAGTCTTGATGATCTGTCCTTTGTTGTGAGTGGGGTGTTGAAGTCTCCCACTACTAATGTGTTGTGATCGACATGTGATTTAAGTTTTAGAAGTGTTTCTTTTACAAAAGTAGGTGCCTTTGTATTTGGGGCATAGATGTTCAAATTTGAGATGACCTCTTGGTGTCTATTCCCTTTAATGGGTATATAATGCCCTTCTTTGTCTTTTTTCATTAACTTCAGTTGGAAGTCTGTTTTGTTTGATATTAGGATAGCTACTGCAGCTTGCTTCCTGGGTCCATTTTCTTGGAAATCCTTTTCCCAGCCCTTTACTCTTAGGTAGTGTCTATCTTTGGTAGTGAGATGTGTTTCCTGTATGCAGCAGAAGTACGGATCTTGCTTGCGGATCCACTCTGCAAACCTGTGTCTTTTTATTGGGGAGTTGAGTCCATTGATGTTGATGGATATTAGTGATCTGGGGTTGTTATTTCCCATTAGTGTGGTATAGGTGATGGTCCTGTGCCTCTTTAGGTTTAGTTGCTGAGGGGTTTTCTATTCCCTTTGTTTTCTTGGGTGAAGTTTTCTTCTCTGGGTTGGAATTTTCCTTCTAGGATTTTCTGTAGGGCTGGGTTTGTGTGGAGATATTGTTTAAATTTGATTTTGTCATGGAATATCTTGTTTTCTCCATCTATGTTGATAGAGAGTTTTGCTGGGTAAAGTAGTCTTGCTGGGCACCTATGTTCTCTCAGGACTTGTAGGACATCTGTCCAGGCCCTTCTAGCTTTTAAAGTTTCTGAGGAGAAGTCAGGTGTAATTCTGATATGTCTGCCATTGTATGAGACTTGACCTTTTTCTCTTACAGCTTTTAATATCCTTTCTTTGTTCTGTACATTTGGTGTTTCAATTATTATGTGGCGAGAGGAGTTTCTTTTCTGATCTAATCTGTTTGGTGTTCTGTAAGCCTCTTGGATTTTTATCGACATCTCTTTTTTCAGGTTTGGGAAGTTTTCTTCTATGATTTTGTTGAAGATATTTCCTGGACCTTGGATTCGGGAGTCTTCTCTTTCCTCTATGCCTATAATTCTTAGGTTCTGTCTTTTCATTGAGTCCTTGATTTCTTGGATGTTGTGGGTGAGAAATTTTTTAGCCTTCTCATTTTCTTTGGATGTTGTACTAATTTCTTCCATCGAATCTTCCATGCCTGAGATCCTGTCCTCCATCTCTTGCATCCTATTTTTGATACTCACATCCATAGTTCCTGTTCTCTTCCCTTGATTTTCCACTTCCTTTTTTAACTCTGACTGTGTTTTCTTTATTGTTTCTATTTCTATTTTCATGTCTTGTATGGGATTGTTCATTTTGTACATTTCCTTCTCCAATTTGCTTGTTTTTGTCTGAAAATCTTTCATTGCTTTGTCCTTTTCCTGTTCAAGCTCTGTCACCTTCCCTTGGAGTTCTTTAATGGTGTTGTTCGTTGTTTTGACTTGTAAAATTGTGGCTTCTTTGAATTCCTTCATAGATTTAAGTTCTTCTTGAAGGGACTCTATCACTTTCCATAATGCAGAATTGTCATTGTTTTCATGTGTTTCTGTTGGTGTGAGGTCATCCGAATTGGATGAGCTAGGATAATTCTGCGTTGTTGGGGTCATATTTCCATGATTTCTATTTTTTCTTGGACCTTTGGCCATATGGATGTGTTTAGCTGTCTGTTCTCGTCGTTTTCTCTGCTTGGATCCACAGGGGATGCTTTGTGTAGGAGTCTAATTACTTGGCTGTCTGTCGTTGCTTACAGGGGATCTCAGGGTCACTGCGGTTTTAATAGCCTGAAGCACTGTGAGCTGGTGCAGCCTATTCCCAGGTAGTGAGTAACGGTCTGGGATTGTTTCACTGCTCCCAATTCAGACTTCTCTATGCACACTGAGTGATCAGCCTGTAATGGTTCTGATGGTATGGACCTGTTTGCCCAGGCACAGATTCTGTGGGCTTTGTTTGTCATCATGGAGGCTGACAGGGCCCGGCTCCATACCTAATATGTCTTGGTTTTCCAGAATACAGCTATGGTCCCCTGGCTTCTGGTTTCCCACTAGGCTTCTCTGCCACTGGCCTGGCCCCTCAGCCTTTTTATGGCTCTTTTCTCCCACGTTCAAAATGCATCAGTGCAGGTAGCTGCCATCTTGGCCCTCTCCTATTTTAAATCTCTTAACTGCATTTTTAATACCAAAGAACAAAAATATCCTTTAACCATAAATTTATTTTTAAAAATAGAATACAAGTTCATAGATTTTCTTAAAAGCATTTTTGCATAGGTCACAAGTATGAATTTTAATGTATAAAATTCATTGCATTTAATATCACTTATATTCTTTTACTCCAATATATCTCAACTTTATTTTATAGATTCCAGTTTTAATCATCTCTTACCTGAATATTGTTAAATCTCTTTCATCCGTCTCAGCACCAAAATTAACTCTTTTTAAAAATTTTTTATTTTTATTTTTTATAAGAAAGCACTCTTCTAATAAGGCACACCAAAAAAATTCCCAAAGAAAACAGAAGAAGAAAATCTTCACTGCTCCAGGCCAATGTTCTCATTTTGCTGAGCATTTTCAAATCTGTTTCCATTACTTCCTTTACTACACACTTTAGCTTTTAGACTATTGAAAAGGCCAGGCTAAGTTTTTCTGTTTGTTCTGTTTTTTGTTTCTTCAGTTGGTCTGTTATATCTTGCAATGAAGGGAATGCAGAAATCAAAAGACTGAAGTGTTATGTTGAAAGGTGAACGAATCAAAGTATAGAACTGTGCAAGTCCAGGAAGGTGAGTGCAGGACTATATGATAGAAAGCAAATATTAAAAAATAAAATTCCTCACGCTGAATTGCCCCCAGAAAATGTGAGGTTCTATGGATGGACACACCTGTCGATTCTTTCAAGAAAAGTGGATGAAAAGAAAGGTCACCAACATGACACAAGACAGTGTAGGATCATGGCCACTGTCCTCTAGGCACATTTCTTTACTTGGAAATTTCTGACTGTGACGTTTCGTATCCAAAGGTTGTTTGTTAGCACAATAGTTAACTCATAGGTGGTAGGCAACCCACAGTCTTACCCAGCTATGAGGCTTATGAACCACATTAATGACCAATGTGGATCAATAACCCTACAATGTAGGGGTGGCATGAATAACTTAGCCATAACCAATATGCCTCTAATTGAACTTAAGATATGCACAACAAAAGGTAAATTGTGCTTGGCATTGTAAGCTTAACTAACTCCCAAGTGCTAGTGAGGTTATGGATAATGGAAAGGATTCTACTACCACTGACTTACTAAGACATCATAATCCCTAACAACAATCTGTATGCATTTGTCCTTATAATTACCGAGAAGTGTATTTTTCAGTCCTCATCAATGAAACTTTTCTTTGCAACAGAAAACCACAACCAATCAAAATGCAGAGTTGTAGAGCCTGCACTTAGTTTTGTCTCATAATCTTTGGTGATGCTGTTAACTTACTTGGAGTGGGATACTTCCAGGTTTAAGTTTGTCTGTGTCCTTTGTTCGTTTGCTTCTTCAATCATCTCTGCTGTCATCTGATCCAGACACTCTTTTGCTAGGTTCATTGTTTATGTAGATGGCAATTTCTTTGGATGTGTTAGGGTTACCACACACCTAAAAGAAATGATTCAGTTTGATTAGATACAGAGAAAATAAAATTTATCATGCATATGTAAAAATATCTTAATGAATTAAAGCCCTAAATAAAATCATCTGAGTAAGCACTTATCTATAAGCTACATGAAAACATTGAAACATTAACCACAGGAGAATATACAGAGTTATCAGGGATTCAAATCATAATAGAAGATATTCATATATGCATACCTGAGCCCACATTCTAAACACATATTCTAAAAATTACCTTTTTATCCTAGAAAAAAGAAAATGAAATAAACAAGTTTTCTTTTCACCATATGTTATTAGCCAGCCTCTTAATTTTTTTTCTGTTTCCATTTTATAAGAAAACAGATGTTCCTGAATAGGTGTAGGTGGGTGGATTGAAAAACCCACAAATATATAAACTTTTATATCTATTTTTCAGAGGAAAGATATTATAGCCTCCTGCCTTAATAGGTTTCACAACACCTGTTTTTACTTTCTACTGCAATTTTCATTTGTCTTCCCTTAGCCTACTTTGATCAAATAAATAAATAATGATGAAATGCAATTTACTTTATTTCCTTCTTCAAAACTGAAGTAGCCCAGAGGGAAAATACCCAGTTGTCCAGTGGTCTGTGTAATAATCTCACACTACCCATCCATCTGTCCTTTCATTTCCTTCCCTTGTTCCAATTCTCAACTTTTCAAGCCTCCACTTTCTCCCTGTAGAAGATTCCTAGATGAACTCCATGTTACATTCGTTTGTTTCTCTCTGAAATAATATCTTCAAAATAGTTCATAGGGTAGATGAACTGGAAGTAATGAAATTGTCAGAAAAGTCTAGTACTGCCAAGCCATTTTACCTTTCCACCTTGATTTTTTTCCTGAGATTTTATTTCCCCAAGTCTGTAATCTTGTTCTCAGATTTCTTGACAAGATTGAATATGATTATGCATATCACATTTTTGGAATAAGTCTTTATTTTAAACAAACACCATATCCCTAAGCAAAGCCATCAAGAGCTTCCTGACATAAAGAGAACGGGTTCTTGATGTCTGCTAATTGCATTTGGACATTGCTGCTGACTGAATCTAGGAGATTCATCAATGTAGATGTCTCCATGGAGTCAGCATTAGGAGGCGGATGCTGTTCCTGAAATAATTTGCTTTCTTATTTGGTCATTTGAGACAGGGTTTCTCTGTGTAGCCCTAGCTGTGCGGGACTCACTTTGTAGACCAGGCTGGCCTCAAACTCACCTCACAGAGATCTGACTGCCTAGGCCTCCTGAGGTCTGGGAGTAAAGGCATGTGCCACCATGCCTGGCTGGTGCACAGTAATTTCGGTGAACTTCCCACTCTTTCCAATGCCTTTATCTAGCCTCTGACACTGATTGAAATATAGCTCAGTTACCTTCCCAGAACCTCTTCTAGAAACCTCTCCTTGGAAGGATGTGACATGTGTTCCTGCTCTGTAGTACTCTCTCCTTTTATGTGCTCATCTTCCACAAAGTTAGATAGCACACGATACTCTGCCATGTGCCCCTTGAAGTCACTCCTTGTTATATATAACTGGAGAGTTATTGATTTAAATGGTATTTCCATGTCTTGGTTTCTTCTCCCTTGCTAGCATGCTGCACACTCATAGAAAATGGTAAGAGCATTGGAACTCATTGCTTGCTGAGGTGATAAAGATAGAAATTACTGTGCACCAGCCAGGCATGGTGGCACATGCCTTTACTCCCAGCACTCAGGAGGCTGAGGCAGTTAGATCTCTGTGAGATGAGTTTGAGGCCAACCTGGTCCACAAAGCGAGTCCTGCACAGCTAGGGCTACACAGAGAAACCCTGTCTCAAAAAACCACAACCAAAAAGAAAATATATTACTGTGCACATGAGTCATCATGTCAGTGTGTCTTAGTATGAATGTTCTGTGTCCACACTGTGTTTTCATGCATGGGAAGGGATGAAGGTATTGTAGGAGGAAGCCAGGAAAGAATTATAAACATGATCTTTAGAGAAATCCCTTCTAGCTATTAATTAAACAAGTAATTACATGTTCTTAATTCACATCACACACAGCTATAAGGCACCATGAGTATAACTGTAAGGCAACAACTCTGGCATCAGCTACTTTTTAAAGAGGGATGTGGGAAGCAAACAGGCAAACAAATAAATTAAAACTAGAGTGTTGTGGTAAATGTTACAACATATGTGAAGGGGGGGAAAGGATGAAACAAGGCACGGCTTGCAATGCTGATCAGGAAAATCCCGTTGACAAAGTGATATGGAGGTAATGAGCCAGGCAAGGATGCACAAATGGTTACCTCTAAACACAGGAGATAGAAACAGCAATTGCTGTGGAAAAAAGAAAAAGGAAGATATCCTAGGAAAACCTTTTCTGCAAACTCATTTGACTGGCCCCCTTGTAGATGAAATCACTATATTTGAGTTCCAAGTAAATTGTTCTACAAATTGTAAGCTACATTTTAAAAAATGCCATTTTTCGTGACATTTTTCTTCCTCTTTAAAGTGAAGCTTAGCTAGGTAGGTGAAGCTTCTGGGATCTCAGAACCACTCTACGCATTTGTGTGGCTGTAATGTTTTCATCTCGGTAATTTGTTACTTTAAAGATTCATTTTATTTTGTGTGTGTGTGTGTGTGTGTGTGTGTGTGTGTGTGTGTGTGTGTTTATCTTCAAGTGTATGTGCTCATGTGTGTGCATGTGGACATTCATAGAGTTCAAAAAAAAATACATCAGATCCAGTGGAGCTGGAGCTATGGTCATTTGCGACTCACTGGACTTGGGTGCTGAGATGCAAACTCTAGTCCTGACAATAGAGGAATATGCACTATTAGCTACTGAGTAATCCCTTCAGCCCCCAAAATTTATTTTTAACTAATAAATACTAATATCCTGTAAAGCTCATATGTCTGTTGTTATTAGTTTTATTACCATTTGTGGTAGCCCTTTTTATTTCTTGATTTCTGAATCCTTGGTCACCTGCATTTCTGTTTCTGTTATGACAAGATGATATTCTCAAATATTGGTGATTGGGCTCATGCTGTAGAATTTGGATTTATCTTTTATTAAGTTCATCAAATTCTGAATCTTTCAGGAAGTATTAAGAGGGACTACAAGGTGGACTCAAACATTTTGTTCTGCGTTAAACCGTGGCACTGAAATCCATGGGCAAGACCTGTTATGTTTTTGGAGGCTGAGAAGTGACTTATGCAATTACTTAATGCTGAACACCTAGGCTGTCTGAAAAAAAGTGTGTGGACAGAAGCTGGGCTCAGTGAAATGGTGTTCCAGCTGGGATGGTGCTCATGGAACAGGCTGATCTTGAAATCTGGTCCACAAACCAACTTGACAGCAGGAATTTCACACATGCAGGCACAAATAAGCCCTTGTGCAATCAGCATGAAGTAGCTGCTAATACTCTAAAAACTAGCTTCTGGCTCGGCAGCCAGCTTTTCAGATAAAACGTCAAATCAACTATATAATTACAGGAATACAGAGCCAATGTCCAGTGGTAGGAACTTGGAGGAGGGGATGGTTATTTTTGTTTAAATTGTGCTGGCTTCATAGACTCACTGAAACATTGTTTCTTCAGATTCTGACATATTCAAATAAAAAAATTAAACAAAATAGCCCAACTTCCCCCCTGCCTTTTACTGATTATGTGCCAAGACCTTTGTAAATTTCTTTGGAATTAAAATAGCTAATATACGGTTTTGGACCTCAAACTAGTAACCACATAGAGAAGACAGATATATAAATGCTAAATAAAAAATATTGTGAAAATGCTTTTATAGTCAATAGCATATTCTTTTTTAAACAGTGGAAAACAGAAAAACATAGAGATGCATTTAAGTAATAACATTGGGAAGAAAGACGAGGAAATCCAGTGACTTCCCACAAGTCTGCCTTTGTGATTTTGTCATGAGGTTAGGTTTAAGTAGAGGGTCAAGTGTGTCATACTTAAGCACTGCTGGTCACAGTGTAGCCCCTCCCATCACTGCCTCATGTCTGGGCTCCAGGATTTCCTATTAGGTAGTCTAGCAGGTTGACATTTCTGCATGACAACTCTTCCCAGGAGACATGTTCCTCCTCTGGCTTGTACCAAGTTTCATCCTTCTCCCAGCATGAAATTCCGGGGGCAATTCCAATGTCTTTAGGACACATTATGCTTATTGGAAATAATACAGATTCTATGTCTGCAGACAACCTGCTTTCTCTGTCTTGGCCACTGCTTTTCACTCCATCTAAGTGATGAAATTGAACAAAGGTTTACAAAACACCAAGGCATTCTTGGTTTAGCATTTTGGGTAGGAAGAACGCAAAATAAAACTTAACAGAAAAAGGTCCTATGTGAACAGGGAAATGAAGGCATTTCCCTTTTAATCTGTAGCATGAAAATGAGAGAGAGAGAGAGAGAGAGAGAGAGAGAGAGAGAAGGAGAGAGGACAAACTCCTAAAGACTTCAAACACTGTTTTGTACAATGCCCTGCATTTGATTATTACCAACAGGGTATGAATAGGTAAAAAGCTTCCAAGACTTCACTCAGGAAAGACACACAAATGGCCAGTGAACACCTGCAAAGAATCTGAGTGTCATTAATCATCATGAAAAGTAATTAAACCAAAAAATGAATGGGCCTCCATATTTTTAGGATGACTATTATTAAACAAGGAATGAAACTACCTCAAACATTGATGAACATAGTAATTCAATGAGTTTACATTTTTAATGAAAATGCCACTGCCTTTTGAAAGTGACGGTTCAACACTTTTATGTAGGAATTTTGCAGGGATAGTGTGTACAACCCTATATCCTTGTGATCCCTGTAATGAAGTCTCTATATTCATAGTTGAATCAAAATTCTTCATGTCATTGGGATCTTTTCATGTATGCAGTATGAATATGATCCCCTATGACATGGGCTACTTCCAAAGAGAGAATGTTGAGTTTTGAAGATGTTTAGTTTAGAAAGATTTAATGACAACTAATACTTTTCTGCATTCTAAGAACCTTTTGCTTAATGTCTTGAAATTTTATAATTTTTGGTTCAGTATTTAGGTCTATCAATTTCACCATAAGTTATGAGATAATGATCTTTCATCTTATGTAGTAAATATATTTTGAAATTTAATGATTTCAGAAGCATATGTTAATAAAACATCTCATTTTTGTATTGAATTGCTTTTCCATGTATGTAAAAAAATGATCAATTAACTAAATATGCATTGCACTGTCTTTTGATTTGGACTGATTATTCTGTATTTTTAAACTTCTGGCACTCTGAAAGTGTAGCAAACTGTTAAACTTTGTTTTAAGATGAAATCAAAGAATGACATTTATTTAGATACCATTTTTCTATAAACAGATTCATTATCAAGTTAATTATAATTTCTTACATTTCTGTAAGAATTATGTTTAGATTGCAAAGTTTGACAACTTAACCGATGTACTCCTGATTATGATTCTGTTGAAGCAGCATTCATCTTTCTCCAAGCAAAAGACACTGAAGAAATAGGAACTGTGGTAGTGCTAAGTTTTGAATAGCATTGGGAGCTTTTTTTTTTTGTAATTACAACATATTCCTCTATTCATTTGGTATTTCCTTAATTTCAACAATGTTTATAATATTTTTGTAGAGACTTTTCCTCACTCTATTTGTATAAATAATTACATCAATTTGTATATTACTTAAGTAGAATTTCAAAGTTTCTTTTCCATTTTTATCTATAGTTGTAGATGAATTTATATAAAGCTTTAAATAGAATTTTATAATAACCCTATCCTATAACATTGTTGATTTCATTTCTTATAGCAGTTATTTTATAGAATTCCTCTGTTTTTACATAAAAATTATATCTTTTAAAAGGATGATTTTGCCTGCTTATTTCTTTTTTATTGAAAATAGAATTTTCCATACAATATATTCTGATTATTGTTTCTCCTTCTCTAACTCTTCTCAAGTCTTCCAAATCTCCTCACCCACACTAATCAATACCTATTTTTGCTCTCTCATTAGACAATAGTGATCTAAAAAGTAAGAAGTCAAGACTAAAATCAAAACAAAAACAAACCTGAATAGGACAAAATCAAACAAAGAAGAAGAAGGAAAAAAAGTTAAAGAAAAACAATAATAAACATATATGAACATAGAGATATGTATTCACCCACATAAATCCCATAAAGACAAAAAATGGAAAACAATGTGTAAACAAAAGACTTGCAAGTAGGAAAAAAAAAAGGGCAGACAAAACATTAAGAGTGAAACAGAATGAAAGAAAAACCAAACAAACAAACCAAAGCTCCAAAAATACAATTGTGTTTATTACATGTTGGCCATCTACTGCTAGGCTTGGAGCCTACATTTAAGTATCATATACATACATACCAGTGAGACTCTGTTCGGGAAAACAATTTTTGCTTTGCAAGAGAGTTGTTAACTATTGGAGATAGCTTCTGGGCTAGGGACAGGGGCTTGTATCCACTTCCACTCTCAGCTCTGCCCCCCCTCCCATGTATGCTGTCATAGATCCTGTGAGTTCATATATGCATCAGGTCTGTGGTACCAAAAAACTTTGTTTCTTTTGTGTTTTCCATCACCATTGGCTCTTATAATCTTTCTACTTCCTTTTCCAAAGAGTTCCCAGAATCCTGAATTGAGGAATTTAATAAAGATATCCAATTTAGGGCTGAGTGTTCCAAGGGCTCTCATTCACTGCTCTTTGTCCAATTATGAGTCTCTGTATTTGTTCTTATACTTTGCAGAAGGAATATTCTCTGGTGATAGCTGAGTAGGATAATGATGTATAGCAAAATGTTGTGAGTATTCATTTTATTGCTATGTTCTTTATTTTTCCCTTTCTTTTTTTCCCTTTATTTTTTATTTCTTCAAGTTACATCTCAATCACAGTCCCCTTCCTATTCCCCCTCCAGTCCCACCCTCCCACCCTCAACCCGCCATCCTCTTCCCTTTTTTTTTCTTTTAAATTTCAGGTATATCTTATTTTCCCCTACAGTTTCCCCTTTCAGTCCAAAAAGGCTCTTTCTTTTATAATAACAAATACAACACAATACAACAGAGGTAATTAGGCCACAGTTATGAGGGTTATATGGCTTAACATACATTCCCAATGCCAGTCCATATGTATTTGGTACCTGACTTTAACATTCTACTATCTAAACATCTCCATGAGTTTAAAGGTCTATATCTGACTCAACATTCATACTAACTTGCAACACAATTTTAAAAGTATCTTCTTAGATCTATAACACTCTCTTGACTCCTAAACAACTCAAAATTAAATTATGAGACTCTAGCTGTCTGTTCTTCAACCACCTCAGAGACCTGAGAGGGATAAATATATCTGATTTTATAGGAAGTACAGGGCCTGTATCTTTCCAAACTAAGAAATGACATACCTGTGGCTGCCTGGACAGTTCCCATTTTCTCTCCATACATTACAGCTCGATCTTCAGTCATTTGGCTCCGTTTTTCTGACAGAAATTGATTGTAGAGCAGGAGTTATGAAGGACTTACCTACCCTGTCTTGGCAGAGCTAGGCTGTCGACTTACCTGCTTCCAGGTTTTGTCCTTTCTGGACAGCATTCTGTCTACAGTTGGGGCAAGGGGCTTTTCCTACCAAGAGATAGGCTTGCGACTAATTCAATCATCTCCCATTGGAGATTCTTCGATGCTCATCTTCTACTTGGAAGAGAATAGGGGGTGCTGTCAGGAGTTGATATGTCTTGATATAAAAAATCTAAAGTTACGCAAACATCTTTCAATGCCATATTCTGCAGATCTCTTGAGGTTTTTTGAAGAGGCCCTATCTATCTCTTATATGAGGGTAAGCAGATGTTGCTTGTCTCTTGCTGGTTTATTTCTGATTAGCTTAGAAAGTAACTATAGTAGGCTGTCATAGTACCTAACTGAATGACCAGCTTGCATAACTATTAGTTTGCATTTCTTAATTATCCTAAACAGTTTATGACAATTAGTAGTAAAAGGCCGAAACATCACATTTCATTTTTTTTTAAACCTCCTAACACTTCCATCCCATTTCTCTGGGGTAGGGTGTCCTTATATAACAGTCCCTCATCTCAGTTGAGAGGTCATATGAGGGCCAAGAGCCTCTTCTACGAAGCAGTACCATCAGTGAAAAGTGTCTCGTTGCCCGGGAGAGAGAACTAATAAACAAACAAACCAATAAGCATACAATAGATAAAAAGGACTAAAAAATAGAAAAAAAGTATAACTAATATATAAAAAATAAATAAAGAATAAAAATTAAAAATAAGAAGTCTATGTCCAAGTTCCCTTTGGTGTGTTAGTTGTAGTATCGATACCTTCCACTATATAGCAAAAATCCTACTACAAGTGAATAGATGCCATATGTGTCCTTCTGAGTCTGGGTTAGTTCACTCAGGATGAGCTTTTCTAGTTCCATCCATATGGCTGCAAATTGCATAATTTCATTGTTCCTGATAGCTGAATAATATTCCATTGTATAGATATACCAAAGTTTTTTGACCCATTCTTCGGTTGAGGGACATCTGGGTTGTTTCCAGTTTCTAGCTATTACAAATAAGGCTGCTATAAACATAGATGAGGAAACTTCCTTATGATTCCGTGAAGAGGCATTTGGGTGTATACACAGAAGTGGTATGGCTGGGTCCTGAGGCAGAGCTATTCCAAGTTTTTTAAGATATCGCCAGACTGACCTCCATAGTGGTTGCACAAGCCTGCATTCCCACCAGCAATGGAGTAGGGTACCCCTTTCTCCATACCCTCGCCAGCATGTGCTGTCATTTGAGTTTTTGATCTTAGCCATTCTGACAGGTGTGAGATGGAATCTCAGAGACGTCTTGAGTTGCATTTCTCTGATGATTAAAGATGTTGAGCATTTCTTCAAGTGTCTCTCAGCCATTAGGGAATCCTCCTTTGTGAATTCTCTATTTAGCTCTGTCCTCCATTTATTGATTGGATTATTTGTTTTCTTGGCATTTAATTTCTTGAATTCTTTGTAGATTTTGGATATTAGCCCTCTGTCAGATGTGGGGTAGGTGAAGATTTTCTTCCAGTCTGTAGGCTGCCGTTTTGTTCGAATGACAGTGTCCTTTGCCTTACAGAAGTTTTTCAGTTTCATGAGGTCCCATTTATTGATTGTTGATCTCAAGTCCTGAGCTGTTGGTGTTCTGTTCAGGAAGTTGTCGCCTGTGCCAATTAGTTCGAGGGTTTCTCCTACTTTTTCTTCTAGTAGATTTAGTGTGACCGGCCTTATGTTAAGGTCTTTGATCCACTTGGACTTAAGTTTTGTACAAGGTAATAAGTATGGGTCTAACTTCATTCTTTTACAAATGGACATCCAGTTGGAAAAGCACCATTTGTTGAAGATGCTGTCCTTCTTCCATTGTGCTGTTTTGGCTTCTTTGTCAAAAATTAGGTGGCCATAAGTGTGTGGGTCTATTTCTGGATCTTCAGTTCGATTCCATTGATCTACTAGTCTGTTTCTATACCAATACCATGGTGTTTTTACAATTATTGCTCTGTAGTACAGCTTGAAATCTGGGATGGTAATGCCTCCAGATGTTTTTTTATTGTACAAGATTGATTTAGCTATTCTGGGCTTTTTGTTGTTCCATATGAAATTGAGGCTAGCTCTTTCCAAGTCTATAAAAAATTGTGTTGGTATTTTGATAGGAATTGCATTGAATCTATATATTGCTTTTAGTAGGATGGCCATTTTTATTATGTTGATCCTACCTATCCATGAGCATGGGAGATCTTTCCATCTTCTAAAGGCCTCTTCCATTTCTTTCTTCAAGGGCTTGAAGTTCTTGTTGTACAGGTCCTTTACTTGCTTGGTTAGAATTACCCCCAGGTATTTTATGTTGTTTGTGGCTATTGTGAAGGGGGTTGTTTCCCTTATTTCTTTCTCAGACCATTTGTTTGTTGTATAAAGAAGGGCTTCTGATTTTTTTGAATGAATTTGGTATCCAGCCACTTTGCTGAAGGTGTTTATCAGCTGTAAGAGTTCTCTGGTGGAATTTTTGGGGTCTCTTATGTATACTATCATATCACCTGTAAATAGGGATGATTTGAATTCTTCGTTTCCGATGTTTATCCCCTTGATCTTCTTTAGTTGTCTTATTGCTCTAGCAAGAACTTCAAGTACTATATTGAAGAGATATGGTGAAAGTGGACATCCTTGTCTTGTCCCTGAGTTTAGAGGAAATGCTTCAAGTTTCTCTCTATTTATTTTGATGTTGGCCACTGGCCTGCTGTATATTGCTTTTATTATTTCTAGGTATGATCCTTGTATGCCCGTTCTCTCCAGAACTTTTAGCATGAAGGGTTGTTGGATTTTGTCAAATGCTTTTTCTGCATCTAGCGAGATTATTATGTGTTTTTTTTCTTTCATCTTGTTTATATGGTGGATGACGTTGATAGACATTCATATGTTGAACCATCCCGGCATCCCTGGGATGAAGTCTGCTTGATCATGGTGTATGATACTTTTGATATGTTCTTGAAATTGGTTTGCTAGTATTTTATGAAGTATTTTTGCATCTATGTTCATAAGGGAGATTGGTCTGAAGTTCTTTTTCTTTGTTGGGTCTTTGTATGCTTTAGGAATCAGGATGATTGTGGCCTCGTAGAATGAGTTTGGTAATGTTCTTTCAGATTCTATTTTGTGAAAGAGTTTGAAAAGTATTGGTGTTAGCTTTGAAGGTCCGGTAGAATTCCGTGCTAAAGCCATCTGGCCCTGGGCTTTTTTTTGGTTGGGAGATTTTTTTTTTTAAATACTTTATTTTTTTTTCTTCAAGTTACATCTCAGTAACAAACCCCTCCCTATTCCCCCTTCCTATCCCGCCCTTCCACCCTCTTCCCCCCAGAAGTTTCCCCTTTCAGTCCAACAGATGGTTCCTTCTCTTATTACAGTAAGTATTATACAAAACAACAGATATAGATATGCCACATTTATGAGAGTTAAATGGCCCAGTATACCTTCCCAATGTCCAGTTTATACATATTTGGCCCCTGACTTTAACATTCTACTATCTAACCATCTCCTTGAGTTTAAAGGTCTATATGTGACTCAACATTCATACTAACTTGCAACACACTTTTAAGAGTATCTTCTTAGATCTATAACACCCTCTTGATTCCTAAACAACTCAAAATTTAACTATGAGACTCTAGCTGTCTATTCTTCAACCACCTCAGAGACCTGAGAGGGATAAATATATTTGCTTATATAGGAAGTGCAGGGCCTGCAGCTTCCAAAACTAAGAAAGGACATACCAATGACTGCCTGGACAGTTCCCATTTTCTCTCCATACATTCCTGCATCAGTCTTCAGCCTTTGGGTCCTGTTTCTATGACAGACATTTGTTGTAGAGCAGGGATTATGAAGGACTTACCTACCCTGTCTTGGCAGAGTTAGGCTGTCGAATTCCCTGCTACCAAGTTTTGTCCTTTTTGGACAGCAGTCTGTCTGCAGTTGGTGCAAGGGGTTTTTTCATGCCAAGAGACAGGCTTGCCACTAATTCAACCATCTTATAGTGGAGGTTCTTCGATGCTTATCTTCTACTTGGAGTAGAATAGGGGGTGCTGTCAGGCGCTGATATGTCTCGATATCAAAAAAAAATCTTGATTTAATATAACATCTTTGAATGCCATATTCTGCAGATCTCTTGGGGTTTTTGAAGATGCCCTATCCATCTCTTGTATTTAGATAAGCAAATGTTGCTTGTCTCTTAGCAACTTGATTACTGGGTAGTTTAGAGAATATCTGTGATAGACTGTCATAGTAGCTAACAAAGTGACATGTTTGCATGACTAGGAGTTTGTTTTACTTAACTATCCTAGACCGTTTTAGATGGTTGATATCAAGAGGTCAGAACTTCACATTTTATTTTTAATGACTGTTTCTATTTCCTTATGGGTTATAGGGCTGTTTAATCTGTTTATCTGATCTTGATTTAGCTTTGGTAGGTGGAATCTATCAAGAAATTGTCCATTTCACTTAAGTTTTCAAATTTGGTAGAGTATAGATTTTTAAAGTAGGATCCAAATATTCTCTGGATTTCCTCAATGTCTGTTGTTATTTCTCCCTTTTTACAGTGTCCTGGAACACTTGCCGCCTTGTGATTGTTGACCCCGAAATCAAAATACGTCCGCGCCGGCCGCCGCATCTTTGATCCCCCCGCTATGTTCTTTTAATAGAACAACGTAATTTGTTTTTTCCCCAAAAGTCAATGGGCAATCAACTCTCAGATAATTGGCTCCCCAAGCAATGCAAGAAATGGATTCCTTCTAGTATAGTGTAATCAGATATTGATTAGTTACAACTTTGGGACCATTATTGAACCAGCATATATTACAGTCAAGTTCACCATTGTCAGTAGAAGGGTTTGTAGCTATGTTGGGGTTTACCTGTATTCTTTGGGAGCATGAAGACAGAATACCTTCAGTACCTGTTCACTAGTCAGTAGAGGTGAAGGTTCTAGGTAGGAACCAGCTGGATTTCTCCATGTTCAGTGAATTATATAGGTTGCTGTCTTCAGCAATAGGACCTGACATCAGTTTGTGGAGAGAAATCAATAGCTGAAGCAATAGACTGGGTTGCTTGGGAGTTCTCATGGAGCTCTTTTAGTCAACAACTCAAATAGATGGAACCCATTTCTGGCTCTGGGGGTTTCATTTTGTAGCAAGACATGTCTAGTTGGGACTTTGTCTCCTGGGTATTTGATAATTCCATTTATATTTCTTTCATATATATATGTATTTTAGAGATGCTTCTACTGTGGTAGGTTTTCATATGATCCCTCAAGTGGCCCCTGATTTCAGCTGGCCTTCTCTGTATTTCTATTCTCAACCCTGCTACCTCCCCTCTCCCTGTTTGATCCTGTTACAATCTCCCATATCCACCACCAATCCATAAGTATCTATTCTATTTCCTCTATCGAGGAACATCCGCTTGTACACACACACACACACACACACACACACACACACACACACGCACACACAGACTCACACACATGCAGATGTACACATACACACAAACACCACATCCTTTACTCTATACCTAACCTCAGTGGTTATATGGATGGATTATTGTCTGCTTATTGATTTTAACCTTTTCTCACATTTTTCAAGATGTGTTTTTATTTGTTTATATGTGTGTCTCTGTGTGTGCATGCTCACTCATGGAGTTACCTGTACAGGACCACCTGGAGTGGTAGTTTCAGAAAACTGTGAACCACCAAACTTCAGTACTCTGAAATGCAGTGAGAACTTTTAACTGCTGAGTTATCTCTCCAGTCCCTTTTCTTTTTTTTTAAACATAAACTTTTGCATCTTTAGTTATGCCTCCTTTACTATTATTGTTGTTGTTGTTATTATCTTATAAATTTAACATTGCCTGTAAGTGCAATTCATATTCTTTTGTAAGAAATAATAGAAAGGCTTAGAGTCCTCAGAGAGCCTGACTCCACCCCTGTAAGGTGAGTGACTCAACAGCGCCTCCCAAGTTGACTCACTGGGAGTTATAAGTATATATAACTCCAGGGGGTGGGTGGAGTTATATATACTTAAGCTCTGGTTCCCCGATGGAAGGGCCTGTACTAGCAAAAAAGTCTGATCATAATAATAAAGACCTCACACTTTGCCCAGGGTTGGACCCTGTGGTGGGTAAATCTGCCTTCACCCCCTGTAGCCTTTTTCTGCCGCTCTCACAGCCCCGCCTATGTGTGTATAGAGCTGGCTTTGGATACTGGCAAATGGAGCCACTGTCATCCAAGATCCTCTACACACTGCCGTGGAACATAGCCTGCAGCCAGAAGGGTGTCCCTCAGCTCAATCGAGCTGCAGGATTTTTTCCCAATGACTGTAAATCCAATAGGGGAGCCTGTCCAACACCCCTCTGGGGTCGCACAGATATGTCTGGGCTTTCCAAATGGAGCTGTGGACCTGCTGGCTACTTGGCTGATGCCCTGTGGAATCTCACGCACATTGCGCGCCAGCCACACGCTGTGTTTCGCTAAATAGCCTGAAGTCTGAATGGGATATGGGAGCCTAACACGGTGTCGGGTCCAAATCTGCCCGCTGGGTATTAGAGTGGATCTTACCTGGCGTCTCTCCTGGTGGGGGTTCCTGGTTCCTGGATTCAGCGGCTTCCGAGCGTGTCTGAAAGTGGGAGGGAGAGACTTTTAATGGTCCCTGGGTAGCTGGGTGAAACCCAGGTGGTTCCAGTCACTCAGATTTTTTGCACACCCTTTGTGGCTTTGTGTCTGTTTTCTCCAAGATCAAAATGCATCCGCACAGGCCACCGCCATCTTGGATCCATGAGAATGTCCTCCAAAGACTCATATGTTTGAATACTTGTTATTTAGTTGCTGGAACTTTTTGAAAGGGATTAAGATGTATGGCCTTTTTGGAGGAGGTGTGTCCCTGGGTAGTGTGTTTGACATTTCAAAAGACTCATGTGATTCCCATTGTCTCTTTCATTGCCTTGAGGTTGTGTCTAATGTTGTGAGCTCTGCTACTGCTCCAGTACCATGCCTTCCTGCCTGTTTCTGTGTTCTGAGCCATGATCGTCATGAAATCTCACCCTTTGAAATGGTAAGCCCCACATAAACTCTTCTGTAAGTTGTCTTGGTCATAGTGTCTTATCACAGCATTATAAAAGTAAGTAAGATATCCTCCTTTTAAAATTTATGGATAGGTTTAAACCAGTCTATTAATTTTCCATTTTCCATCTATTAAAAGCATATCTGAGTTAATATATTTCATTTTGTTAAGTGTTTAAAAAATTATTTACAGGTATGTGTGAAGGTGTGCTTGTGTAGGCATAAGATTTGTTTTTTTCTGAAACACATGCCAAGGCTACTAATAAAAAAAATGCTCTAGTAACTTCCAAACTATTTTGGAGAAGATAGTTTCATTTACCATTTTGACAAGTTCTGTGAGCCTTCACCAGCAATGTATAACTATTATTATTTCATCTTAGTCCTCTTGACAGTTATGTTTTAATACCTCACTGTGATTTTTTTTAATAATTTATTTTTTTATTTCTTCAAGTTACATCTCAATCACAATCCCCTCCCTACTCCCCCCTCCAGTCCCACCCTTCCACCTTCCTCCCCCTCAACCCCCATCCTCTTCCCTTCTTTTTTTTTTTTTTTAGTTTAAGGTATTTCTTTTTTCCCCCCAACAGCTCTCCCTTTCAGTCCAAAAAATGGTTCTTTTTTTATTGTAACTATAAATACAATACAAAACAACAGAAATAAATAGGCCACAATTATAAGAGTTATATGGCTTAGCATACATTCCCAATGTCCAGTCCTAGATAGCTAGAGTCTCATAGTTAAATTTTGAGTTGTTTAGGAATCAAGAGGGTGTTCTGGATCTAAGAAGATATTTTTAAAATTATGAGGCAAATTAGTATGAAAGCTGAGTTAGATATAGAACTTTAAACTCATGGAGATGGTTAGATAGTAGAATGTTAAAGTCAGGTGCCTCACTGTGGTTTTAACATACATTTTAATAGCCAATGATCTGGAACACCTTGTTGAGGAGCTCATGTGCTATGTATACAAGGGTCATCTTTGTATCAACTTCTGTCAGTTGTCCATACCTAATTTGTTTGTTCACTGTAGTTTTGTTAATAATTGAATTCAAAAAATAATTTTATAGTACAGAAATTTACTTACGTAGTTTTCCATATACTCCAAACTCACTTCATGTATTGTTAGCATCTTACAAATTTTGGTATATTTGTTCTAATTACTGAGTCAATATTAAAACATTAGCTACAACTGAGATTACCACAATTTTGTAGTGAGATATCTGAAATAACAGAAGATAACACTTATTTGCCATTACATTTCTGTTTATTTATATGTTCAAGAGATATGTTAATCTTACTTAGCTTATTTATATGTGAACTATTTCACTAACTAAAAATTGAGACACTATAAGAGGTCCTTAACATCAGTTATACCTATTTTAAGAATTATTTTGATGTAGGTGGTGGGATTGCATTTTTGTGTTTCTTTTGGTTTAACTGCGGTGGATTGTGTTTCCTTTGTTTTCTTGGATATATTTCTCTCTGTTGGAATTTTCCTTCTAGGATCTTCTGTAGAGCTGAATATGTGGGTAGATATTTTTTGAATTTGGTTTTGTCATGGAATATCTTGTTTTCTACATCTATGGTGATTGAAAGTTTTGCTGGGTAAAGTAGTCTGTGTTCATAGCAGCTTTATTTGTAATAGCTAGAAACTGGAAACAACCCAGATGTCCCTCAAACAACAAATGGATTAGAAAAAATAAAAAACAAAAAACAACAACAAACGGTGGTACATTTACACAATGGGATACTATTCAGCTTTCAGAAACATGGAAATCATGCAATTTGCAACCAAATGGATGGAACTAGAAAAGTTCATCATGAGTGTGCTAACCCAGACTCAGAAAGATGCACATGAAATCTATTCACTTATAATTGGATTTAAGCTATATAGTACAGAATAACCATCCTACCATCAATAGACCCAAAAGAACAAGAACATGGACATTGTAACCTGTTAGTGAGACACTAGACCCTAGTGGAGCTGCCATGTATGTTCCATGCAAGAGGAAGCTCTTAGCCCTCATGTGACTGATGAACTGAGGGGGACTGATACGCAGAGGCACCCCACAGCAGAGGAGTTGTATAAGTGGGAGAGGAGGTAAAGAGTGGGACTGGGAGGGGGTGGAGGAAGGGGTCTGTGATGGAGATGTAACTTGAATTAATAAATAAATGTTGAAAAAGAATTACACTCCATTTACTTTAAGAACAGATGTTTAAATTTTGTATTGATATTTAAGAAAAAAGTTACATCTAGTTCAATAAGGTGTCCACTCCATTAAGTATTTTATTTATTAAAATGATATGTAATCATAGAAAAGTTGAGAGCAGATTAAATGTAGAAAACTACATATACCTTCAGCTGTAGATAGCAAACACCATGCACCTTCATATGCAGATAAGAAACATCATACCCTACCATCTGTAGACAACAAATAATTATTCAATTCAATCTGTAGACAACAAACATTATACCCCTCCAACTACAGATAACAAATATTATATCCTGCTATCTTTAGACAATAAACATCATTCACCTCTATTTGTAAACAAATGGCAGTCACTTCCACCTATAGACAGTTGTTGTTTACTTGCACTTTTATTTGTTGGTTCTTTTCTTCCTTGAATAGTTAACAATGTTTTGTTATATTTTCTGTAATATAGAAAATTCAATATATTAACATAATGTTAGCTTTGTGCTAAAAATCAGTGTATATTCCTTGGAGAAAAAAATTGAGGAAATATAAATACACTGGCAATTTAATAATCAGTACTTTTTGTATTTTATTTAAACTGGATAATACAAGTGAAAGTTGAAATAAGTAAATATTAACACACTTATAACTTTATTCCTACTGTAAATATTAACAATATTTCAAGAAATATGCTATATTCACAGCATATAACTGCTTATGAGACTTGTAACAACTTTGAATTCTCCTCGCTTATTCTGCAGAAATAGTTTTGTTGTAGATAGTATTGTATATTTGACAATATACAATTTGAACAATTTCGTTTTCTTAAGTCAAGTCCAGTTTCTGGATAAAATATTCTTTTTAAACCACTCTTAGACTGAGGAGATGCCTCTGGTGTCAAAGTGCTGAATATGCAAGTGTGAGAGCCTGATTTCATATCTCTAGCCCCATGGAGACAGAAGGATTCCTAGGGATTTCTCACTGCAACTCATCTCCAGGATCTGCTGGAGATCGAGTCTCAAGGGAATAGTGTAAAAAATGACAGAACAGAATACCCAACATCCTTCTCTGTCTTCTGCATGTGTGTGCAGGAGCACGTGCCATGTTCTCTCTCTCTCTCTCTCTCTCTCTCTCTCTCTGTCTCACACACATGAAAAGATATAAATAAAATATAAGTAGAAAGTGAATGAGAAGAACACTGGACAAGTGTTGTAAGTAACTATATGAAACAGATTTTTATCTGAGGTCATTTGTCAAACCAAAGACAATGACTATTTGACTATTATGAAGGTAAGAAATATCTTAGTGCAAAGGGTAAATGCTATATCCAGGGAGAAAGAGGGAGAATTTGATAAAAACCTGCAAAGAAAATATTTGCCTTTACATCAGATGGCAAGAAATATCTTTTCAATTAATATAGATGTGATACCAAATTTGTTTAAAATACATGAAAATATAAAAAATAATGTGAAATATGAATGGTTAAATTTATTTTTAAAATGTGAAGTAACTTTTTATATATGAAAACTAAAACAGTTAAAATAATTCAATACAGGATTTTCAGTAATTTAGACCCAGTTAAGCAGAAAATTACTATACTGGAAACCAATAAGACTTTAACAAGGAAGACAAGGAAATAGAAATGAGGAAATAGTATAAAACATAAAGAAGAAAATATCTAGTATATTTAAATTCCTCCCCCCCCAAATGATGTAAGCACCACCATTTAAAGAATCTATTTTAAAGTAAGTCATCTCTAAAATATCTGTCATAAATCACAAACAGTAGATTGACTGTATATATATATATATATGTCTCAACAGGAGGCATGGAAAATAATTCCAGTAAGTTTCCATTATAGCTAAACCACATAACTCTAAAGGTAAATTTATTAAAACCTTTATATGAAGGAAAAATTATATTGAGTGTTGATATCTCAACTACAGAGAAAAAAAAAACCAACATAGAATTCTGTTTTCAAAATATAGAGAAGAATCTATCTCAAGGGGCACATTGGCATTCATTCTTTTTTTTTTCTTTGTATGGCTTTAATTTTTTTTCTTTATTTTTTATTTCTTCAAGTTACATCTCAATCGCAGTCCCCTCCCTATTCCCCCCTCCAGTCCCACCCTCCCACCCTCAACCCCCATCTTCTTTCCTTTTTTTTATATTAAGGTATATCTTATTTCCCCCTACACTTTCCCCTTTCAGTCCAACAAATGGCTTTTTCTCTTATGATAATAGATACAATACAAAACAACAGAGGTAATTAGGCATTCATTCTTAAAACAAACTTTTTAAATTCATATTTAAAAAATTGAGACATCATGCTTGGAAACAGTGATCACTATTGAGGAAACCGACAATGATCCTAGATATTTTAGGTGGAATAAGACATATAATTTATAAAATATGAATAATTATAAAAATATTGACAAATAAAATAAGTGTAGATTTAGTTAAAATTTGAAGAATAGAAAAGAATTGAGAAGAGTTTACCCAAGTTGGTATGAGAAAGAAAACATGCTACCTGGCTCCCATCCCTTTGCTTCTCTCCATGATTCTCCAGTACTTTCAAAAACTTGCACTCCCCTAGAGTGAAAGATGAGGTATTTGACCCAGTCCCCAGTTCTTCTCTATCTTCCCATTCATGCCAGAACCAGTGGATTCTCTGAATGACTCAGAGTGTAGTTAAACACCCTTGGAATGGTTCCCTATCCTCTCACTTATCTCTATACCCCTGTCAGAATGTAGGATTTTTGTAACTGACCCAATGTGAAGTCAGCGATCCATGACTCAACACCTAAGACCCTACTGCTTTCTGTACACTTCTGCCAGGTATCATGGGGATTCCCTTCTTTCTTAGTATGAGGTCAGGTTTATGACACCCAGAACCCTATTCCTCAACAAGTTTCAGTCTTAAGACTAGTTAGTGTGAGATCAGAGACCAACAAATCACTGCCATCTGTACTTACACATGTCCAAACTACTGTTGTGCACATGGAGCAATCCAAACAACCCCAGTGATATGTAATACAACTCTAACTCTCATTGCATTTACTCATACCATGGACCCATCTACTGAGGTCATAGGTTGTGAAAACTTTGTCACAGCTCCCCACTTCACACACACTTTTGACTTTCTGTAAGCAGATAGAGGCCACATACTCCTGTTAGTGGAGTGGGAGATTGTGGAGAGCCACAACCCTAAGGCACTTGGCTTAATGCCAGAAAGCTCAAGCTTAGCTGCAAAGAAGCCTTATTTGGTAGTGGCTGCCTAGCCCGGTGTGCTTCCTCCTTTTGTGAGCCTATCTTGGATCGCTAGGTGGCATGATCTGATTGGGTTTGAGTAGGCATATAAGGGCTTGGGGGAAGAGAGGAGAGGAGAAGCGGAGGTACAGGCAAAGAAGCAGATGTACAAGGTTCCTGAATAAACAGCTTGAAGAAGAATCGTGGTTGTGTCTTTCCTGCTGGTCAGGGGGACGCGACAGGAGATTACCTCAGCTACCCCACTCATGAATTAGTATTGAGCTCAAAGCATTACTCAGCCAAGTTAAATGGACAGAACACCAAACATCAATCCAAACACTTACTAACTAAAGTATACAAAAAGGCTCAACCAATCAACTCCATATGTGAAAGTCCCAATATGAAAACATAAGCAACATGAAATGCTGTAAATATGTGTATTCATAAATCACTAATACTATAACAATGATCGCTAATGAGAGATACTTAAAATTCCAGGTGTAGAACTCCAAGGAACAATTATAAATAGATTCACAAAATCAAAGATGGTGTGCGTAAATGCCCCAATGAATTTAAAGATGGCAGTAATATGCCACTAAATGAATTCAAATGGAACCATAAAACACAAATAAATAAATATAATGAGAATCAAGAATACAAAAACAGAGTTCAATGAAGAAATAGAAACACAAAGTCAAAACCAAACCGAAATGAAGCTGGGAAGAAATAATTCAGTAAGTCTACTAAAAGATTTCTTACAAAGCCTTAGTAATAGGATATATCATGTGAAAGACAGACAATCATAACTTGAAAACAAAATAGAGGAATTGGATCATTCAAACAAAGAAGGGAAATACTTGATTAAAAGTTGTAGTAGACCATAAAAGCCAGAAAAGGTGCTGAAGGATTGGGCCATAGACTTGCTTTTAGGGATGGCACTCAGAACCATACAACCAACTACACAGCTGGAGTGGCATTAGTGGCATTTCTAATCCAAGACTGATTAGGATGTCACTGGCTTCAATGTTATTCTTTTAGTTTTCTGAAGACATACAGGATGGTTCACCTAATGAGGGGGATACAGAAAAGCACACTAACACAAGTATTGGTTATCCATTAAACTGACAGCACCAAAGTTGTTCAAGATGCTCATAAAATGGTTCTTCACCGTTTGACTAAACTTGATCTGTTCGAGCATAGAGTTAGAATTTTTTGTGGGCTTTTACAGCTAGTAATCTGGATATAAAATAAAATTCTCTAATTGGGTGTGCTTGTGGAATACACCGTACACAAATGAGACCCTATTTCTGGCATTTTCTAAATCTTCTGCCAGCATACATAATGAGGAAAGTAGAAAACTGCCACTCATCAGAACTTCCTAGTGTTCTACAGTTCTACTGATGAGACTAGTAACTTGACGGTTGCCATTTCTTACCCCAGAAGCTGTACCTTGCTATCTCAGCACTGGAACCTTCCAGGGCCACACTCAAAGAAGAATGAGTCTAGCCCTCCCTGTCTTAGCAGCTATCAACTGCCAATAGCTCCTCAGTAAGGGATAGGACCTGAAGACTATATTCTCTACTTGTGAAGGTTTTTGATTGGTTTGCACATTTGTAAGTCTTTCAACAGAAACCTAAAATTCTTGTAAAAAATTATTTATATTCTTCTCTCTCTCAATCTCACTCTATTTTCTTTCTCTCTCATTTCTTCCTCCACTCAGTGTGGGTGTGTGGGTGTGTGTATGTGCATGTGCAAGGCCTTGCATGCACCCACAAAAGCCAGAAGATGACTATGGTCCCCTGGAGCTGGAATGACAGACATCTATGACATAGAGGCTGAGACTGGAAATCAGGTGTTCTGGAAGAGTAGTAAGTGTTCTTTACTACTGAGAATTCCCTCCAGCTTTTATACATTTAAAAAAAAAAAAACCTTTTGAGTTGTTTCTTCATAGCCCATTGGTAGAGTGTGTTTTTTAGTTTATTGGCCTGATAATTTTATTTTGATCACATTTCTGATAGAGGGTTGCATTATTTATAGTTTTAAGCACTGCATTTATCATCTATCATTTTTCTATCATCTATGTATCTTTTATCATCTATCTATCTATCTATCTATCTATCTATCTATCTATCTATCTATCTATCTATCTATCT
>CAJQZJ010031819.1:4939419-4976758 GCA_907164525.1 Lophiomys imhausi
TCTATCTATCTATCTATCTATCTATCTATCTATCTATCTATCTATCTGTCTGTCTATAACCAGGTCTCATCATGTAGCTTTTGATAGCCTGAAGCTCACTATGTGCAACAGGTTGGCTTGAATCCTCATAGACCCCAGAGTGCTGAGATGAAAAGCATCTGGCACTGCATTTGCTTACTGAAAAATCATCTTACAAAAACACAACCACATCAAGTTATAGATCTTAGGATTATTTAAATATGATTATAGATATTGTACAGTTGACATATTTTACCATTAACAGTTTTTAATATTTTCTTTGGTATTTGAGTGGTTTTGCACTGTCTTGCTTGCTTGTTTCCTAGGACAAGTTTCTCTCTGTAGGCCAGTGGCTCTGACTATGTATCCCAGACCCCACCATTTTCCTTTTGTCAAAAAGTTGATGTTACTGTATTTTGGAGCTCTGAAAATAGATTATTTTTGGATCATGTTACCCTACTAAATGTTTCTTATTTTTTTCCCTTGTACTTCCTCTATGTTCTGTATTCTATTTAGTTCCTTAATGACTATTTTCAATGTTACTAACAGATTTTTTTTTTACTGTACTATATTTTTCAGTTGAGTTTCTATGCCATTAAATTCATTTTTTGAAGGTTACTATTTTTTTCAAACATACGTTAGCTGTATTATCTAAGACATTTTTTTAATAATTTATTTTTTATTTCTTCAAGTTACATCTCAATCACAATCCTCTCCCTACTCTCCACTCAAGTCCCACCCTTCCACCCTCCTCCCCCTCAACCCCCCATCCTCTTCCCTTCTTTTTTTTTTTTTTTTAGTTTAAGGCATTTCTTTTTTCCCCCAACAGCTCTCCATTTCAGTCCAAAAAATGGTTCTTTTTCTTATAGCTATAAATACAATACAAAACAACAGAAATAAATAGGCCTCAATTATAAGAGTTATATGGCTTAGCATACATTCCCAATGTCCAGTCCATATGTATTTGGCACCTGACTTTAACATTCTACTATCTAACCATCTCCATGAGTTTAAAGTTCTATATCTAACTCAGCTTTCATACTAACTTGCCTCATAAACGTTTGCTGTCTCAGTCTTAGATGCTTATCTAGTAGATCAGCATATGTAGCCTTTCTTGATCAGGACTCCTAGATTTTATTATTTTGTTTGTGCATAAGGATTTCAAATGCTCTCGTGTTCATTCTATAAATGAAAAAGTTAATTCTACCTTTATGTGAGTCTTCTGGGTCTTGTTTTAAAGTTCACTGTTCCAGAAGTTTTTTTTTTTTTTCTTTTTCCTGGAGTCTGTGGGTAACACCTTCTTGGAAGCACTTTAAAGATGATTTTCACTATTCCACACAGAGGAGGGAAATAGGACTTACAATCAGTGTTGACTGGTGGGAAGAGTTCTAACAAGTGGATACTTTGTTTGTTTGGTTTGGTTTGAGCTCTCCTCAAAATCAAGGATGGGGGACATGTTTACAAATTTCTAGCCAAGCTTTGACCTTCAGAATTGCAATTGTTCAGAGTTTTTGTGTTTCTCTGAATTTCCAGAGGCTCAAATGCTGTTCTTTTAGCTCTTCTAGCTATTATCTCCTCCCTCCAAGGCTGATTGGAAATGAGGTCAATGGTGGGCCACAGGTTAAGCAAGCTTCACTGCTCACACAATCTTTGCCTGCTCTGAGATAAAAGTTTTGTTGTTTCTGTGCTTTATGTGATGAAGACTGGGAAAGTTACAGAATGACAAGACCACTTTAGTCAAACTTTTGTGGAAGATGATACATTTATTATCCAGTCAGTCATATTAGTAGCAAATGGAAGCCTTGGTAAATCTGTTTACTTATTTATTTTGTGGCTAAGCATAATCTATATGCAGTGCTATCTAAAGATAATTAATAGAAATAGTAGATAAAAGTCATTAATGTAATGCCACATAATATCTTATTTTTGATGTAATTAAATGTTACATTCTGTCATGCTAAACATCATTTTTCTTATAATGACTAAAGATATTACTTTACCCTTATTCATGCCAGCCAGTTTTAAAGCTTCAAAATATTCTCAAGTTCTGTTACATGATAATGGTCATTGTGTCTTCTATTCAATTTTATTTTCCAAATGAATAAAAAAAACAAATTTAAAGGTGTTTTTGAGGTACTATCTTATTCTATTAAGACATAAAACCAGATATAGATCTTAGGCTAAAAAACCACAATACATAACTGTATTCGCTCATTAAATTTAAGAATTATGTCAGAGTGGCTACATTAGGGATGATAGTGTATCATTTTGTATGCTCAGTGGAAATATTTATTGTAGAGAGCTACGACGTGCCACGCCCTAGAGATGGCGCCGGTTTCCACCTTCCTCCAGCCCGATGGTGAGCGCTCTCGGTGGTGAACAGGTCCATGTTTGGTTGGGACCGCTGATCTGGCTTGCTTCCGCATACGTGGGCCTCTAAGATAGCACCACGTGGCTTTACTTGACTGGCTGTTCATATAGTATTCAGCCTGTGGGTTGGGTCTGCCCCATTATTTGGAAGACTGTTTTCAAGGGACCTGAATAAACTGTTTGAGAAGAGCTTTTGCGAGTTGCGTCGTTCTTGCTGGTCGAGAGGGATGCAACAAGTGGTGGCCCGTACGGGGAATCAGAAAAGACTCAGAACTCCTGCAGTCAGGGGCAGTGCATTGGTAAGTTTCCGGAATAAATTGGGACAATAAAGTTGCGGGAAATTGCGAACAAAAGGTAAAGTTTCGCAGAAATAGCAAACAAAAGGTAAAGTTTCGAGGAAATAGCGAACAAAAGGTAAAGTTTCGTGGGAAGTTGCGAACAAAAGGTAAAGTTTCGCGGAAGTTGCGAATTAAAGGTAAAGTTTCACGGGGAAACTGCGAATCGAAAGTAAATTTTTAATCATGGGATCATCTCAGTCACATCCAATTTTTCTGGCTCTTCAGGAGCTACTTTTAGCTACCCTAGAGAGATTTTTGAATGAATGCGACTCCGTGGCTCCGTGGTTTGCGGTGTCCGGGAATCTTATGGTATCCTGCTGGGACAAATTAGGCAGGGACTTGGATTTTGCCTGGGAGCAAGATACATTGCAGGGAGGAGCACAGCCTATTTGGAGACTTGTTCAGAGTTGTTTAGGAGATCAGAGATATTGCAAGGCAGTGGAAAAAGGACAAAAGGCCTTCCGAGTGGTCCTAGTGGGTGGTCATTCTGTCCAAATGTCTGGAGGGAAGTGAGACATGAGCTGTACTACCCTGTCTTTCAGGATGGAGGGGGAAATCGTTATCATGAACCTCTCGATTTTAAGGTAATTAAAGTACTTGCTGAGTCTGTCCGCACTTATAGGATTAATGCTGCTTTCACTGTAGCTCAGGTGGAAGCTCTTAGTGATTATTGCATGACTCCTAGTGACTGGATGAGCTTGACACTTGCCTGCCTGTCCTCTGGGCAGTATTTAGATTTAAAGGCTTTCTTGATTGAGTTTGCTAATGAACAAGCTGCTGCTAATCGTGCAGCAGGAAACCCAGCCTGGGATGTGGACATGCTTCTTGGGCAAGGTCGATTTGCTCAACAACAAACTGGGTATCCGGCTCAGGTGTTTGAGCAAATCAATTTAGTTACAACCAGAGCTTAAAAATCATTGCCTAACAAAGGGACAGTGGATAACAATCTAACTAAGATTATTCAGGGTCCCCTAGAGCCTTTCTCAGACTTCGTGGCTAGAATGGTTGAAGCAGCTGGAAAGGTATTTGGAGACCCTGATTTGGCAATGCCCTTAATTAAACAACTTGTGTATGAGCAATGTACAAAGGAGTGTAAAGCAGCTATCACCCCTTATAAGAACAAGGGGTTGGAAGCCTGGATGCCTCAGTGCAGACTGCCGCTACCTTGAATAATTTGTCAGCCAATGTAGCCACGGCCTTGGTGTATTGTGGTAGGTGGCCAGATTGGCTGTGAGTGGAAAATGACTAGTTTGTGTGTGACCTCTGTACCATATCAAAATTATACTGTAGCTGAAAATTTGTCTAAGCAACTCTCTCAGTATCTTACAGAAAATTGGTCTGGCGAGTTTGATAAGCTGATGCAGAATCTGAGAACTGCCATCGTGCATGTGAATTCCACCCGGGTTGATGTCTCTGCTGCTGAAGGAGTGTCAACATGGATCCTCCGAGCCATGAATCATTTGAATGGGTGCCCTAGGAGGCATGCTCTTCCTAGTCAGTTTCATTGCCCTATGATGTATCTGTAAGATGAGGATTTCACAGAGGAGAAGTAATGCCATGCTGGTGCAAGCCTTTGCTGCCTTGGAGGCTAGACAGCCACAAGCTTGGTTGACTGTCCTAAAGGACTAAGCTATCATCACGCTCAGGATGCGAGGCTAAGCACTGCACTTGGGGTCAGCTTCTAGCGACTTCATGAAGGACATGTTTGATTACATATGGGTTGGTATCCTAGTTTCCCATCTCTGAGAAAAAGATACCGGACGGGTATGGCACCAGCCTGGTTGGCTACTGGGCGTGGGGTCATTACAGTGTCCTTTACATACATATCAAAGATCAGATGCTTGATATATCTACTAGGGATCCTCAACAGACTGCCACCAATCCTTTTGATTTATGGCTTTTATGTGGAGCAAATGGTAGCTATATAGATTTGGGACCTATACTTATGCTTGGGGGAGGAATTTATCAAAGAGGTAATTTTTCCCAAGGGTCCGCTACCAAATTGGATTTTTCTAGCAGTAGTGGCTCTGGTACTTGGAATTCTTTATTTCATTCTTACCGCAACAAGAACTTTTCAGCTTCGCCAGTATGTCTCTGGCCTCCTTTTCTGTGGATTGTAAGTAATGGGAATGCATCCTTGGGTGAAGAAAAGTTAGTATGCACTCCGGGCACATGTTTTTATGCCCTATGCTGGAATGCCACAGCCTTTCCTGTGGCTGTGGTGACTAGAATGCCTCGATATGTACCAGTTCCTGTAGAGGCCCCTAATACCATGATGCTATTCAGGCTTAAAAGAGATTTTGGCATCACTGCAGCTATTGTTACTGCCATCACTGTTGCTGCTGTGGGGGCTACTGCCTCAGCTATTGCCTTGACTAGTTCTTTACAGACTGCCAATGCCCTGAATATAACATCTCAGCCAATGTAGCACAGGCATTGGATACTCAGACCTCTATGAATTCTCATCTCAAAGGAGGCCTTATGATAGTTAATCAACACATAGATTTAATACAAGAACAGATTGATTCTCTTTGGCAACTAGCACAGTTGGGGTGTGAGTGGAAAATACAGGGTTTGTGTGTTACTTCGGTGCTGTATCAAAATTTAACAAAGGCTGCTAATCTGTCTAAGCAATTGTCAGAGTTCCTTTTACAGGATTGGTCGGCTGAATTTGAAAATTTGATGAGAGAGCTGAGAGCAACAATCGTCCACATCAACTCCACTCGGGTGGATCTGAGCCTGGCTACCGGTTTGACTTCCTGGATACAGACGGCTATGGATCATCTTAAGGAGTGGGCAGGCATAGGCTCTTTGGCGATACTGATGATACTAGCCTCTCTGGTTTGCCTATGGTGCATCTACAAGATGAGAGCCACACAAAAGCGTAATGCAGCCATGATTGTACAGGCCCTTGTCGCCATTGAGGTGGGCCAGTCCCCTCAGGCATGGCTCGCTGCCATGAAGCCTTAAATCTTCACTGAGCATGGTTCCTGCCCACTGAGGTATTCGTTCCACGGATATTAGGGTCTGGCAAGTCAATGACAGAGTAGACGGGTAAGTCTTGGCAACCTAAGACAGGGCAGCCCTGAGTGGGGAGGCTGACCCAGAGACGGGTAAGAGTTTGAGCACCGCCCTCCTACATGCTCAGGCCCACTGTGAGATCCCCAGATAGAGGGATTACGAAGCCTTTCCAGGGACTTCTACCTACATTTTTAAAAGCAAAAAGGGAGGAACTGAAAAGAGCTGAGACATGCCGCGCCCTAGAGATGGCGCCGGTTTCCGCCTTCCACCAGCCCGATGGTGAGTGCTCTTGGTGGTGAACAGGTCCTATGTTTGGTTGGGACCACTGATCTGGCTTGCTTCCGCGTACGTGGGCCTCTAAGATAGCACCACGTGGCTTTACTTGACTGGCTGTTCATATAGTATTTAGCCTGTGGGTTGGGTCTGTCCCATTATTCGGAAGACTGTTTTCAAGGGACCTGAATAAACTGCTTGAGAAGAGCTTTTGCGAGTTGCGTCGTTCTTGCTGGTCGAGAGGGACGCGACAATTTATAAGCTGAGATGTAGTATGATCAATCACAGAAGGCCCTGAAATACTTCATTGCATCACACTCAGCTAATAGCTAATACAAGATTAGTCACCCCTTTAGCTCCTCTACTGCAGGACATTTAATTTCCACCTGATTTTACTAATTTCCTCTTTTTAGCAATCATTTATATTAAACTAATATTCAACAACCCACAAAACTGTTGCGATTTGCATGTGAAACACCTGAAAAACCCTACCTGTTTGAGTACGTTGTCTCGAGCTCGTGATACTTTGGGAAAAGTTATGTAACTGTCAGGAGGCAGAGAATTGCTGATGTAAGTATGTCAAGACGGGTGGGTGATCTTTGAGGATTTATGGTATGGCCCATTTCCATTTCTCTCTTTGCTTCAGAACTGTAAGTGCAGTGTGAGAGGCCAGCCTCATGCTCCTGCCACCTTGCCATCTTCATCATGATAGACTGTGTCCCCTCTGGAACTTTAAGACTGAATGCACCCTTTCTCTCTTCAATTGCCTTTGTCAGGGTGCTTTATCACAGCGATGGAAAAGTCACCAACACAAAATTTCTCTCCCATTATCCTCTTAGTTTATTCCATGGAAGCAAAGAAGTGACCAATGTAAATTCCATCTTCTTCACCCAAACACAGAAACAAACAAATACTCCAAAAGTGAAATAATTGAAGGAACTAGCTACAAATCACACAGGAATCAACAGGTTGTGCCATCATTCTTATATTACTACAAAGACTGTACTAATCATTTTAAAAACCTCACATTGTTCTGAAAAAAATTTGTGAGGACACCATTATACCAATAATGAAAATTGGGAAAGCTTTCAGGATGACAAGATTTTAATATATCTAAGATTAAGAAGAAGTTAATGGAAAATCGTTGGTGAGTGTCTATAGGGACTTTGTGCTTCCAAGATTCCTCTGCAGTAGCTGCATCTTTTAATTTGCTGCATTTTGAGTGAGTGCTTCTCAAATGCCAGTGTGCTGTAATCAAAGTGCGACCTTGACTTCCCTAGCTTTGGGATTCCTCGCTTGGTAAAAGGAAAGATAATAGCATTATAGCATGTCTTATAATCACACAGGCGCTGTGATTACAAGATGAAAAACAGTGCCTTTTTTGGATAAAGGTAGAAACTTATTAACTTAAAAATAAGTGTAGAAAAAATAACTCATTAAATTGTTTAACCAGTATTTATATTATCTTTAATTGGTCAGCAGTGTTAATCCTTAACCTGCCATTATAAATGAATACACACAGACACCGGATGGATTTTAACAATCCTAGGCAGGAGTTGTACAATCCTAGCCCATCTAAGCTAGCTCATAACTCTATTATCCAAATATAACCCCATATATACATATGTCCCTTTGGACTATTATTCTCCATGCTAAGCCAATGTTCCAGGCCATGTGGAAGGATGTTCTTTAATCTACTCCATGGCATGTCCTCCTTGTCTGCTCCTGGATTCTCTCCAGCAACCTTCTTCTTCCCAATATGCTCTCTGTCTCTCAAAAAGCCCTACCTACCTCTGTCTTTGCCCAATCTCCAGGCCTCAGCATTTATTTAGCCACTCAGAGTCAACTAAGTAACAGACAACAAACAGGACTAATCAACATTTAGAATGCTTAACACCACCCCATCATTTCCCTCCTTTTGTCTAATAAAAAGGCTAAAACTTTTTAACTCATATAGTAAAAACAATAAGAACGAATATGAAACAAACAAGAAAACCATATATAAAAGGTACACACATAATGTTTAGCCTACTGGTATCAGGTAATCCTGAAGAAGAAAACAAATCATCTATCTGTTTTGGTGTGTCTAACGTTCTGAACCTAAATAATTTCTATCATATCCTATATTTTCTTTTAAATCCTAAATAACTCAAGTTTATTTGAAATTTTATAGCTATTATGTCTTCAACCCCATCAAAGACATAAGAAGGGATAAAGTTATTATTTGAGTGAATAGAAGCATAGAAGGGCAGCTTCCAAAAAGAAAAAAAAATGACAGTTTGCTGCCTAGACAGTCCCAAATATCTCTCCATACCGTTGGAGCATCATCTTCAGCCTTCTGGCCAAGCATATTTCAGAGACATAATTGTGCAGCAGGAAATAAGGTTTTTCCCATTCTGTCTCTGCAGAATCAGGACATCAACTTACCTGCATTTAAGCTCTGGTCCTTCATTGGACTGAATATAGTCTGTTGAGAGAGCAGGAACATTTTTGTCTAGTAGGAATTATCTCCTGATGGGAGATTTCTTTTTGATGCTCATTGTTTTCTTCCAAGTCAAATGGGAGCTGTCAGCAGCTGACTGTCTTAAAGTCAAGCAATTCTTAAAATAATAATATCTTTAAATGCCATTTTCTGTACATCTCTGAAGGTTTTGAAGACATCAATTGATTTATAAATCTATCTGTCATCTTTAAACAAGCAAACTGTCAAAAATAACCTGATTTTAAGAATAACAGTGGTTTTAAGTTTAAGAGCAGATTCAATAATCTATCCTTATATCTCATCATTTCTATATCATATACATATATTCCCCCTCTTTTCCTTTTCAAGTTCTTTCTCCCTATATAATAGAGAAAGAAAGATAGGGAAAAGAAAAAGAAATAGAAAAGTTCTTGAGTCTCACCTCCTATACCTTATATAATAAGACCATTTAACAATTTGTAACCAATCTCCCTAAACAACATCTACAATATATCAAATGACCAAAATATTATCCGCCCACCTTTTGGGAATGGGGCATCAGTCTCTTAAAATTGCTTCCTGCTGAACTGGGATGTAGAAAACCTGTTTGGGGGCCCAAATAAAATGGGAGAAATTTGGTTAAGCAATTTAATAGTAACATTTGTTGTCTAGGGTCTATGTGCTCAGCAATTTTAATGTCCTGTGCAGTTTGTAGTCAACTGAACTTTGGGTGAGAAAGTTTAGGCTTTCATTGAAATCCTGGCTGGAGCAGTCTGTGAGCTGGACCATCTGGGCTTCTTTTGTCTTCTTTGTTGTTTGGTCCCTTTGTTCTGAATATATATAATTTCTCACAATTAACATATCTATCTATTTTTCTTTACTTTGTAGACCAGGCTGATCTTGGCAAAAGTCAGAGATCCACCTGTCTTTGTCTCCCAAATGCTTGGATTAAAGGCATGTACCATCATACCCAATCATTAAGATATCTCACTCAGGGTCTAAAATCTATCTTGAAACCAGTTTTCCATTTGTTGTCCCACATCTAAGGAGACTGGCTTATGATCCCTTTGTCTTTGTATCTTTAAAAATCTCTTATATTTTAGCATTGTTAAATGACAAAAATATCCTTTTTACCTCCTGATATAGGAAAATCAAAGACATCTAAACAAAAATTAAGCAAAGAAACAACATCCCAAACAAAAGCCGTGGTCTAATTGTCCTTGCATGTTGTAATTAAAGCTCTGTTTATTATTCCTGAAATCTAGCTTTGACTGTATATCCTTGGTGGACCTTTCCCAGATACTCTTTTTTTTTAATTAATGTTTTATTCCTTCAGGTTACATCTCCATCATAGTGTCCTCTTTCCACCCCTCCCAGTCCCGTCCTCCCACCCTCTACACTCTAACACTTCCATCCCACTCCTCTGGTGTGGAGTGTCCCTACATAACAGTCCTCCACCCCAGTTCAGCAGTCATATGAGGGCCAAGAGCCTCCTCACACACTGGGGACCTATAAGGCAGCACCATTAAGAAAATGTGTCTCATTGACAGGGAGAAAAAGAAAAAGTATATGTCCATGTTCCCTTTGGTGCATTGGTTGTAATATAGATATCATGTAATATAGCTAAAATCCAACTATAAGCGAATAGATGTCATTTGCATCCTTCTGAGTCTGGGTTAGTTCACTCAGGATGAGCTTCTTTAGTTATATCCACTTGGCTGAAAATTGCATAATTTCATTGTTTCTGATAGTTGAGTAGTATTCCATTGTGTAGATATACCACAGTTTTTTAATCCATTCTTCGGTTGAGGGACATATGGGTTGTTTCCAGTTTCTAGCTATTACAAATAAGGCTGCTATGAACATAGATGAGGAAACTTCCTTGTGATTTGGTGAGAGCTCATTTGGATGTATCCCCAGAAGTGGTATGGCTGGGTCCTGAGCCAGAGCTATTCCAAGTTTTCTAAGATATTGCCAGACTGACCTCCATAGTGGTTGCACAAGCCTGGACTCCCACCAGCAATGGAGGAGGGTTCCCCTTTTTCCACACCCTCGCCAACATGTGTTGTCATTTGAGCTTTTGATTTTAGCCATTCTGACAGGTGTGAGATGGAATCTTAGAGTAGTCTTGAATTGCATTTCTCTGATGGTTAAGGATGTTGAGCATTTCTTCAAGTGTCTTCCAACCTTTAGGAATTCCTCCTTTGCAAATTCTCTGTTTAGCTCTTTTCCCCATTTTTTTTTTGATTGGATTATTTGGTTTGTTGGCATTTAATTTCTTGAGTTCTTTGTAAATGTTGGATATTAGCCCTCTGTCAGATGCGGGGTTGGTGAAGATTTTTTTCCCAATCTGTAGGCAGGGATTTTGTTCGAATGACAGTGTCTTTTGCCTTGCAGAAGCTTTTCAGTTTCATGAGGTCCCATTTATTGATTGTTGGTCTTAGGTTCTGAGCCTTTGGTGTTCTGTCCAGGAAGTTGTCAGCTGTGTCAATGAGTTCAAGGCTTTTTCCGTCTTTCTCTTCTAGTAGATTTAATGTGCCCAGCCTTATGTCAAGTTCTTTGATCCACTTGGACTTAAGTTTTGTACAAGGTGACAAGTATGGGTCTAATTTCATTATTTTACATGTGGACATTCAGTTGGACCAGCACCATTTGTTGAAGATGCTGTCTTTTTTCCATTGTGCGGTTTTGGCTTCTTTGTCAAAAATTAGGTACCCATAGGTGTGTGAGTTCATTTCTGGGTCTTCAATTTGATTCCAATGATCCACTGGTCTGTTTGTATACCAGTGCCATGATGTTTTTATTACTATTGCTCTGTAGTACAGCTTGAAATCTTGGATGGTGATACCCCTAGATTTTTTTTTTTTTTTTATTGTACAGGATTGATTTAGCTATTCTGGGCTTTTTGTTGTTCCATATGAAATTAAGAATAGCTTTTTCCTGGTCTAAAAAGAATTGTGTTGGTATTTTGATAGGTATTGCATTGAATCTTGATGAGCACCCATTACTCAGGCACCTGTGAGTTCCACATACCATCCTTTGTATCGGGATAGGCCTCTTTCTTTCCCCCATTGTTATATCAGTAACTTAGCATTCCATCTGTAAGCTCTTTTTGTTAAGTGTATCCTAGGCAAATCTTTCTCAAAAAGTATACATAGAACCACAATTGTCAGTGTAAAAATTTTCTGTACATTAAGGAAAACAACCTCAATTGGATTCCAAACATATTGAGACATTAGGAATTTCTCCATTTTTAATTTAGGTGGTTAATTCCATTCTCAAACTCTGTTTAGAAGGCTGCCAGATATTTAGCATGTAAAGAGAGCTAAGCTTCCACCTTTGCTGTAAAGCAGTAGTTTTTGTTAAGGGAGCTACTCTTTTGAAATGAATTTGGGTTTGACTTCCAGCTCTTCGGCTAGGAAATTGCTTTTTATCTGGGCCTGCTTAGGTTTTAAGCATGGATTCTAATTGTACGGTGGGTGCCATATGTAGAAAAAAATAGTGAATTAAATTGCTTAACCAGTATTTATATTATCTTTAATTGATTCAGTGGTGTTAATCCTTAACTTGCCATTATAAATGAATACATACAGACACCAGATGGATTTTAACAAGCCTAGGTCTGAATTGTGCAATCCTAGCCCATCTAAGCTAGCTCATAGCTCTATTACCCAAATATAACCACATATATACACACATACCTTTGGACTATTATTCTCCACTCTAAGCCAATGTTCTAGGCCATGTGGAAGGATCTTCTTTAATCTACCCCATGGCGTGTCCTCCTTGTTTGCTACTGGCTTCTCTCTAGCAAGCTTCTTCTTCCCAGGATGCTCCCTGTCTCTCAAAAGTCCCGCACTCACCTTAGCCCTACCTGCCTCCATCTTTGCCCAATCTCCAGACCTCAGCGTTTATTTAACCAATCAGTGTCAAAGTAAGTAACAGACAGCAAAGAGGACCAAACAATATTTAGAATGCTTAACACTACCCCATCAAATAAGCATCTATTTTTTTTGGTTTATTTATTATTTCAGGTTACATATCTATCACAGTGCCCTTATTCCACCCCTCCCAGTTCCACCCTCCCACCAACTCCTCCCCCTCCCACCCTTCCCACTCCTCCGATGTGGAGTGTCCCTACATATCAGCCCCTCTCAGCTCAATAGTCATATGCAGGCTAAGAGTTTTCTCTTGTAGTGGGGGCCAACATGGTAAAAAAAAATCTAGATGTACATAAAATATTTAACCTAAAGAGAAGTTGACTATTAAATTAAAACATGTTATCTTGCTGCCCTTTGGAAGGAATCCAAAAGGAGGTTCCAAAATGCTTTCCTTGGTTATGAATAAAAGCATAGACTGCATAGCAATTGTGATCAAAGGAATTCAGACAAATTGAAAGGGGGTAAAATGTGAATTACATCAGCTCAGCAGGACAAGTGTCAGAATTATTGATCTCAACAAGGGCAGCCTGTGAGCATCACCTTCCTAGTGAGTGGGCAGCAGCCAGCTTATTCTCTCTTTAAAGTAAAACATGGAACATTATTAATTCTTTAATTTTTTTAAAATCTTAACTTATCTTAGGAATAGTATGTTAGTTGCTACTGTTTTGACACTTATTTAAGTTTTTTTAGTTTGAAAACAATGTTAATTTCAAACTCTCAAAAACTATTCTTTTCTTCTGTCATACAATACATCCTAAGTGGAGCCTCCCTTCCCTTTTTCTAGTTTCATTCCCCAAGATCCACTGTCTTCCATTATTTCCCTTCATAAAAGAGCAGGCCTCCTAGGGATATCAATGGAACCCAGAATATCAAGTTACAGTTATCCTAGGCACAAACCCTCATATCAGGGTTGGACAAGGCAACCTAGTAGAAGAAAAACGGTCCCAAACACATGTAAAAGAGTCTAGGATACTAAGAGATCAGGGCCCACGGAATTAACCAAACACTGTATGTAGGGACTCATAGAGTCTGAAATGACAATCAAGTGTGCACCAGGTTCTCAGCAAATATGTTATGTTGTTAGCTTGGTGTTTTTGTGGAACTCCAAGCTGTAGGAATGAGGGTGTCTCTGAATGTCTTGCTTGCTTTTGAGACCTTTTTCCTCCTACCGGGTTGCCTCACTCAGCCTTATATGAGGGTTTGTGCCTAATCTTATTGTAACTTGATATGCCATCTTGACACCTCTGGCTCCTTGAATTCTTCCTCCCCCATTTCCAAGGATTTTTTTTTTAAATGAAATAAAATATAAGCTTGTTCTTTTATGTTCTCTTTCTCCAACAGTTATTCTAAAGAAAAATTAAGATGACTTCAAAGCATTTGCCATTTAATAAATGAGGAAAGTTGAGACTCATTTTCTCAGAAACTGGTTAAAGTACAGGTTTCACGTACAAAAGTACATCCATCATCCTGGGTACAGTGTCAGGGCTACACCTACTTCACATTCACTGAAGACACTTGGGTTTTTGCTGTTGTTGTTGTTTGTTTGTTTGTTTTGGGTGGTTTGGTAAATATGTTGGCAGAGGGATTTACAGGGAAGGAGTGTACATCAACAGCTATTTTCACCATTCTGGTGACTGCTACAGAATATGTTATCCTGAGCTCCAGCGACTAATTTATACCAATGTTAACACTGCCTTCTTGTTTGGTTGTTAGAGAAAGAATTTGCCAGACATTTTGCACCAGAATACAGAACCACATTGAATTGCTATATAAAAAAGGACTGAATGTGATAAACAAATTATTTTAGTTGAAAAACTGGTTACTATCCAATGTCATGTAAAGTCCTAAGCCCTTATTTAGAGGCTTCCAATTACTGTTGAGCAGAAAGAGTAATCTCACTCAAGTTGTAATTACATAATGACTAGAAGATTACAAGTGATTTTTTAAAATATTTAATTGATTATTTAGGAATTTTACATCATGAGCCCTCAACACATTCACTTCTCAGTCCTCCCAGGTCTCTACCCGCACAAATGTCACTCTCCTAAATACGAAATAGAAAAAGAGAGAGGGGAAGAAGAGGAGGAGGAGGAAGGGGGAGAGAGAGAGAAACAAGCCCAATTTGTGTTGTCCATATGCTCACTGGAGCATGAAGAAGTGATTTGTACTATTGTTTGTATATTGCTTTTGGCATAAACTTCTAAAGAGACATGCTAAAGAAACAAATGGCCAGTGGTTTTCATCTAATTTGGATAATATCCAGGCTGTTAGGGTTCTTGGAAGGTCAACGTTGTTTAAGTTAACTGAGTCTAATGTCAAGAGCAACAAGTCATAAGATCAAACATTATCAGTGGCTAGATATTACATTCTGTGTTGCTATGGTACATTTATGCCAACTGAGAATTTAGGTAATTTTTATGCTTTTCAAATCTGTCCTTTTTGTCTTTGATTTTAGTTGATTTATACACATATAAATATACACACTACACACACACACACACAATGAATAGAATAAAAGGCAAGGTCTAAAGCAAGTCTGAAGAAAAATACTGTAAAGAGGAGGTACAATGCATTCTCTGGATATGGACAAGTTGTCACTTGTTTTTCTTTCTGCTCTTCACCCAGTGTTCCTTCCCCAGTCCTATTGCCATTGACAGTATGGGCTTAGACATTCCTTCCAAAAGTAATTGATCATTAACTGACATGTGAGATGATTCACTTACAAGCTTCAGTTTGTACTTTATAAGCTAAATACATAAAATATGTATAAATAAATATAGATAGTGTAAATGTCATTTTTATACTAGGATTATGGAGTTTTTATATGGTAAAATGAATATTATGGTGTTGTGTGCAAATTTTACAGTGTCAATGTCATTAAAGGTAATATACGTATTTTTTAACAGGTGGAAAATTATTATCACCTGAAGAAAAATGGGAAAGTTATGATATTTTTAACAGAAGCCAGTTGATGTTTTCTTTAAGAACACACCTGCTCTGCTTCCACATAGATATCTTCACTTTAAAAGTCAATTAGAAACCAGGTGCTTCTTTTTCCCCTTTTATTTAAAAATAGATATTTTTTTCTCACATAATATATTCTGATTATGATTTTTCTTCCCTCTATTGCTTCAAGTTCCTACCCACCTCCCCTTCCATGTGGATCCACTCCCTTTCTGTCTCATTAGAAAACAGTCTTCTAAAGGATAATAATAAATTAAAATACAATAAGATAAAAGGAAACTAGCATACTGCAATTGGACAAAACAAACAGAAGGAAGAGAGATATTACATAAAACAGAGGCCCACTTATTGAAACACTCAGAAATCCCATAAAAACACTGAACTGGAAGTCATAATATATAATCAAAGGACATGGTGCAGACCTGTGTAGGCCCTATGCTTGCTGATTCAGTCTCTTTGAGTCATGAGAGCTATGGTCAGGCTGATTTAGAGGGCTATGATTTTGCTTGTTTTGTTTTTTGTTTTTGTGTATATGTTTGGTGTGTTTGTGTGTCTGTGCGTGTGTGTGTGTGAATGTGTGTGTCCCTTCCATCCCCTATAGCTCTAACACTTGTTCCTGCTCCTCTTCCACAGGATTCCCTGTGCCTTGAGGGTGGGTTTGAAGGAGACATCCCATTTAGGGCTGACGGTTCCAAGGACTCTTATTCCCTGGCATAAAGTCAGGCTGTGGGTCTGTGTTTGTTTTCATCTGCTGCAGAAGAAGCTTCTCTGATGATTGTGATTCTGTTTTCTGGTCCGGTTCTGTTCTGTCCCTCGTAGTGTCCAGGCGCTGCTGGGGTCCAGGGGGATGAGGCAGAGTGTGTCAACTGTGGTTCCACAGTCCATTTGTCCCTTTGGGGCATTAGATGCTGCTGCACGCCAGACATGGAGGGATGAAGTGGAGTCTGAGCCGAGTGGGGGTGGAGGATTCTGGTCCAGCTCGGAGTGCAGATGTTGGAGAAAGCCTTCTCAGTTCATCTTAGTGTTCATTAGAAGAGAGCAAAACAGTTCAGATAGTACTTAGTGAAACAGCTTATGTGTGTGCTATTCCAAGGAGAATGAGGGCTTATGAAGCTTGGAAAGTGGGAAGAGTTGTTGTTGTTTGTTTGTTTTGTTTCAGAGTGAATATATTGGTTGTGACTGGGATGCTGGTGATGGTCAGTTTGCACCCAGGTACCCTGCTACATGACTACCTTGAGAATTGAGGGGTTGATGGTCTCCAAACTACAAGCGCAGGATTTTTGCAGGCACTGAAGCAAGGAAGGAGTTGTCCAACTCTTGGTCTCAGGATGAGGATTTTAGTCTCAAGCTAGAGATTTTCTGGATCTGGACACGTCTCTGACCTCACTCTAGCTCCGTGCCTGTTTCCCTGGTCACACAGCCTACGTACCTACAGATGATGGCTGAATAAGGCACTGATCTATGAGTGTAGCAGAATGTCATTAGAAGTCATTTTATTGCTGTGTCTTTAAAAGTATTATTATTATTATTAGAACAATAGCAATTTTTTTTAACCTAGGTACCTGGGATATCCATTCTCAGGTTCTAGGTCACCCAAGAAATTAAGGTAGGTGTGGGTTCCTTCTCATGGAGCTAGCTTTAAGTCAAATTAGCTACTGGTTGGTTAGTCCCTCAAACGTGTGCCACCATTACACTAGTATATTTGCAGGAAGGGCATTATTAAGAAACCATATGCTTCTGAATGATCCTTTATCTGGTCAAGGTAGAGACTGATAAACAGATCTTATAGTGTTTTTTTCAAATCCAGCCAGTATTCATATTTTTCATAAAATATTTAGAAACTTTTTTAAACTGTAATTACTTTTCTTACAAAACTGGCCAAACTTAAAAAAAATGTTGATGAATTATAGGCAATATATTTTAGATAGACTGCTTTTCCAGGTGCCAATAAATTTTGCAAACCCGATCTTCTCCTTTGGCCCTTTTCGAAATAATTTTTTTAATGCAAGTCAGTGTGCTCTTATTTAAAGAAATGACCTTGCGTTATATTCACTGATAGAATATAAATCAGATTTGTTATCCTTGAATAAATACCCCCAAATAGCATTGTTGGGTTACAATGTGGTTCCATTTTTATTTATCTTGTTATTACATGTGCTTTCCATGTTGTATAACATAGTAGCTCTCCAGAATTAATTACTCCAGTTTGATACTTTGCTTCATATAACCTATAAAGTCTTCTTACCACAATTCTAAGTATGTAGAGCAACACATGTGCTAAATATTTGATATAGACATTCGTTGTTCATGTGTCATGTTGTATGCCATAAATGTATTGTTTCTTGTCAATAAATTTTAAAAATTATTGACTAATTGGATTGAAGTCTTGGTTATCTCTCTGGTTGACTTGGCTTTGTTTTTTGTTTTTGTTTTTTGTTTTTTTTTTTTTTTCACAGTGAGCAAGGTCTGCTTCCCTGGTTCTCTTCATTAGTAAGATGAAAGTTTTGAAACAGATGGACTTTAAGGTTACTTTTAAGTCCCCAGAAAATCATGAGATATAGACTTTCTAAGTGAATATTAAAAATCATAGCTTAGAAGAAAAAAGATATAATTTGAAGCCTTAACAATCATAAATAAAGTCATTTCCTAAAATACATATTGGGGAAATTAGGTAGAAATACTTGCTCAGGTTCAGAAATAGAGTGACCACATTTTTTTGATATTTTAATGAACACCTGTCAAATATCCCTTACTATAACTTTCATTTTGTTTCAGTAAATTAAAGCATCACTAAAGAAAATAACATGAGATTGTATAATAGTACAAAAGTAATATGTTACAATGAAATATTAAAAATTCTTGAAGCCCATATTCTTGATTATGCTTTCTTTCAAAATGGTTATATAAAGCAGATGAGAAAAAATTTTTTGTAAGATGGTTCCCTTTATGATAATTCAGACTCAGAGTGCAGTGGAACCCGAAAGAGCTCCTAACTTCAACAGAAGTCAAAAGTGAATTACTTCTGGGAATTGATTGCTCAAGCCTTTAATCTCGACACTCTGGAGGCAGAGGCAAGTGAATCTCTGAGTCTGAAACCAGCCTGGTCTACAGAGTGGGTTGCAGGGCAGTCAGGGCTTCACAGAGAAACCCTATCTTGGAAAACAGAAAAACAAAACAAATAAACAAAAAATGAATTGATGGAGCTGAAAACTGAATTCTAAATAAACATAAAGAAATCAGAGTGGCTTGGTACTGTGTGTGTGGGGGGTTATGGAGGAGGAGGGTAGAAGAGTGGGACTGGGAAGAGGGAAAGGAGGGGGATGGGGATTGGAATGTAAAATAAACAAAAATTCTTAAATAAAAAAAGAAAAGGTCATCACTAGATCATGGTGAATACTCTTTTGATATACTCTTGAATTCTTGTAATGAGTCTAAAACTTCAATCACATATTTGTTAGAATAACTAGAGAATTTTTTGCTGCACTTGATTTGGTGACAGAATACTTAGCTCACTAAGTTCCCCATGGATATCAAAAGATAACTATATCTCCTTTAAGAGTAACTTTGAAGATTGAAGCTACCATGCTAATCTCTGAATGGAGATCATGGAGATGACCATGGAACTGGTCATCATGGAGATGGCATTATCAATTTCCTGTATTGGCTTACTTTACTTATAATGTACAGATTTAAAATTAGATAAAACTTTAGATGGAGATAAAATAAGTTGGACCTTTATATAATCCTGGTGAAACTGTGAATTGGTAAATAATTTTTAAAATAAATTTGATGAGCTGTCAAAATCTTTAAATATTTCACACTTTATATCTACTAATTCTAATCTAAGATTGATCATTAAAAATAAAAAAGATGTGAAAATATAGTTATGTGTAGAATTTGTACAGTTATGACCTTTGGAAATAAAATAGTTACTCAGCAAAGTCCATTTAAATGTAAATATGAACAGCTGACCTTCACATAATGATAATGCTAGGTTTGCAAGATTAAAGGGAAACAACTAATCTTATAAACTGATCATAATAAATATTCATACAAATTAATTGGAGGGAAATTACATAAATCATTAAAATATAAAAATTAAAATGCAAATATGACTTAGCAATTTCATTTCTATGAATTTGTCCCATAGATATTATAATACATACTCAAATAATGTTTACAACAATATTATTTCCATTAGGGCAGATAAGGAAATACATACCTCCCAATAATGGGCTTATTAAATAAATGCAACAGATAAGGAGGGATAATATGCATGCTAATTTTCAAAATATATTAAATAGAATTGGAAATTTCAAGTACTGTCCCAGGCAATTTTCATTTATCTGCAACTGTATAAATATGTTTGCATTAACTAGGAACTTTCTGGTACACACACACACACACACACACACACACACACACACACACACATTTAGTTCTGTAGTAGATAGGAATGTTATTAACTAATCCTCCATTCTGATTTTCCTCTTGGACATATAGATGTCATACTTTCCAAACATTGAGGCTGCCCAGATCAATAGAACATAAAGTATTAGTGGGACTGACAAAAATGACAAACTCCACTGAATCCCACTGGCTTTGTCTTATTTATCTCATGGTATCCCTATGAAGGTATATGCTGAGGAGATAGAGATACAAGATAAAAGAAGCTTGGATGACAGACACTATTATGAGGACAGGTCTGAGAGTCACAAGAACACATGAGAAAAATGGGATATAAACATAATATAAGAATGGTAAAGAAAATTAGACAGAATATTGAATATCCTTTTATATCTTTGTATATTGATACCAAATTAAGAATATATTTACATACATTGGTATTGATCTTTGTATATTGATACAAAATTAAGGTTAACCCTTTTTAAGGTATTGTACCTAGGTAATGCTTAAAATGCAATGTGAAGTTATAGCCTTTTGATAGAAACTGTCATTAATCGTTTAGGATAATTAATAAATGCAAACTAGTAGTCATTCAAACATGTCATTTTATTAGATACTAGGATCGTTTACCACAGATGTTTTCTAAGTTAACAGAAACCAAGTTGCTGAGAGCAAGTAACATTTGTTTATTCAAATATATGGAGATAGATTAGGTGGTCTTCAAAAACCTCAAGAGATCTGTAGAATATGGCATTCAAAGATGTTTTCTTAACTTAAAATTTTTTGATACTGAGATATGTGAGCTTCTGAGAGCACCCCCATTCTGTTTGTTACAAGTAGAGGATGAGAATCAAAGAATCTCCAATTGGAGATTGTTGCATTAGGGGCAAACTTGTCACTGGGTAAGAAAAATTCCTTGCTTCAAATGTAGACAGAATGCTTTCTGAAAGGACAAAACTTGGAAGCAGGTAAGTCGACAGCCTAGCTCTGCCAAGACAGGGTAGGCAAGTCCTTCATAATTCCTGCTTTACAACTAATGTCTGTCAGAGATAATGGGCCAAGAGGCTGCAGATAGATGCTCTAATGTATGGGGCATTTTTTATGCATAATCTTTTGATGTACTCTTGAATTCTTATAATGAGTCTAAAACTATAATCACATATTTGTTAGTATAACTAGCAAATTTTCTTCCTGCACTTGATTTGGTCACAGAATACATAGCCCACTAAGTTCCCCATGGATAGGAAAAGAAACTATATCTCTTTTAAGAGTAACTTTGAAGATGAAAACTACCATGCTAATCTTTGTCTAGAGACAGGGGGGCTGTCTAGGCAGCCAGTTGTCTGCCATTGCTTAGCTTTGGAAGCTGCTGGCTCTGCATTTCCTGTCTAATAAGATATATTTATCTTTCTCGGGTCTCTGATGTGGTTGAAGACTAGATGGTTATAGTCTCACAGTTAAGTTTTAAGTTGTTTAGGAATTAGAAGGATGTTCTAGGTCTAAGAAGATGTTTTTAAGTTGGTAATGCAATTCAGAATAGAAAATGAGTTAGTATAGAACTTTAAACTCATGGAGATAAATAGATGATAGAATATTAATATTAGTTGTCAACTATGTATGGACTTGACGTTGGGAATGTTATACTTTATAATTTTCATAATTATGGCCTTATTATTAAAAAATTTATAAGTTCTGGGAGAATGGGGAGAGGATGGGAGGGTAGGACTAGGAGGGGTGGAGGGAGGGGACTGTGATGGAGATGTAACTTGAAGTAATAAATAAACATAAAAAAGGAATTAAACGTTCAGTATTATATCCCTGTAGCTTTCATGTTTTGCAGAATAGTCTATTTTGTTTTCTTTAAAGGTTAATTTTGGAAGTCAAACTATCTGAAGTGGGTTTCCTGGTATAGTGTTAGAATTCAGATTCCACAATGGTCAAATGCATTTTAGGGATGCTTGGCACCAATTGTGATATAGGATCACATATTCTATACAGTCCTTCAGGGCTACTTTCAAGTTTGTAGTATCCTATTCCAGTGGTCTAATGGAATTATGGAAAATCACTAGTATCTGCTACATGCCCTGAAACACAAAGGTGCAAAAAGAGGCAGACTGACTTATCTCCCATCTTTCAGGTTCAAAATCAGTTTATAGGGCTTGTGAAGCCATGCACTTTCCCAACTCTAAATATAAAAATTGTTCAGGGTTCTGTACAGTGTATTTTCTTGTGCCCTCTGGTACCCAACTGTAGGTTCTCAAGGGAAGCACCTACAAGACCAAGAAAAGTCTGGTCTTGCTGTTGAAGTCAACATGGACTCTTTTCCTTTCCCTTACTCTTTACCATGTTGTTTCTTACATTTCATTCTGGAACTAGGGAGGATTTCTCAGCAGGTTTAACCTGACTGCGGGGACTTTGTTTGTCAGACTTCTTTCTCATCTCACATTTTCTCTTTCCTTTATCTTCCCACGAGCTTCTCTGCCCTCTTATTGGCATCCACAGAAAATCAACTCTTTTTCCTATTCTAATATGACTTCCCATACTCAGGAGGGCTATCTCTGTTATTTCTGTAGCTACACTGAAAACATGACATTCTCCATATTGAACTCACAAGCAGCTAATGTCCTTTAATTACCCTAAATGATGAACTTGTATTTCCATTTATTTTCAGGCTGCCAGGGTCTTTTATTCTTCACAATAATTCTGTTATGGATGTCTGGAAACTCTGGAATTTCTTTCCAGCAAAACTTCCAAATTTGAGAAATGCTTCAAAGTATGGCATGGCGGCTTTTTCTCCAGTCACTTGATGAACTTGGCCAAGTTCAAAGTCAGATCAGGATGCCACAGCTCTAAGCCAATCAGCCATCTTCTCCCTGACAAACTGACCAGTCCTAAATTAGGAGGTAAAGACTCTTCAAAGATGTAAAAGAAAAGAAAAAAGAAAGGAAAATTTCTCAAAGAGAGTCTGAATTGGGGCAAGGGATTTCTGAGTCTACCTCTATTTTACAGAGGGTCTTTCTCTCTACTCCCCTGCTGAGTGTGTTTTAATTGTCTCAAATTGCTAACAAAATATTCTCTTCCCTGCTTATGAGTCTATCCTACTTCATCCTCAGGCTTTTACTTTATCTGTAAAAAGGAAATAATCTTTGAAACAATGGGGAGGGTTTTTCTAAATTGGCTGTACCTCTCACATTTCAGAGAGAACTTTGAAAACATATTCCTCCCAATGTCTGTAAAAGGCAGGCACCTCACCAAGTGGGAGCAAACCTACTTCAGGAGGCCCCTTTATGTGTTCTTAGTATCTCACCTCTCTGCATCCATTAGCACCTGCTCCCAACAACCTTTCAATGCAACTTTACCAATTTTGCACCACAGGACGATCTGAACCATTTCATTACAGATGGCCTTTCACACACTAGCCACCCCGCTGACCAGCCAACTTTTAATGTGTCTGGGTCTTGTTTAGGATATCAATATTTCTAGGGAGAAGCAAAAGACCTGACTTCCCTGCTCTTAGAAAAAAACCTTTCAAACACTTACTCCGACCGCCACTCATTTAAACCTAACTCTGCTGCCACCTATCAGTTCCTCAAAACCCCTTCCTTGTCCTGGATTTCCTGGGTACCAATTCATACCCTTTTTACTAGCTTATGGAGCTTCTAACTTTTTTTCCTTGTTGTTACTCTGGGTATTCTTTCAGGACACAGAATGGTAACAATGGGACAGAACGTTTCTTTGAATCAGTTAATCTTTCCATCTCACCAGCTGTCAGAAAGTCTTAAAGAAATTTCAGATCTGCTTAGCAATCTTCGGGATCAACTCTAATCTTTGGCTACTATGATACTCCAAAACCAAGCAGATACTCCTGACTACAGCCACTGGAGGAAATTATGTCTCCTCCCTAGGAACAGTACTGCTAAGACACCAACAGATACAAACTTGCTGAGCTTTAGGAACAAATGTAGAGAATTCAACATCCAACCTCCTTCTCTGGATGGGTTGTTGGTTTCCTCCCATCCTACATCTCTTTTTTCATGCTTTTCCTAATTATTATCATCATCTTATATTACTCACTCTGCCTTTTAAACGTTTTTACAGCAATTTCTCCTGTATTTCATCATTGGCATCTTAGTGGTCCACGACACAGGACAAAGTTCAAGAGAATGCTTCTCTTAGAGTCATTCCAGACCCTAGAACCTCAAAACAATGCCATGCCATCCCCTCCCACTGTCACTAAGTATCCAAACAGAAAACAACACTTATATTCTTTAAATAGTAAGGGTCTAATATAGAGGAAATCCTCCCTAAAACCATGGCCATAAAACACGACTAAGGCTCCAGGAAGTATACCACCCATGGAATTCAGAATTCTGGATAGAAGCCAAGTCCACTACATATGCTAGAACTCACGGTTGCAAAAATAGGCAAACTGTCTTATCTCCCACCTAAAAGTTTCAGAAAGTGGTTCATCTAGAAAAGCAGGTTTGGTTCTCGTGAAATCACACCCTCCTTATTCTCTACTTATTCTTCCCCTTACTCTCTACTACAAAAACTGTTCTCAATTCTGCATTGTGTGCTTTCATGTATCCTCAAATGCCAAGCCTCAGGGTCTCAGGGATGCCACCTCTCAGATCAATAAAGGTCTGCTGTTGCTGTTAAAGTGAACCTCAGTTCTCATTCTTTGATTTCCCCTTTCTGTGTTATTCCTTACACTTAGTTGTTTCTTATAGAAAGAATATGGAGTCCCCTATATGGGGACTTTTCATAAGAAGGCCTGCAGGTATTACATTAGTATTTTCCTTTTGGCCAGGGAACTAAAATGTGGCCATACCTACGTTCCAGTGAGTCTGAAAACGTGGATTTGACTGTGAGCCCAGGAAGAACAGTTAAGGTTTGCTCACGGTTAAAAGGTGGTAGGTACATAGATCAAGGGATATGCTTTTCCTTCTGAAAGCAGTTGTTACTGTTTGAGTTTAAAGAATGAGTGCCTACATTTTTTTAATACTTTATTTTTTAATTTCTTCAAGTTACATCTCAGTCACAATCCCTTCCCTACTCCCCCTTCCTGTCCCACCCTTCCACCCTCTTCCCCCCAACAGCTTCCCCTTTCAGTCCAACAAATGGTTCATTCTCTTATAACAGTAAATACTATACAAAACAACAGAAATAAATATGCCACATTTATGAGAGTTAAGTGGCCCAGCATATATTCCCAATATCCAGTTCATACATATTTGGCCCCTGACTTTAACATTCTACCATCTAAACATCTCCATGAGTTTAAAGTTCTATATCTAACTCAGCTTTCATACTAACTTGCATCACTATTAAAAACATCTTCTTAGATCCAGAATACTCTCTTGATTCCTAAACAACTCAAAATTTAACTATGAGACTCTGACTCTAGCTATGTATTCTTCAACCACCTCAGAGACCTGATAGGGATAAATATATCTGATTATGTAGGAAGTGCAGGGCCTGCATCATCCAAAACTAAGAAATGACATATCAGTGGCTGCCTGGACAGTTCCTGTTTTCTCTCCATACGTTACAGCATCAATCTTCAGCCTTTTGGTTCTGTTTCTCTGACAGACATTGATTGTAGAGCCGGGATTATGAAGGATTTACCTACCCTGTCTTGGCAGAGCTAGGCTGTCGACTTCCCTGCTACCAAGTTTTGTCCTTTTTGGAAAGCAGTCTGTCTGCAGTTGAAGCAAGGGGTTTTTTCATGCCAAGAGATAGGCTAGCCACTAATTCAACCATCTCACACTGGAGATTCTTCGGTGCTTATCTTTTACTTGGAGTAGAATAGGGGGTGCTGTCAGGAGCTGATACGTCTCGATATAAAAAAAAATCTTAATTTAAGACAACATCTTTGAATGCCATATTCTGCAGATCTCTTGGGGTTTTTGAAGATGCCCTATCTATCTCTTGTATTTAGATAAGCAAATGTTGCTTGTCTCTTAAATACTTGATTTCTGAATAGCTTAGAGAATATTTGTGATAGACTGTCATAGTAACTAACAAAGTGACATGCTTGCATGACTAGGAGTTTGTATTTCTTAACTATCCTAAACAGTTCAAGACGGTTGGTATCAAGAGGCCAGAGCTTCACATTTCATTTTTAAGTATCTCTAGGTACAATACCATTAGGAAGTGTTACCTTTAATGTTGTATCAATATACAAAGATCTATTCCAATGTGGCCAAATATACTCTTAATTTTATATCAATATACAAAGATCAATGCCTATGTAGCCCAATACAATCTTAATATTATGTCAATATACAAGGTTCAATACCATTGTGGCCAAGTATAATCTTAATTTTGTATCAATATACAAAGATCAATACTGATGTAGTCCAATACAGTCTTAATTTAGCACAATATACAATGGTCAATACCACTTTAGCCAAATATACTACTAATTTTGTATACAAAGGTATAAGGGCATATTCAATAATCTGTCCCTTCTTTTTGGTCCTTCCTATACTATGTCTATGTCCCATTTTTCTCAAGTCCCTGCACTCCTACATAGGAGAGAAAGAAGGATACAGAAAAGGAAAAGAAGGAAGTCCCTGGGTCTAACCTCCAAAACCCATTTAACAAGACCATTTAACAGCTTGTAATCTCTTCCCCTAAATAACAAAGTTTTCTGTTATCCTTCAAATAACCAAAAGGGGGGCGGAGAAACAACATCCCCACCCTCTGGGCATGGGACGTCACTCTCTTAAAATGACTTCCTGCTGATTTCGGTCGTAATAAATCTGTTTGGGGCCCGAACCAGAATGGAAAAATGGTTTAAAATGTAAGTACAATCCTTTTATATCAGTCCTTTTGTGCTCAGCTGTTTAGATGTCCTAAGAAGTTTGTAGGCAGAAGATGATCTTCCCGGCTTTACTGAAGTTCTGGCTGGGGCAGTGTGTAGAGCTGAACAATCTTAGTGATTTTGAACTGTTGTGGTTGTAGACTTTTTATGGAAACAGCTATTGAGGGAGTCTGCAAGGCTGACTCATCTGGGCCACTCGTCTTCTTTGGTGTCTGATTCTGTTTTCTGTTGAGGTTTCCGTTGTCCAGTTGTCCCTGGGTTCTTTGAATGGATGCATTGAATCTCCTGGAAAGATAAGAAGAGAGCCCTGCCCTAATCCTATCTCTGGGACAATTAGCCTTTTTTTGGCGAGGGGGTCAGGTAATATTTCTCCTGAAGCAAATTTGGTTTTTGGAGAATATATAAAGTATTATCTTTCAATCTGGATTAAAGAAGAAATTATTTAGTTATTTTGGAGCTAAAAAAGCCTTATTGTATATATTTTGAGATCTCAAAGGACAATTTGTTTGTATTGAGTAGGCCTTTTGTAAGTAGCTTTTAAATTTAGGTTCTTCCAAAACCTATGTGTCTGTCTCTGCATTCTAATTATTGGGATCAAAGACCTGTGGTTCCCATCTGAAGGTATTAAAGATGTGTTCCACCACTCCTGGATCGAATTTTTCCCTATTTAGAGTTTGTTTTGTATCAGGCTGACCTTGAGCTCTGAGATCTGCCTGTTTCTGTCTCTAGTGTGTTGGTATTAAGTGTGTACTCTTCTTGAATGATGGGATTAAGGGTGTGCCCCCCAACACCCTGATCCGTGTAACTCTAGAATTTATAAGACCTCTAACTCTATAGTGCTCCTCCTGTCTCTGATGAAATTAAAGGCATGATCTAACACCACATTTTTCATTTATTTTACCTTAGCTCTAAGTTTTTTCGACTCTTAGAGGTTTATAAAACCAGATTGAACGGCTGAAACTTTATTTTATTTACAGTGTTTTAAAATTATTACCTGTTTTTTTTTAATTAATGAATTTGTTTGTTGCTTCAGGTTACATCTCTATCATATTGTGCTCTTTCCCCGCTCCCAGCCCCACCCTCCCATCCTCTACCCCCTAACCCTTCCCTCTTGTTACTCTGGGGTGGAGTGTCCCTGCATAACAGTCTTTCACCACAGTTCAGGAGTCATATGAGGGACAAGAGCCTCTTCATACACCGGGGGCCTAAGAGGCAGTACCGCCAGTGAAAGGTGTCTCCTTGCTACAAGGGGAAAACTAAAAAAAAAAAAAAAAACAACAAACACACAAACCAACAAAAACAAAGAACAACAACAAAAAAAGAAAGAAAAAGGAAAAAGAAAAAAAAGTCTACGTCCATGTTTCTTTTGGTGTATTGGTTGTAGTACAGATATCCTGTACTATATAGCTAAAATCCTACTATAAGTTAATTGATGCCATGTGCATCCTTCTGAGTCTGGGTTAGCTCACCAAGGATGACCTTCTCTAGTTCCATCCATTTGGTTGCAAATTGCATAATTTCATTGTTTCTGATAGCTGAGTAATATTCCATTGTATAGATGTAACACAGTTTTTTAATCCATTCTTCAGTAGAGGAACATCTGGGTTGTTTCTTATTTCTAGCTATTACAAATAAGGCTGTTGTGAACATAGATGAGGAGACTTCCCTATGACTCCGTGAGGAGTCCTTTGGGTGTATACCCAGAAGTGGTATGGCTGGGTCCTGAGGCAAAGTTATTCCAAGAATTCTAAGATATCGCCATACTAACCTCCATAGTGGTTGCACAAGCCTGCACTCCCACCAGCAATGGAGTAGGGTTCCCCTTTCTCCACACCCTTGCCAGCATGTGCTGTCATTTGAGCTCTTTATCTTAGCCATTCTGACAGGTGTGAGATGGAATCTCAGAGTCGTCTTAAGTTGCATTTCTCTGATGATTAAGGATGTTGAGCATTTCTTCAGGTGTCTCTCGGCCATTAGGGATTCCTCCTTTGTGAATTCTCTATTTAGCTCCGTCTCCCATCTTTTGATTAGATTATTTGGTTTCTTGGCAATTAATTTCTTGAGTTCTTTGTAGATTTTAGATAATAGCCCTCTATCAGATGTGGGGTTGGTGAAGATTTTCTCCCAGTCTGTTGGTTGCCGTTTTGTTCGAATGACAGTGTCTTTTGCCTTACAGAAGCTTTTCAGTTTCATGAGGTCCCATTTATTGAATGTTGATCTCAGGTCCTGAGCTGTTGGTGTTCTGTTTAGGAAGTTGTCACCTGTGCCAATGAGTTCGAGGGTTTCTCCCACTTTTTCTTCTAGTAGATTTAGTGTGACTGGCCTTATGTTAAGGTCTTTGATCCACTTGGATTTAAGTTTTCTACAAGGTGATAAGTATGGGCCTAATTTCATTCTTTTGCAAGTGGACATCCAGTTGGACCAGCACCATTTGTTGAAGATGCTATCCTTCTTCCATTGTGCCGTTTTGGCTTCTTTGTCAAAAATTAGGTGGCCATAAGTGTGTGGGTCTATTTCTGGATCTTCAGTTCGATTCCATTGATCTACTGGTCTGTTTCTATACCAATACCATGCTGTTTTTACTATTATTGCTCTGTAGTACAGCTTGAAATCTGGGATGGTGATACCTCCAGATGCTTTTTTATTGTACAGGATTGATTTAGCTATTCTGGGCTTTTTGTTGTTCCATATGAAATTGAGAATAGCTCTTTCCAGGTCTATAAAGAATTGTGTTGGTATTTTGATAGGAATTGCATTGAATCTATATATTGCTATTGGTAGGATGGCCATTTTTTTTATGTTGATCCTACCTATCCATGAGTATGGGAGATCTTTCCATCTTCTAAAGGCCTCTTCCATTTCTTTCTTCAGGGGCTTGAAGTTCTTGTTGTATAGGTCCTTTACTTGCTTGGTTAGAGTTACCCCCAGGTATTTTGTATTATTTGTGGCTATTGTGAAAGGGGTTGTTTCCCTTATTTCTTTCTCGGTACATTTGTTTGTTATATAAAGAAGGGCTTCTGATTTTTTTGAGTTAATTTTGTATCCAGCCACCTTCCTGAAGTTGTTTATCAGCTGTTAAGAGTCCTCTGGTGGAATTTTTGGGGTCACTTATGTATACTACCATATCATCTGCAAATAGGGATAATTTGACTACTTCGTTTCTAATATTTATCCCTTTGATCTCCTTTAGTTTTCTTATTGCTCTAGCAAGAACTTCAAGAACTATATTGAAGAGATATGGTGAAAGTGGACATCCTTGTCTTGTCCCTGAGTTTAGAGGAAATGCTTGAAGCTTCTCTCCATTTAATTTGATGTTGGCCACTGGCATGCTGTATATTGCCTTTATTATTTCTAGGTATGATCCTTGTATGCCCGTTCTCTCCAGAACTTTTAGCATGAAGGGGTGTTGGATTTTGTCAAATGCTTTTTCTGTATCTAGGGAGATTATCACGTGGTTTTTTTCTTCCATCTTGTTTATATGGACTTATGGACTTTCGTATGTTGAACCATCCCTTGTATTTCAGGGATGAAGCCTACTTGATCATGATGTATGATACTTTTGATGTGTTCTTGAATTCGGTTTGCTAGTATTTTATTAAGTATTTTTGCATCTATGTTCATGAGGGAGATTGTTTTGAAGTTCTCTTTCTTTGTTGGGTCTTTGTGTGATTTAGACATCAGAGTGACAGTGGCCTCATAGAATGAGTTTGGCAGTGTTCTTTCTGTTTCTATGTGGTTTAAGAGTTTGAAGAGTATTGGTGTTAGCTCCTCTTTGAAGATCTGGTAGAATTCCGTGCTAAAGCCATCAGTCCCTGTGCTTTTTTTGGTTGGGAGATTATTAATTACTGTTTCTATTTCCTTAGGGGTTATTGGGCTGTTTAAGCTGTTAATCTGGTCTTGACTTAGTTTTGGTAGGTGGAATCTATCGAGGAAATTGTCCATTTCGCTTAAGTTTTCAAATTTGGTGGAATATAGATTATTAAAGTAGTACTCAAATATTTTCTGGATCTCCTCAACGTCTGCTGTTATTTCTCCCTTTTCATTTCTGATTTTGTTTATTTGGGTTCTTTCTCTTTGCCTTTTAGTTAATTTGGCTAGGGGTCTGTCTATTTTGTTGATTTTCTAGAATAACCAACTCTTGGTTTCATTGATTCTTTATATAGTTCTTTTTGTTTCTAAGTTGTTGATTTCGGCCCTAAGTTTGATGATCTCCTGCCTTCTGCTCCTCTTGGGAGTGTTTGCTTCTTTTTTTTTTCCCAATTCACCCAGTTTAGCTGTTAATTCGCTAATATGAGCTGTCACAATTTTCTTTTTGAAGGCACTTCGTGCTATGAACTTTCCTCGTAGCACAGCTTTCATTGTGTGCCATAGGTTTAGGTATGTTGTGTCTTCATTGTCGTTGGATTTTAAGAAGTCTTTGATTTCCTTCTTTATTGCTTCACTGACCCAGTAGTCATCCAGTAAGGAGCTGTTCAATTTCCATGTGTGTGTAGGCTTTCTGTTGATTCTTTTGCTGTTGAAGACCAGTTTTATTCCGTGGTGGTCTGATAAGATACAAGGGGTTATTGCAATTTTCTTGTATCTGTTGAGGCTATCTTTGTGTTCAACTATATGGTCGATTTTGGAGAAGGTTCCGTGAGGTGAAAGTGTATTCCTTTGTGTTTGGGTGAAAAGTTCTGTAGATATCTTTTAGGTGCATTTGGTTCATGATCTCTGTTAGACTCAATATTTCTCTGATTGGCCTCAGTCTTGATGATCTGTCCATTGTTGTGAGTTGGGTGTTGAAGTCTCCCACTACTAATGTGTTGTGATCAAGGTGCGATTGAAGTTTTAGAAGTGTTTCTTTTACAAATGTAGGTGCTTTTGTATTTGGGGCATAGATGTTCAATATTGAGATGTCCTCTTGATGAATATTCCCTTTAATGAGTATATAATGCCCTTCTCTTTCTTTTTTCATTAACTTCAGTTGGAAGTCTGTTTTGTTTGATATTTGGATGGCTACTCCAGCTTGCTTCCTGGGTCCATTTGCTTGGAAAACCTTTCCCCAGCCCTTTTCTCTAAGGTAGTGTCTATCTTTGATAGTGAGATGTGTTTCTTGTATGCAGCAAAAAGACGGGTCTTGCTTGCGGATCCACTCTGTAAACATTTGTCTTTTTATTGGGGAGTTGATTCCATTGATGTTGTGGATATTAGTGACCTGGGGTTGTTATTTCCCATTAGTTTATTATAGGTTATGGTCCTGTGCCTATTTGGTTTAATTGCTGAGGGGTTTTCTATTCCCTTTGTTTTCTTGGAAGTAGTTTTCTTCTCGGGGTTGCAGTTTTCCTTCTAGGATTTTCTGTAGGGCTGGGTTTGTGGATAGATATTGTTTAAATTTGATTTTTTCATGGAATATCTTATTTTCTCCATCTATGTTGATAGAGAGTTTTGCTGGGTATAGTAGTCTGGCTGGGCACCTATGTTCTCTCAGGACTTGTAGGATATCTGTCCAGGCCCTTCTAGCTTTTAAAGTTTCTGAGGAGAAGTCAGGTGTAATTCTGATGTATCTGCCAATGTATGTGACTTGAACTTTTTTTCTTACAGCTTTTAATATTATTTCTTTGTTCTGTACATTTATTGTTTCAATTATTATGTGGCGAGAGGAGTTTCTTTTCTGATATAATCTGTTCGGTATTCTGTAAGCCTCTTGGATTTTTATTGGCATCTCTTTTTTTTTTTTTTCAGGTTTGGGAAGTTTTCTTCTATGATTTTGTTGAAGATATTTCCTGGACCATGAAATCGGGAGTCCTCACTTTCCTCTATGCCTATAATTCTTAGGTTCCGCCTTTTCATTGTGTCCTTGATTTCTTGGATGTTGTGGGTGAAAGATTTTTTAGCCTTCTCATTTTCTTTGGATGTTGTACTGATTTCTTCCATCGAATCTTCCATGCCTGAGATCCTGTCTTCCATCTCTTGCATCCTATTATTGATACTCACATCCGTAGTTCCTGTTCTCTTCCGTTGATTCTCCACTTCCTCTTTTAACTCTGACTGTGTTTTCTTTATTTTTTCTATTTCTATTTTCATGTCTTGTATGGTATTGTTCGTTTTGTACATTTCCTTCTCCAATTTGCTTGTTTTTGCCTGGAAATCTTTCATTGCTTTGTCCGTTTCCTGTTCAAGCTGAGTTACCTTGGCTTGGAGCTCTTTAATGGTGTTATTTGTTTTTTTTTTAATAATTTATTTTTTATTTCTTCAAATTACATCTCAATCACAATCCCCTCCCTACTCCCCCCCTCCAGTCCCACCCTACCACCCTCCTTCCCCCCCCCCCCCCCTCCTTCCCTTTCCTTTTTTTTATTTTTTTTTTTTTTTAGTTTAAGGTTTTTCTTTTCCCCCCATCAGCTCTCTCTTTCAGTCCAAAAAATGGTTCTTTTTCTTATAACTATAAATACAATACAAAACAACAGAAATAAATAGGCCACAATTATAAGAGTTATATGGCTTAGCATACATTCCCAATGTCCACTCCATATGTATTTGGCACCTGCCTTTAAAATTCTACTATCTAACAATCTCCATGAGTTTAAAGTTCTATATCTAACTCAGCATTCATACTAACTTGCCTCACAATTTTAAAAATATCTTCTTAGATCCAGAACACCCTCTTGATTCCTAAACAACTCAAAATTTAACTATGAGACTCTAGCTATCTATTCTTCAACCACCTCAGAGACCTGAGAGGGATAAGTATATCTGATTATATAGGAAGTGCAGCGTCTGCAGCTTCCAAAACTAAGAAATGACATACCAGTGGCTGCCTGGACAGTTCCCATTTTCTCTCCATACATTACAGCATCAATCTTCAGACATTTGGCCCTGTTTCTCTGACAGACATTGATTGTAGACCAGGAATTATGAAGGACTTACCTACCCTGTCTTGGCAGAGCTAGGCTGTCGACTTATCTGCTTCCAAGTTTTGTCCTTTTTGGACAGAAGTCTGTCTACAGTTGAAGCAAGGGGTTTTTCTGGCCAAGAGAAAGGCTTACCACCAATTCAATCATCTCCCACTGGAGTTTCTTCGATGCTCGTCTTCTATTTGGAGTAGAATAGGGGGTGCTGTCAGGAGCTGATATGTCTCAATATCAATAAATCTTAAGTTAAGAAAACATCTTTGAATGCCATATTCTGCAGATCTCTTGAGGTTTTTGAAGATGCCCTATCTATCTCTTATATTTAGATAAGCAAATATTGCTTGTCTCTTAGCAACTTGATTTCTGAGTAGCTTAGAAAATAACTGTGATAGACTGTCATAGTAACTAACAAAATGACACGTTTTCATGACTATTAGTTTCTGTTTCTTAAGTATCCTAAACAGTTTATGATGGTTGGTAGCAAGAAGCCAAAACTTTATGTTTCATTTTTAAGCATTACTAGGAACAATACCTTTAAGAAGCATTACTCTTAATTTTGTATCAATATACAAAGATCAATAACAATGTTGCCAAATATAATCTTAATTTTGTATCAATATACAAAGATCAATACCGATGTAGCCCAATACAATCTTAAGTTTGCATCAATATAAAGGGTCAATACCATTTTGGCCAAATATAATCTTAATTTTGTTTCAATATACAAAGATCAATACCGATGTAGCCCAATACCATCTTAATTTGTATGAACATACAATGATCAATACTAATTTAGCCAAATATAGTATTAATTTTGTATCAATATACAAAGGTATAAGGCCATATTCAATAATCTGTCCTTTTATCTTGATCTTTCCTATACTGTGTCTATGTCCCATTTTTCTCAAGTCTGTTCACTCCTACATAGGAGAGAAAGAAGGATACAGGAAAGAGAAAGAGAGAAGTCCCTGGGTCTAACCTCCAAAACCCATTTAACAAGACCATTTAAGAGCTTGTAGTCTTTCCCCCTAAATAACAAAATTTTCTATTATCTGTCAAATAACCAGGGGGGGGGGGAACACCCTCCCCACCTTCTGGGGATAGGACATTGTTCTCTTAAAATGACTTCCTGCTGATTTGGGACGTACTAAGCCTGTTTGGGGCCCAAATAAGAATGGAAAAATGGTTAAAAATGTGAATAGAATCATTTGATGTTCAGTCCTTTTGTGCTCAGCTATTTAGATGTCCTAAGAAGTTCATAGACAGAAGCTGATCTTCAGAGCTTTACTGAAGATCTGGCTGGAGTAGTCTGTGGAGCTGAACGATCTTAGCGATTTTGAGTTGTTGTGGTTGTAGGCTTTTGAGAAAACTACTATTGAAGAAGTCTGCAAGGCTGGATCATCTGGGCCACTTGTCTTCTTTGGTGTCTGATCTGTTTTCTGCTGAGGTTTCTGTTGTCCAGTTGTCCCTGGATTCCTTGAATGGATGCTTTAAATCTCCTGGAAAGATAAGAACAGAGCCCTGCCCTAATCCTAACTCTGGGACAATTGCCTTTTTTTTGTGGGGGGGGGGGTCAGGTAATATTTTTCCTGGAGCAAATTTGGTTTTTTGACAATATATAAAGTATTACCTTTCAATCCGGATTAAAGAAGAAATTATTTTGATATTTTGGAGCTAAACAAACCTTTAGTGTATATATTTTGAGATCTCAAAGGACAATTTGTTTGAATTGCAGCCTGCCTTTTGTAAGTAGCTTTTAAACTTAAATCTTTCCAAATCCTATGTGCTTGTCTCTGCATTCTACGTTTTGGGATCAAAGACATGTGTTCCCTAGTGATGGGATTAAAGATGTGCTCCTCCACCCCTGGATCATAGTTTTTCTGTTTAGAGCTTGTTTTGTATCAGGCTGACCTTGAGCTCTGAGATCTGCCTGTTTCTGTCTCTAGTGTGTTGGGATGAAGGGTGTATTCTTCCCCAATGATGGGACTAAGGGTGTGCACCATCACCACCCTGTTTCTTGTAACTCTAGAATTTATAAGATAACTAACTCTATAGTGATCCTCCTGTCTCTGCTGGAGGTAAAGGCATGGGCTAACACCATGCATTATTTTACCTTAGCTCTAAGTTTTTTTCAACTCTTGAAGGTTTGTAAAACCAGGTTGAACAGTTGTCACTTTAATTTATTTACAGTGATTTAAACCTGTTACCTGCTTTTTAATGCCAAACCATGGAAATAGCCTATACCTCTACAAACAAAAAAAAAAAACTTTTAAGATGCTATCAAGTATGTGTAATCTCTGTAGCCACCTGCAGTCTAACATTCTAATCTGAAATTAAGGCCATTTTCCTTTCATGCCAGTAAGTCAATTATACCTTTGGTAAATTATAGTTTGAAAATTTTATATTGTATTTTTACGCTTATTAACTCTTTTCTTAAATAAGTATTATTTACTTCTAGAACATAGTTTCCTCCCTCCTCGCCTCTTGGCCCCTCCCTTCCTCTCTCCTTCCCTCCCTCCCTCCTTGTTCCTCTACTTGGTACTCTCCTTCTCCTCAGATGAGGTGGGCCCTCACATATCATACTCCCTCAGATCTTGCGACATGTGAGGCCCAAGAGCTTCCACTTGTACTGGAGCTTGATAAGGCACACCATCTAGGGTGTGGGGTTCCACTAACCTGCAGCAGATTCCATGACTCACTGGTGGGTAGATTTTTTCCTAGGATAGATATGCTAGGTTCCTATCTATTTGGGTGTGTAGGTTGTAGGATAGTTATCCTCTGATGTATGGTTAATATCCATTTGTACGGGAATACATACCATGTTTATCATTCTGGGAGTGCGTCAGCACACTTTGGATGAGCTTTTCTTGTTCCATCCATTTGGTTTCGAATTGCATGATTTCCTCATTTCTGATAGCTGTGTAGTATTCCATTGTGTAAATGTACCACAGTTTTTTTGTCCATTCTTCAGTTGAAGGACATCTGGGTTGTTTCCAGTTTCTGGCTATTAGAAATAAAGCTGCTATGAACATTGTTGAGGCAATGTCCTTGTGGTTTCGTTTCGAATCTTTTGGATATATGCCCAAGAGGGGTATGGCTGGGTCTTGAGGTAGATTTATTCCCAATTTTCTAAGATATCTCCAGATTGATTTCCAAAGTGGTTGCACAAGTTTGCAGTCCCACCAGCAATGGGGGAGTGTTTCCCTTTCTCCACATCCTCGCCAGCATGTGCTATCATTTGAGTTTTTGATCTTAGCCATTCTGACAGATGGAATTTCAGAGTTGTTTTAAGTTGCATTTCCCTGATAACCAAAGATGTTGAACATTTCCTCAAATGCCTCTCAGCCTTTAGAGATTCCTCTTCTGTGAATTCTCGGTTTAGCTCTGTACCCCATTTATTGTTGGGTTATTTGATTTTTTGGTGTTTAATTTCTTCAGTTCTTTATATATTTTGGATATTAGCCCTCTGTCAGATGTTGGGTTGGTGAAGATCCTTTCCCAGTCTGTAGACTGCCGTTTTGTTCTAAGGACAGTGTCCTTTGCCTTACAGAAACTTTTCAATTTTATAAGGTCCCATTTATTGATTGTTTGTTTTAGTGCCTGAGCTATTGGTGTTCTGTTCAGGAAGTTGCTACCAGTGCCAATGATTTCAAGGCTTTTCCCCACTTTCTCTTCTATTAATGTTAGTGTGTCTGGATTTATGTTGAGGTCCTTGATCCACTTAGACTTAAGTTTTGTACAGGGTGAAAGGTATGGATCTATTTGCATTCTTCTACCTGTTGACATCCAGTTAGACCAGCACCATTTATTGAAGATGCTTTCCT